>OW386285.2:228015884-228424534 GCA_936432065.2 Rutpela maculata
TGTTCTCTCTATGATGCATGTGGTAAAATACTGGAGGATTTGGAAGTACGATACTTCAGGGGCATTTTGGGGGATATATTTATCCGAGAATTAGGCTGTTGGTATAACGATGTTATTATCATGATAATCTAGTCGAAGCAAAGGGGAGTACAGGTAGTCTTCAAGGAGTATTATCTCTACTGCTCTAGGTAACCCTTGTTGACAAACTCCTTCGAAAAATTTATGTAGAAAGCCTTTCTGTAGACTGCCTAGGATATGCTGACGATCTAGCAATAATATTCAAGTGGCGATTTTCTAACACGATACCAGAGCGTTCGCAAAGAGCCCTAAATATTGTGGACAGGTAGTGTGGTAAAGAAGGACTTTCCATAAATCTTCTCAAAACTACAGTAGTCACCTTTACACGAAAAAGAACCTTGGGAGGCCTAAAACTCCTAAGGCTCAGTGGAGTGGAAATTCCATTTGCCAGCGAGGTTAAATACCTAGTTATTTTCGGCCAAAGGCTGGAATTCCCACATCCAAAAAGTCACACGGAAAGCAACCATTGTCCTGGGAAGGTACAGGCAGATGCGTTGGAAAAACTAGAGGTTAAACTCCAACACACCTTTCTTGAATGAAAAAAAAAAGCTGGCAAAAGGATTCGAACTATGCATGTGGTTTTTTTCGGCATCGGGGACCAGCTTTTTTTCATTCAGGTGTGCCAAGTTATTCACTAGGGCTGTAAGACCCATGATAACCTATGGATCAGCGGTATGGTGGACCAAAACACTGCAACTGGGAGCAATAAGACTATTAACTCGCTTACAAAGGTTTACTTGCCTGTGCGCCACTGGGGCCCTAAAATCTGCGCCCACGGCTGCACGACCTGACTCCACTACACATATTTATCTAAGGGGGAGCTCGTTCAGTGGCTAAAGCATAGGCATAACGCCCATAAGGCTACAACACGGAACAAATTCCATTCTGGGAATAAAAGAGGACTCTATGATCCCAAAGTAGATTTTCTATAGAAATTTTGAAATCAAAATACCAGAGAGAGGACTGGAAAAACGATCCTCCGATACCAGCACAAACGGTCTGATATACGGACGGCTCCAAGACAGAACAGGGAGTCGGAGCTAGGATTTACGGAATAAGGTCAAAAACGAAAATCTCGATAAGTCTAAGAATACATGCCAAGGTATTTCAGTCTGAAGTGGCCGTTTTACAGTGGTGTGAAAATGGAATAATGAGGCAAAGAATTGTTAAAAAGACAATTGCCATTTTATCCGACAGCTAAGCAGCGCTAAAGGCAATCGATTCCATGCAGGTGAATTCAATATTAGTATGGGATTGATTAAATGCCCTCACGAATCTAGGAAGTTAGAGCAAAGTGACCGTGGCATGGGTACCAGGACACGAGGGATGCAAGGGAAATAAGAAGGCTGATGGACTGGCCCGGAAAGGGAATATGAGACTATGGCACTCATGCCAAAAATGCTAACCGCCAAAATAAAAGGCTATTAATTAGACTTTCAAATGATTTTTTTATTAATTTCTTGATTAATTCTATAGCATAAAAAACAAAGAAGTTATGGCAAAAACAGTGTGCTTCTTCACATTTTGTTAATATAACCGTCACCATGTTGTTAATGTAAGTATGCAGTATTAAAAAAAAATGTATTCTCGTATACTATTTTTCGTTAATATATAGTGTGACATAGATGCTGAAATAGTCCCTTGAGGTAGAGCTTTTACCCCAAAAGTTCTGCGACCGGGCCACAAGACTTGTACCCCCCGTTTTCGAGGGCGGGGAACACGATGGTGATAATATTTTCTGACCTAGCGTCCAACTGCTACCCTTAAATCGAAAAAAAAAACGGGGGTGGGTGATGATATTTCCCGATCTACCCTTCACCGACTACCCCCAAGCCTGAAAACCACCCCCATTTCCAATTTTTCCGGTGCTAGGCTTGCGAGGGTCTTTCGTATAGGTTTTTTTTGTTCAGTTAGAATAAAATAGGTAAATATTTACCACAGGTGACCTAACCCACCCCTGGGGTTAAAACTACCCCAAATAACTAAATGCAACGAAAAGAACGAAAATCATCTGGAAAGCGGTATGCCGTGTTTTCGATGGCGGGGAATACGATGGTGACAATATTTCCCGACCTACCTTTCACATACTACCTCAAAGCTGAAAAAACCCCACCCCGATTTTCCAGGACTAGGCTTGTGAAAACTCGTCGGGTCGGGTTTCTTTTGGTCATTTCGAATAAAATAGGTAAATATTGACAACAGGTGACCTAACCTACCCCCGGGGGTTGAAACTACCATCAATTCCAATAACGAAGTGCCACTAAAACAACGAAAATCAGTTTGAAAGCGATATACTCCTTTCGAGGGCGGGGAACTCGATGGTGACAATATTTTCCGACATATCCTTCACCCACTACTTCTAAACCTGAAAAACCACTTCCTTTTCCGATGGCGAGGGCTTGTCGGATAGGACTTTTTCTCATCAGTTCGAATAAAATAGGTAAACCTGGATCAGACGAAACCCAACCGATTAGAGAGCTCAAGCAACCTTTACACGAAGTGAAATTTTCCCTCAGTGGTGTGTAGAGAATTAATTGAGACGAGTCATTGATATATATTAGATATTTTATTTTTTCATTGATTATATATGTAAAAATATTCTCATTTTTATTCATTCAATCATCATTCATTACATTTGGCTTATTATATACAATTCTTATTCTATGCTAATAGATTTTTCGACTCTTACAATTATTATCATACTGTTCGTCCGACTCGAAGTGGAGGTCACAATCCATCTCGTTACATTCTCCAAAAATGGTATCAGCCACCCCCTTTACCACCCCCACTCCATTCTTAAAGGGGGTGAAAATAAAATAGAACTGTGATTTAGTGTGTGTACAAGAACCAAAGGCCTCAACAATTTTTTTTTTAATTTTCATCCCCGCTACCACCCCCTACCCCAGCCCCCACTACCAATGTTACATATCGTTTTATTGGTTGTTGGGATCGACGATGTCAAATATTGGATGATTAAAGTTCCATAAACAATTATTTCCACATAGTGGAGTGCAAATATAGTACCATAAATTTCCTCGTTGTGAGAAACTTGGACCAAAAAATCTGGATGTAGAAGTAGTGATTCCTTAGGTAGCGGTTTTTAATAAAATAGCTTATAATCGTTGTTGTCGTGGTATTTCGTTATTGGTAGTTTCAATCCCCGGGGGTGGGTTAGGTCACGTGTGGTCAATCGTTACTTATTTTATTCGAATTGATAAAAAAGCGACCTGACAAGCCCTCGCAAGTCTAGCACCGGAAAATCGGCAAAGGGGGTGGTTTTTCAGATTTAGGGTGTAGTTGGTGAAGGATATGTAGGGAAATGTTGTTACCATCTTACTCCCCGCTATCGAAAACTGGTATACCGCTTTCCAGATGATTTCCGTTGTTTTGGTGGCATTTCGTTATTGGGGGTGGGGGTAGTTTCAATTCCCGGTGGTAGGTTAGGTCACCTGTAGTCAATATTTACCTATTTTATTCGAACTGACCAAAAGAACACGACCCGATGAGCTCTCGCAAGCCTAGCACCGGAAAATCAGAAAAGGGGGTGGGGTTTTTCAGTTTAATTTAGGGGTAGTAGGTGAAGGGTAGGTCGGGAGATATTGTCACCATCGTATTCCCCTCCCTCGAAAACGGGATATACCGCTTTCCAGATGATTTTCGTTGTTTTCGTGACATTTAGTTATTGGGGGTGGGGGTAGTTTCAACCCCCGGAGGTGGGTTAGGTCAATATTTACTATTTTATTCAAATTAATTAAAAAAAAACCGATACGACAAGCCCTCGCAAGCGTAGCACCGAAAATTCGGAAATGGGGATGGTTTTTTCGATTTAGGGGTAGCAGTTGGACGATAGGTCAGAAAATATTGTCGTTGGGGGGGTACATGGCCCGGTCGCAGAATTTTTGGGTTTTTCGCCGTTTTCTGGTTTACCTCAAGGGACTAAATTTTTTTCTATAACACTTGCTTCAGAAAAAAATTGCACTTTAAACTATTTAAGGATTTTCGAGAAAACGTAAAATTTTTGTTTCTTTGAAAATATCTCAATAAATATTATTTTTAGTGAAAAAATGGTAGATACCCGAAATAAACCGAGAATGAATTTGTTTCATTTTGATGTTTATGTAGGACTATTAGTTTATAAGATGGAACGTTTATAGAATAGAATAGCATTTAGTTTAAATATTAATAAATATTAATAAATATCTTAGAAACCATGCCAGATCCATCAAAAATTCTGAGAAACAGAATTAAAGATAAATTATCAGTATTTCAATTTATTTGTTGTTTGTTTCTGTATCATAAAAAATAAAGAAATTATGGGTGAAACAATGTGCGTCGTCAAATTTTTATTAATACAATGTGGCCATTTTGTTATTGCAATTGTCCAGTTATTCAAATTTTTCTTAAAAAATGCTGCTTTTCGTTAATATATAGCTTCACCTAGATGCTCAATTTTTTTGTGCATTTAAAAAAATTCATCCGCCATATTGGAGCTACCATTTTGAAATTTTTAATTTTGACTTCAGATTCGTAATCAGCGATAGCGAAAACGAGAATATCCCATGTTTCAGAAATAAATCAGTAATACTTTCGCAAATATTAAATATTTAAATTTCAAGGTGGTTTTCATCCCTTGAGGGCAAAAGCAAGTATCCGGACCATATAGAAACCGAAAAATATATCTTTTAATATGATAAAAACTCATAAAAAAATATAATTAGGTACATATGAGATTATTCCAAAATTTTTCATATTTTTTACCTCTAGGTACTGTACGAATTGACGAATTGACGAATAATGATAGTCATAATTCCACCCTAACGTATAATGAATATAATCTCATTATAACGCACCTTTGACCAATCAAGAACTAGCAATTTTCATAACCAAGGGGCGAGTCCATTATTTCCAAGGAAGAGTCCATGTTTTCATGTCTGACATCTTAGATGTTAAATCAAAGTTTTACTGTGAACTAACTTTATTTTTTCAACTTTAAATGTAAACAATTAAGTTGAGGATAAAGTATAGTATTCTATTCGGGTATAATTGCTATTATACGCTCAGATGATGTACGACACTAGCATTCGGCTCGTGCAGTAAACATCACCCTCGCGAGTAATAGCTATCATTATATGCTCGCTGAATAACAAACTATTAGAAGTTCATGGATCTTGAATCAGGGGCGTCGCGAGCCTATTTTGCGCCCCCCCTCTCAATAAAAAGTTCCTATCTTGCGCCCCCTCGCCCCCCCCCTCATCAATTTTCATTTTAGAAAAAAAAAGAGGCGCTTCATAGATTCCGCACACAGGCTCTGCCAAGGCTCGGCACGGCCCTGTCTTAAATCACTAGTTATATACAACAAAAACATGTTTAGTTAGTTTATAAGAATGCAAAATGTAATAAATGACATTTTTCTTGATTTAAACAACCTACATTTTTCATAATATTCATAGACAAAGAAATGATATAACTAAATCGCTCATTCTCAGCATTAACTTTATAATGTATATTTTATTCACTGTCGTAGGCATTTAAAGTTCCGGGACGATTTTTCAGTACTATACTTATTCCGAAGACCAAAAGTGGTAATTTTGAACTTGAAGTTCTAGCGCATAGCCTGTGTGAACTACTATTAATTTTGGAGGCATAACTTCATTAACTTTTTCATAATATATTTAAAGTGGTACCAAAATGTTTACGTGCAAATTTTGTTTTATTTCTCATCATTTTCGCAATAACTGCGTTGAGAAAAAGTTTTATATTATAGATATTACATAATTTTTAATCCTTTGTACAAAGTCGGTTGAGAAATTAACTAATGATATTCCAGGGCGAATACACGACCTTTCGAATTATGGGATTACCAGCTCCCACGTTGGCTGTCTTATTATTATCTTCACGAGCACACGTGCGCTTGGGGTAATAAGTCTTTTTCTTTCATGAAGTGTTACCCAATAAAAAATATGGCTTAAGACTTATCCAAACACTTTTTGTATACGCAATAATAATTCATTATTAAATAAATCGTTCCAGAGATAAGTATAAAGCCTGCAAGCTTGAGAATTTCAAATACAAATTTGACTGAAGGAAGCGATTAATTTAAGAAGCAGAAGGCTTTTGAATTAATTAACCCGTCATGTTAAACAGGATTTAATTAATTTAAGAAATCATTACACTGGCTATACACAAAATGTGAAAATTATTAAGCCTAAAAGTCATTAAACTCTAAACAAAGCAGTAACGAATTTCAGTGTCATTCTGGAAAAATGGAGTATAATACCAGGACATTAATTATATTGATATGGAGCAAAAAATAATATTAATATTGCTAAATGAAATTTTAAACTGTGTTTATTCATGTAACTAAGCGGCAATGCTTGTTCCGAGAGAAATAAATAAATTGCTACCTTTCAAAATAAAATTGAGGCTTAAATTAATGAAATTATTTTAATTCATTTTGAATTATAAACAAGTGTTTTAATAATTCCTCGTTAAATTTATTTACTGTTTCAATGATAGCAAAATTGGCACATTTATTTTAATAAAATTTAAAATTTTAATAATAAATCCGATAGAGATAAAGTTTCTGGTAAAACGCAGATGCCATCAACTCACTGTTACAAAATCTTTAAAATGATAGAGTACATACTATTTTATTCACTTTAATACCCTGTTTGGCAACTTTTAGTAGAAATTATTAAATAACAC
The DNA here is from genome assembly GCA_936432065.2 of Rutpela maculata. Classification (NCBI taxonomy): domain Eukaryota; kingdom Metazoa; phylum Arthropoda; class Insecta; order Coleoptera; family Cerambycidae; genus Rutpela; species Rutpela maculata. The sequence continues at coordinate 228,022,668 of OW386285.2, forward strand.
ATATATTATATTTGCCGCAGTTGTACGTTTTTACATTTTTCATATAAAGTTGTTAAATGTACTTTTAAGAAGAGCCCATTTGTCTTATAGCTACTATTAAAAGCTTGAAATAGATTTGATATACTGCTGGAAGACTCTCAAAATATTCCAGGAAAATAAAGAAATTAGGTAGGGTTGAAGTGAAACATAAATTACAAGAAATATATTTTTATTGCACATATTAATAAGTTGAGAAAATAAACATATACTTAAATACTGGGTACTTATAAAATAGACATTGACAAGATAAAAAGGAACTAAAAAAATGCTTTTGATTTACTCTGTAACACAAGGCAACAGATAAAAAAGATTAACCTATTACATTACTACTGAACACACGACATCAGTGTCGCGCTTGACTTCTACTAGTGTAAACTCGGGCCAAGTCGGGCGCGTTTGCTGTGGAATACGGGGAGCATCCCCCCCCCTCTTGGATCTGCACAGATAACACGAAATTCGTGACTTTCGCGACCATTAATTTTACCTAAAAAAGATTCTTTATTTTACTCACAGGAGTCATTTCAGCGATAATATCATAATTTTTAAATGATGACCTATATACGCGGCTGTCAACGAAATTGAGGCAGAAATTATGGACATTAAGCCAACAGAAGATATTGAAGAAGAAGACCCACTAAATTTTTTTGTTTTATAAAAAAAACTGTGAATTAGGTATATCGTGAACAGCAAAGTTAGAAAATATGCACTTTTTACATCTCTAAGGTAGTGTGGAAAGGTGTGCATCATCTCTTAGAAATGTAAATAAAACTTTTTAAACTGTAGTACATGAAAACTGCCACTCCTACGAAAAAATTTCTGAGGGCAATTTTGTAAATAATTTCCTACACCATAAATTTTCTAATAACTATTTTGGGCGTAAACTTAACACATGACGAGATATTTAGCCCTGTTAATGAACGTTCAATAAGGGGGAAATGGCGAGATCACAATTTTTTACTTGAGGGCTGTGTGTGGACTATTTAGGAGATAAACATACCAAAAATCCCCAAACATAAGAGGTGCGGGGGTGCAGGGGGGTGCAAGGAGGGTCCTGGTTTTTGGTTTTTCGCTCATATCTCAAAACAGTTAGCTATAATGAAAAAGTGGCTATATGCAAAATTAATGCTGACTAAACTTTCTACAATAATGCATCTATTAATTTTTGTCATCTGTTATGGTCATAGCCCGTATTTCGGATGACATTCCAGAGACGGACTCTGAATTACACGATACTATCTAATACTTTTGTAAAGTTACAATCAGAAACATCGGTCGCTAACAATAAGTATTATTGCCACACAAACCAAAAAATCTTTAAATGCAAAATTTTTATTTTATAAACCTTAGTGAAAGTCCAGGCGAACGCTTATTTTGATGTTTACGTTTCTCTACAGATAAAAAGAGTCCCTGACCCTTCAGACAGGTCAAAAATTATTAGTAGTATTATATGGTGTGATTACACAGTAAAGTAATTATTCTTAAATATTGCAAGTTTTAAATATTATTTTTCGGTCGACCTAGACAATATCTAAATTTTAAAGATGTAAATTGGATTTTAATATTATTATACAACGTGATCTACCAAGAAATGCGGGAAAAAAAAATGGTGTGCTAGTCTTCAATGTGGGAAAGCCCCTGCAAAATTTTAGAGGATTCTAAGGTAATTTAGTATATTCAATTATTAGTCAATTTGCGAAGATACACTACTGATGTTAAGTAAGTCCTGACCTACCTTGAATACTGGTGAAAGAACGTATTCGAGTTGTTTACATTTCCTTAATTGCCATAAAAAGTGAAGCCGACCGGCGAGATCAAAAAAGAGGTCTACACGCGATCCAGCGGCAGGGAGCCAACATTGTCGGTACGCTTTGAAGATAATCGGAATTCCAGCGGACCAGTGCACTTTACGAATGAGTTCAAAGCATGCCGACAAGGCTGGCTAGCTGCCGCTGCATCGTGTGTAGCCCCTCGAGAGCCGCGTTTTTTGTACTCGGTCGAACAATGGGTACACCGCCGCGCTGTGTCATTGACCGGCTTAACTAAATATCTCGTATACCTGCTTGTTATTTCAGCATGGGGTTAATGTCTGATTTATTTCGATTTATTTCGCTATTTTTGTAGTGTGATTTGATTAAAACCAAAAAGCCACTTCTATATCTTATCCAGCTTTGCTGTCAGTAGCGTCAATCCCAAGTCTGATAAAGTGATATAGTTGTAGCGCGTTACGTTAGATTAGTTAAAGTCATTGGTGGTGCATTTCTACAAAAAAATAAGGTAATTTTTTTGGTCATTTTTTTAACTCCTTTCGGTGGGGACAACCTACTGTTAAATTTTCCGCATGTCATGGTAGATCACGTTGTATAAAACATTAGTAGTTATAGTTGTATTGAATATTGTTCAATGATATGGAGCCCGAAGTATAATAATTATGTTAATAGACTCGAAAGTATTTAAAATAAATTTATCAAATTCATTTTACATGCATAAACATAAACTCATCGGTTTAAAGTACTAACAGTAAAGGTATGAGTATGAGTGTTGGGGCTATCAACACTGCGTGGCTCACCCGCCCGAAACCCAACGCACACTGCCAAATCCAAACTAGAGATGAGTTGCTATTTAACAACCTGTTATTTTATAACCGTTATTTGTAAATAACATTAACAGACTGTTATTTCTGTTCGAAAATAACAGGTGAGAAAACAACAGATAAGAAACACGACGTAGTAAAAATGTTTTTGCTAACTGCTGTTAAACTGTTATTGAGAAAACAGCAGTAGTAGGTAATGAAATCGCAACGCAACCGCTAATGTAGTTGAATATATTATTGAAGTTGAATATTATTGTGGGTATCTTAAGTCATCGGCTTTATGTATACACTTTTTAATTGTTATTTTAATCATAATATATCCAAATCTTTTTGATTTTCTTCTCCGTGTGTATATTTTCGATTAATGCACACTGAGTTTAAGAATGAAGGGCTGCCAGAGTTGAATATTTTTGTAGAAATCTCGAGCCATCCACTTTATGTACTGACTTTTAGCTATTTTTTAAATCATAATATCTTCAGAGCTTTTATATTTTCTTCTCCATATGTATATTTTCGTTTACCTGCATCTCTAATATTGTCATTGCATACGCTGTGTTTGGCGTGTTTCTATGCTGGTATTTCTTTATTAATTTAACATGAAACAATAATAATTAAATTCAGTGCTTCACTATACGTCGATTACCCGCTGATATACTATTTCCAGACATGGGTAAGGGAAACTTTCCAATGACTATTTCGGTACAATCTTGAATTTGTGAAGACGCCGGGCTAACATTAAATGATGCAAACCTCAAGTACCTATCAAAGGTACAATATTACCCTGTTATGATCGCCCAAGTTTTTAAATACATGGCATGTGTCGTCTAACTCCCATCAATAGGAAAATAGGAATTTACAAGTGATATTCTTTTAGAGACACGGCGCGCGGCGTTCTTTTCGTGCCGAATATTTAGACTCATATTTAATTATCTATTGTTAATTACGTGGTATTAATCTGCAATGTAACAGTTAGATTTAATATTTCCAATTGGATGAGCAGTTAACTACAAAAAGAGATAAGAATTATTATAATTTTGTACTACCCTCCCATGCCGACTCTGCATTTTACGTCAATGTCATCCAAAATACGGGCTCTGGTTGTGGTTCAGTAATGGATTGTATATCTTTTAACTGTATTCCAACTTTATTATAAATTGAAAGAAAAATTTAATAATCGTGAAAAAAAAATTTGTTGTACAGATATCCGTTTCATAGCAGACTGAACTCAAATATTGAATAAAAAATGTCTCTGTATCTGTAAGTGTTTGTGTGTGTGTATATGTATGTGTGTATACCGTTTCTTGTAAACACGATAACTTCTGTTGGACTTAAAATATTCAATTACAATTTGCAACATATGTAAAACAGAATAGTACAATAATCCGTGTTGAAATTGGGCCATATCTGTAATACGTTAGGGTGGTCCTTATTATGCGACATTGGGTTTTTTTCGATCTCACCCCCGAAAGTGGTTCCGATTATTTATAAAATGAACTATACAAAATTTCAACTCGATCGGATTACGCTAACCCGTGCCTCAAGGCCATTAAAAGTCACTGAAATAGGCAATTTATTTTCAAAAGTATCTCGTTACCGGTTGATGATATCGAAATTTTCTACATTTTTGATGGAAAGAAATTTTCATTTTCTAAAACTTCGTTTATTTGTATTTTTCTTGTACAATTAATGCTTTTCGAAATAATGAAGTTTTGACTGGCGTAAACAGGTACTAGAACATTCATATTCTCGCTATTGGCGTCTTAGCAGATATTTTAGATCCCATGAATTATTGGAATTGGCTTCTCAATAATACCTTACAATCGAAATTTTGTACACGACTGGCCATATAAAATGGGCATCTCAAATTTTCATAGTGTAATTTTGGCTTTAAACTTTATATACTCATTTTCTAAGTCGTTTCCAAACGACTTCAAATTAATCTTCTCAAATTTGTATTGCTTGAAATAAACAAAATCTGTTTTCAGTTATCTACATCGAATCTACTTCTAAAGTAACACGCACAAACACGCACACCATAAACGCACCTCACATATAACTAAATAACCCCAAAACCAATGCTGTCTGCACACATACATACAAACCCACAGGCATTGGCAGTGCCGCACAACCTTTCCAAAGCTTTTCCCATCAGATCCTTGCTGATATCAGCACAACGTTCAGCAGATCGACCTCTTCGCTTTTTGCTGTGTAGTTTTCCTGAAATATCAACTGTTTTATATTGTTCACTCTTCGGTTGATGTGATAAAAAAATGAGAGTTTATCTAATTTTCTTCAAAAGTTTTCTTTTTTTAGCTGTACTTTCAAATATTTTTTATAGATATCTCTATCTCGAATATAAGGATCTATCTCTGCACAGTGTTGTTTATTACACGTTAATATCCAGACTTTTCACCAAAATATTCATATTTCGCAAATAATATGCAAAACGCTTTTATAAATTGTCATTTTAACTTCTCTGAAATTGAAATAAACTCTCATAAAAATTGTTTGCTAAATGGTAATTTACTACCGATAATTTGGTTAGTAAAATCTCTAAATAGAAAGATTTTAGCAGCGTCCTGAAGTTTCGTCTGGTGAATTCTGTAATATGTGACCATAATTGCGAACAATTGAAGCCGATCGGAGGTCCTCTATATCTCCCTACTGACGAGAACTTTCCATTCTATGATGTTTTTGGCCACATCAACTGAAAACGAAAACATAAAACGGTTAATGGTGAAAGAAACTTAACCGACTCAGTGGTTCAGTGCTTAGCATTGAGACCACGGGTTTCTTGGTTCGAGAGGAGTTGCTGGCTAGAGTATGGATGCTTAGTGCCGTTTTTAGAGAGTTAACAAAACTGTAGCAATGGCCCAGACCGCGATTGATGCGAATATCGTAGGGAATCGTTATTATCAAAAAACGACCAATGAAAAAGCGTTTGTTGAGGTCGTACGCCTAGCAAATAACTGCGACAGATACCGTGCTGCTATAAGACATATCCTACAATAAAGGGAAGCTAATTCGATTAATTCATGGGACACAAGACGTGTATCCTGGCACTTCAACGAGAACATGAATGTTCTGGTGCCTGTTTGTATCAACCAAAGCTTCAAAATTCCTATTCAACTATTAAATGTTTGAGAAAAATGCAAAGAAATGACGTTTTATATAAAAAAACTTTCAATTATGTATGTATAACATTTCGATGCAATCAACAATTCACGAGATAGTATTGAAAACAGATGAAAATTGCGTCTGATGATGAATTTTAATTGCCTTGGGGCACGGGTTAGCGTTATCCAATCGAGTTAAAATTTTGTATACTTCATTTTTTAAATAATTGGAACCACTTCAGGGAGTGAGACCGAAAAAATTGTAAGAAAAAAATATCGATGAAAATTGCGTCTGATGGTGAATTGTAATTGCCTTGAGGCACGGGTTAGCGTTATCCAATTGAGTTAAAATTTTGTATCCTTCATTTTTTAAATAATTGGAAACACTTAATGGGGTGAGGCCGAAAAATTGTAAGAAAAATATATCGTCAAGTATAGTTAAGGACCACTCTAGTAATACATGGTCATAACCAGAGGTCTACAAAGTCTCACTCTTACTTAAAAGAGGTTTTATTTTAATTTCAGAGCAAAATGTGTTTTTTTGATTAAGCATACAGAAATATGAAGATGTATAATATTTATAAACCGCAATATACCGGGTGTATGTTAGATTCAAACCAACTTTATTTAAACTAGATAATATATCACTGTTATCCTAAAATTCGGAACATAATGTTTTTAATAAGATTATTTTATTGTGTATATACTGTTTATTTTTAATATATAGAAGCACCCAGATGCTACATTTTTTTGTATGTGTATGCTGAGGGTAGACATCGTATATCTACATGTCTCTACCAACTTCTTCGAAATATACTGATTGTTAGATAATACTGTACTATTTTCAGAATTTTCCAAGCAATAAATTAATAGTTATTTACACTACGAGGGAGATAAGTGGTTTTCACCAGTCGAGAACGATTTTGCACCTGAGCGTAGCGAGGGCTGCCAACAGAGTCCGAGACTGGTCAAAGATACTTGTATATAACGTTTCATCTGATCCCACAGCTACGGTTCATGAAATAAAAGATCAGACTTTACATATCTTGATCAATTTATTTTGACAGTGATACTAAGTAATTCTTTCTACATTAATGGATGTCACGTAGTCTGCTTTGATTTTGTCGTTAAGAAGGCGTTGTTTTGGACGTTGTTTTGGACGTTGTTTACATACGTCGCGAACATGAAAGGTGTAGTTACGCTGGCTCTGAATAATTTTTTCCAAATGAGAGATTTTCAAATGATTCGAAAACACTTATTTATCCAAGCAAGGTAAGTACCTCCCGTCGTCAATAGCAACTAGCACTTCCCGGTAAAATCAACTTACCTGCTTTAAAATAATGTGACAATAATCTACTTACCATAGTGGGAGCAAATAAACAATTTCATTATAATATTGTCAAGATACGTCCCAATCGATCGGAAAACACATTTACTGTTTACATAATATACAATCCTGAAATATTTCTGGGTAGTGTTTACTTATGTCGATATAGGTGAAATTTGAAATAGCAAATCATGAAGGTACGTAGGTAGGTGCTCTAAAACTCAAACATCTACTTGATTTAAATGCTAACAATGCATTTTCCTAACTACTAATTGGGTTCTTAAGTGAAAATCATAACGTTACGCTTGTGAAATGTAACTCTAAGAGCACTTTACAATACACATGATATCATCACATTGGTATTGGCACGTTCACAATAAAAAGTATTTTGCTGAGAATGCACCCTCGAAGTATAAAAATTCATTCATAAGAGAATATGCGGACAATTAATTAATCAATTTCATTGGGTGTCAGCTAATAAAGAAAAATTGATATGAAACGAATTCCACGAAAATGCTGATTAATAAAAGAGATAATTATTCAAAACGACATCACTTTTAACATTAAGAAGTGTTGAATTATGATAGAACACACAAATTGTGGCAAAAATAATCTTCCATAACTGACGTGAATGTTCAAGGCAATATAAAATATTGCGTTTAGTAGAATTAGAATGCTAGTTTAATTTTTCGAGGTAAATTCTGTTCTATTGAAAACTTTAAGATAAATGTTTGTAATTAAATTCATTTTACAGCTCTTTGTTTTTAGCTTGTCAGAGAATTACAAAAACTTGATATTTTAATTAGATTTTCATTGTTGATTGAATAGACAGTTGTTTTGTAAATAAATTTATTTTAGGACTCTTAATTTCTAGCATGGCCGGAAGTAGGTTATCGACAGAATGCAAAGATTAAAGATTAATATTTTCAAAGAAGATTTCTTTTAATTTTTCATACATTATTCTTTCCGCTGTTTGCGAAATCCTATAAAAAATATTCTTTACTGTTATTGTAAGCTGACAAAAAATAATTTACTTTAAAACGGTATCAGCTACTCCTATGCAATTCCGACGAAATTTTGGACAGCCCCTACGCCAAATTTGACCAAATCTTTAACTAAAAAAATCTTGTTTCTAATTTTTGGACACCTTGCGCTAGAAGTAATTGGATGAAGTTATGGGACCACCGCCGAGCCATACATTGCAATTTGAGAAAGATTTCATAGAGAACGCTTAAGCTAACCCAGAGCAATAATTGGAAAATAAAAACAACTTTCATACAGACTGAATTGAAAACTTGATCTTTTTTTAAATTTTTTGAAGTCGGTTAAAAATTTTCTTTCCGAAAAATGTATTACCACTTTCTTATCTTTCAAAACGACTAGTCATATTTCAAATAGTTCCACGTCGCGAAACGGCATCTAACGTTGTGAATTCTAGCGCCTCTTAACAGTTCACAGAAGAATTCTCCACCCTTTTTTACATGAAAATGCATGACACTTTATGTAATAGAAATAGACAACCAAAATATTCCTTTTCTACGACAACATCGAAATATGTCCATTAAGCGATTGTAAATTCGATCATAAACATTACGTTTTGCACAGAACGTCATATTGCATAGCGGACCTGAGACGTTATGATTCATACTGCATTTGTTGCCTAGCAACCATTTGATTATGAACCATTATGTGTGGAAGGGCGTTCCACTGTGGCTAGTGCGACGACTAGAGTGACAGCGGCTTTGTCGTAGAAAAAGTATAGTATGCACAAAATGGAATTTTGCACTCATATGAATTACAGCCCTCGCTTTCGGCTCGTGCTGCAAACTTTCACACTCGTGCAAAATGAGCCTCATTTTGTGCTTATTGCATAATATACCATTTTTAACATACTATTTTTAACCCCAGACAGAAAGAGGAGGGATGTTATAAGTTTGACGCTTATGTTTGTATGTCTCTGTCTCGTATCTCTTGAACGGGTGATCCGATTTTGACGCAGTTGCTTTTGAAAGAGTATTTCGTCGAGAAGGTTTTTTAAGGTTTGATCTCGGCTATAAGGAGTATATAGCGTTATCGCTATAAATAAAATGAAAATCGAAGTTAATATTCGTATATTTGTTTTTAATACATGTTCATATTTTATGTGTTTTTGGTATTTAAAAGTATATTGATATTATATTTTTATATCGAATGTTTTTTATTTTTCTTAGCGACTCCATGGAAACTTCTCCATTATGGATCGAGTTTTCCTTTTTGTTTCTTAGCGACTCCATGGAAACTTCTCGCTTTTGGAACTTCTCGATTTCCAGTGAGTGAGTCGCTATAGGCGTCTGAAAATAAGGAGTACGCCACCTGGTGGTCTATAGTCAAACTAATTATGGGCTTTTCTGTCATTGTCTCTTTGTGTACGATAATATCAACAATAAGTAAATGATAAACTGAGATGCTAAGTTATTAAAAATATGATAGCGTTTAAAGGGGCTACAATTTGCTGGAGCCAACCTAGTCGATATCCTTTGTAGATTGCAGGGACAACTCGTGAAAGTTGAGTTGGCACGACAATGTTCAAAACATACCCTCTTTGATGTAGACACCTTTAACCAGGCATTGAGAGGGAAAAAGCTGGTGCAAATAACCTTGGCCCGGGTAGCAATAATAATGTCCTAGACAATCACACGTTGTAAGTGAAATTTTTGAAATAAGTAAATATATGTAATTCCAGTATATCTAAAAGTAATGTATACTATTGCACCATGCACTATTATGTTTTAACCCCTGAATATTTCTATTTCATATTTTACAAAATACTGTTTCATTTATTTTACTTAAAGAATTAATAAATGTCTTTTCAGTTATATTCAATGTACCACTAATTTCATGGGTATTTGAATCTGAGACACTTGTTTGTAAACATAGAGCATACACATTTATTTATTAAGTTTTGTGTTGAATATGGGTTGTGAAAATAATATATCCTGCATTTAAATCATATCCCCCTTCATACACACACTTAGAATTTTTACATTTTTAGTGCTTTACAAATGTTCCATACATTGCAATATGCTTAACCTAAATGTCACTCATGTTTCCTGAAAAAAAAAGTGATTTAAACTACAACTGAACATAAATTTAAAAATATTTAAGTTTATTAATATTTAACTAGCCAGGCACCGTTTATGTCGAAGAAACTGTACTTTTCAAGGGAAAAACTAGATAACCTAAAAAATATATGAATTTTGCTGAATAATGCCATTAACGTCTTGCAAATCACTTACAACAAAATCTTACAAACCTTTAGATCATATATTATTAATGTTATTATTTTTAACGCCAAAAATAACAATAAACAGAAAAATATCAATATAAGTATTCTCCACACAAATAAATAAAAAGCCTATAATTAGTTCACGAGTTCTCCACTTCGGCGCTGGCATCTTAAATTCAGACGCCTATAGTCGCTATATACACCCCCTCGTTAAAAAAAAAATAGTCAATCAATCAACGTGTCGATTGCAAAACGTACTTTTTCAATCGGGGTAGGCAAAGTGTCACATCTGCCAACTAATACAAAAGCCGGTTTAACCCTATCAATATTGACAGTTATGACTTTGTCTCCTTTCTTAAAGGTAAATAACTTATCTGAACGAGATAAAACTTTAAACGGTCCTTCATATAACGGAGTAAATGAACGTTTTAAACGTTCAATGCGAACGAAAATAAAATCGCCAGAGGCAAGATCTGAACTAACAAAAGTTTTGTAATTGCCATGCGAAGTTGGAGGAACAAATTTTAAATTATTAAAATAAATGCGTAATTTGTCAATGAAATAAGGAATATCTGGGGAATTATACGATTCAACGAAAAATTCACCAGGTAAACGAAGGGTTTGACCATATATGAGTTCAGCAGGTGAACATTGCAGATCTTCCTTGGGAGTTGTCCTAAATGCTAATAAAATGATGGGTAATTCATCTGTCCAATGTGATGTATTGGCTCTAGCTAACAAGGAAGTTTTAAGTGAGCGATGAAATATTTCAATTAAAGAGCTGCTCTGGGGGTGATATGCAGTTGTACGTATTCTATGAAAACCTAAAAACTTTGCAAATTCATTAAATAATCTTGACTCGAATTATACTCCTTGATCAGTCGTTACTGACAAGGGAACACCGAATCGACAAACAAAGTTTTGAAATAAAGTACGCGCAACTGTTTCTGCTGTGATGTCGCGAAGAGGGTACGCTTCCGGCCACCTAGTGAATCGTTCAATCACCGTAAGAATGTAAGAGTTACCTTTGGATGGAGGTAATGGTCCTACCAAATCTATGTGGATATGGTCGAATCTGATTTTCGGGATGGTGAAGTTCCCGAGAGCACTTCGCGTATGTCGACTGACTTTGACAGCTTGACAGTTAATGGACGATTTTGACCATACATTGCAATCTGTGTTCATTTTCGGCCAAAAATAGCTATTTGAAATCAACAGTATAGTGGCTTTAATACCAGGATGAGATAAGTTGTGAAAAATATCGAATATCGTTCGTCTGTAAACAAGTGGGACAAAAGGTCTGACTTTTGCACGAGAAACATCACACCAAATAAAATCATTTGAATCTGGAATTTGTATCTTTTTTAAAATGAAATTGGTTTTAGTTAGTGATGATTTATCTGGCAATAAATAGTTGAGATTTGAATCTTTCTCCTGAGCTTCACTAAGCAACTTTAAGTCAAAGTTAACATTAAGGAAGGGAGAATTTTTAAGTTGAAGTGGTAAAATATCTTGTTTTAAGGAAGAAGTGTCGTAAATACGTGACAAGCTGTCAGCTATTACATTATGTTTTCCTTTAACATGTTGTATTTTACAAGAAAATTGAGCTATGTATTCTAAATGACGTATTTGACGAGGAGATCTTTCTGCTTTTGTGAATAAAGCGTTGATTAAAGGTTTGTGATCTGTAAAACAATTAAACTTTCGACCTTCAAGTATAAACTTAAAATGTTTAATTGCAGTATATAATGCTAAAAGTTCTTTGTCAAAAACCGAATAATTGGTTTGTGCTGTGGTTAATTTACGGGAAAAGAATGCTAAAGGAGCAAGAAATCCCTTATTATCTTTTTGCTCTAAAACTGCACCCATGGCAAGGTTAGAACAATCAACTGAGAGAGATAAGATAGTATCGTCATTATTGCAAGGATGAGCTAAAACTACTGCATTACTTATTGCGTCTTTGGCTTTCGAAAATGCGTCTAAACATTGATCAGGCCAACTATTTATCTTTGTAATTTTATCATGAGATAAACTGTTACAAAGAGAATATAGGGGAAGTAATATTTCAGCAAAATGAGGTATGAAACGATGATAAAAATTCACCATACCTATGAAACGTTGCAGTTGTTTGGGAGTTGTCGGTAAAGGGAAATTATTAATGACTTCGACTCTCTCAGTTGATGGTAAAATACCTGATGAAGAGATGTGATGACCTAAAAAAGGTTAAATTGTCAACTCCTAAGATACATTTAGATGGTTTAATGTTAATTCCGTATGTGTCTAATCTCTTGAAAACCTTTTCCAAATGTTCCAAATGTTGTACATCTGATTGACTTGCGATTAATATATCATCCAAATAGACGAAAACGAAAGGTAAATTGACAAGTACTTCATTCATAAAACGTTGGAAAGTTTGACCGGCATTGCGTAGACCAAAAGGCATGCGGGAAAATTCAAATAGTCCGAATGGAGTTGTTATAGCTGTCTTATAAACGTCATTTTCAGCGACAGGTATCTGATGGTACGCTCGCACTAAATCAACCTTGGAGAAAATAGTGCAGCCGTGCAACTGAGAGCTAAAGTCGTGGATATGAGGTAATGGATATCTGTCTGGAATGGTAATCGTATTTAGTTGTCGATAATCTCCACAAGGTCTCCAGTCATTCTTCTCTTTTTTCGCCACTAGATGGAGTGGAGAGGAAACTTGAGAAGATGATGGTTTGCAGATACCTAATTCTACCATGTTATTAAATTCTGTTTGAGCTATTTTAAATTTAAGATTGTCTAATCTACGAGGTCGTGAAAAAGGTAAATGACCTTCAGTAACTATATGATGTACAATAGAATGTTTAATAGGTAAATTGTAATCTGGTGAACTAATTAGATTAGGAAATTGTAAAAGTAATTTGTTATATTTATCTGTCAAAGGAAATAATTTAAGTGAATCTAATCTATAATTGTCTAAAGGACTATTTTTAATAAAACAATTAACTGACAAATTAGTCTTGTTATCAATTATTCAAGCTCCTTTAAGATCAACAACTAAACCAAAATGAGACAAGAAATCTGCTCCGACTATCGGTATGTCAATGTCTGCTATATTGAAAACGAAAGGAAATAATCTACGTACTAAGTTTAGATTGACTTTTAACAATTCCTTACCGTATGTAAAAATGGTTGAACCGTTAGCCGCGGTTAATATCGTATCAAAATTCTTTTTTAAATCTGTGAAAGCATTGCGTGGCACCACAGATAAATCGGCACCAGTGTCGATTAGGAAGTTCATTTTGTTAGATCTATCGTAAATAAAAAGTCTACGACGTTTGCTGTTAGAAATGTCAAAATCAGACGTCATAGAATTATCAAACTTCAGTCATCTTTGAGAATTATCAGATTGTTTACAATTCTTACTGAATTTGCACCATTCACCTCCACAACGATAGGCATTGGCACCATAAAGTTGATGGTAGTGACAAATAGTATTGTCTGTACGATCAAATTTATTGAAAACATTATTACGGCTGGGTGAACGATTGCGATTAGTGGTACGAGTTTGTGAATTGCTTCTACTTTTTCAATTGTTGCAGCATGAAGTAGAAGGTTGAGGTTCGAAGGATTGATTGGAAAGTCTGAATTCTAAAGAGTTTAATCGAGAATTAAAAATTTCTTGCTTTTGTAATACTTGATTAATTGAATCAGGGAAAGTGATTGAAAAATTTTTGATAGTGGTAGTTAAATCTGATAACGGGGTTGACTCAGATTCTAGAGGATTTTTGGAGTACGATGCAACCATTGAATTTTGACAGGACTCCCAGATCTGATCTGCAATATCTAGAATCTCTTTTGTGTCTGTTTTCCCTGAAGCTGTAATGGCAATATATACTGTTTGAGGTAAACGTCTTTTCCATAGCTTTATCAATAAATCTTGACTAACCATGCAGGATCCTCCAACCATATTCAGCATGGATCTATAGAAATCTGAAGGTTTCAGATCGCCCATTTGGGAACTTGATAACAGATCATTCAGACGTTTTTCCTCACTCGATGATAAACGTGAAATTAAAACTTTCTTTAAATTTATATAGAGATCCGTTTCCGGGGGATTAGATATTATATCGTATATATTATCTATCACATCTAATGGCAAATTAGCTATAACCTGATCATACTTTTTCTTGTCATTGACAATTTTTGCAACAGAAAACTGTGATTCGATCTGGGTAAACCAAATTTCTGGTTTTGATTTCCAGAATGGGGGTAATTTGACAGACGTGACATAATGGGTTTGAGGAAAATCCTCGTCTGAAGGTTGTCTTCGCATAACTAATCGATTGTGATTGATTGATTGATTGACTACTCTCTCAGATAAAAAAGGGAATGTACTTTAACTCACTCACCGACAGATGACAGTACTTGTAATGTACAACTTCAGTTGATTGAATTAGGAAATTACCATAAATTATAGGAACATCTATTCAACTTTGGAACCCCTATTCAAAATTCATCGGGAAAATTCTTCTCTTCATAAAATGGTCAATTTATAACGGTAGTTGATATATTGAATCTCTTCTTGTATATATTTATCACGTTGGACATAAAATTTTCACTTTTGGCATATATTTATCACGTTGGACATAAAATTATCACGTCGGGCATATATTTATCACGTTGGACATAAAATTATCACGTCGGGCATATATTTATGACGTTGGACATATAATTATCACGTCGGGGTCACCAAATTTATAGCGTTATCGCTATAAATAAAATGAAAATCGAAGTTAATATTCGTATATTTGTTTTTAATACATGTTCATATTTTATGTGTTTTTGGTATTTAAAAGTATATTGATATTATATTTTTATATCGAATGTTTTTTATTTTTCTTAGCGACTCCATGGAAACTTCTCCATTATGGATCGAGTTTTCCTTTTTGTTTCTTAGCGACTCCATGGAAACTTCTCGCTTTTGGAACTTCTCGATTTCCAGTGAGTGAGTCGCTATAGTCGCTATAGAGTATTTTCAAGTTCGATTCACAAGAGTGGATTTGGACAAGAAATTTGTTTAAATTATCTAAGGTGAACAGTCCTAAAAATGTAAATATCATGCAATGAAAGTATAGATATTCATGGAGCAACAAATATTATTATCCTTACTGCACACCTCGTTGGTTGTGTTCTATTCTCGGTCAATCCGTTAGCAATCAATTTCGCTGATAAAAGTATTTTTACTTGCTTAATTCTGCAAGGCATCGATTTTAATTATGACGTTTTGAAAAGAGGAGAATCTAATAAATAGTACCATTTTTAGATTGATTTGAAATTCTCTTCTGTTCTGTTTGTAGTATAGTTTGTAGCTATTAAAAATTGCCATAGGTCTCCGTCAGATGATCTGTATGTACGTACACACTCTACAGGTTGCAATCCATAAAGGATCCACTTTTTTTATTCACTTCTATCATCAAAATAGATCCTTATTGACTTTCATAATGATTCGTCAAGCAGTTTAATTACTATAAATAGTTATTTAACACCGTCACTCGAATTTTCGCCGATCATACCCCATATTCGACATCTATTGAATAAATAAAACAATTATTTTGTTCGTTCAACTCGCTCTAACTCAAACACGGAATAGTGAATCGGTCTCAAATTTTTACCGCACTATCACTGTATATTTGTTAACAAAACATATTAATAAAAATCTCAAATACTAAACCTACCCCAGTCAAATTAGAACAAATTTTGACGTTTGACAGAAAAAACTAATGAAGTTTTGAAACTTGGCAGAGATGTTCATTAAGATTTACTGTTAAACATGTTAAAAGTCCCTAGCCAAACTGTTGCGTTCGAGCTGCCATCTTGAAAAGAAAGCGCACTGTTTCAGTTTTTTGCTTATATCTTTCTAACCATTAGCGATATCGAAAATAAAAAAATCGACAGCTATTGGAAGCAGCCGGAACCTCTCCACACGGTGGATCTTTATAAGGGTATTACATCGATAATCAGAGCACTGAGCAAACAGATAAATTACACGTGACTTTGGGGCCATTTATTTCATGAACAAATATCGAACGAGCTGAAGTGGACTACAAGCAATCTGTTAAAATATAACCTCTCAGGTTTGTTTATGTTGCATGTTAATCAATTGCCGAATATATAAGATAAAGTTCCGAGGATTTTGTAGAACATTGGACAGCGAAAAAAAAAGATAACAACACAGAATTTAGCCAAAATGACACTCTAACCTCAACAAGTCAATAACATTATGGACAATTCAAGCAGACTACGTATGCGTCAAATTAAAATCTTCCTGCTCGATCACAAAGGTCTGAGCAAGTCGAGCTTCGTTCGAGGGCTTTATTTTGTAATATTCGAACGTTTCAGATTTAGCTCGGTTAGCTCGATTTGCATTAAATGAACGATTGTGACGCGTCCCATCAATCAAACGTAATATTCGAACACGGCTATAAACAACTATTACCTTTTTCTACACCCATTTAATTATATGACAATTATTAGCATTTTTTGGTGAAAAATCGTACCTATAATTCACTGTAGTGAATTATCGATTCATAATTCACTGCATCCGACCAATCACAAATACAAATTCAGAAATCACTGTTTCGCTAATTCAATGATATTTTAAATCAACCGCGATCAACTCTTGCTGCTGTGGCTGACAATCAACTCGCGTGATAGTGACAAGTGTACCACCATATGGTTTGTTTACGTTTTCGACTTCTTACGAATAGGCACCGATTAATGTTATCAAATTTCAGTCTAATTTATTTGTTTAATAGGTGTAGAAAAAGCATAGTATTACATTCGCGATTATGACCATTATTCACTCAGATGATTTGCGCCACTCGCCTACGGCTCGTGGGCTCAAACATCATCTTCGTGAATAATTGCTATCATAATCGCTGATATAATAATATACTATTAAAAAAAACCAACTAAAATAAGTTTTGACATCTGTCAAAAATATTTGAGTTGATTTGAATGTTGATTTGTTGTTATGAAATAAATTTAGAGACAACCTATGATGTCACAGCTAACCTCAAAAATATATATATATTTCCTAAAATTTACAAGTATTACGTAGCTATTATTAAAATTTCTGCCTGGTTCCCGTATTTTCAACCAAAATCTAGTTCAATGTAATATTTATGAAGTTTTAAATAGCTTGTCCCAATAGATCATTTTCGGTTGACGTCACGCTGTCGGCGTGTAGGGCACACAACTAATTATTTTGTTTTCTAGAGATAGGTACAAGTTGTTATTTTTTAACAGGTTTAAACTGCTTCTGCTGTTTTGAAATATCAGTTTAAAAATAACAGATCGCTGAGAAGTACTGGCATTCGCATCTCGCAGTGCGCAGTTTGTAGTATGCAAATTTTTCGGTCACGCGAATTTGACGCAGCTGTCAGAAGGGTATACAAAACCTCATTTACTGTTTGTTTATCATTGTGTGCACAAGATTTTCAAGGTGTGTTTCGGGTTTACTTTAGTGTTTCAAGTAAAGTGTTTCTTTTGACAATAATGTCTCGTAGTGAGTATTATTCAACGTTACAAGCTGATGTCAAGTTCCGATGATTTTTTGAAGGACCTAAGTTTTTTAGCAAGTGTTGGGACAATGAACATGGTAAATTACCTAATTTTAACTCACAGCTTTTATGCAGGACAGCAGTTAAAGGCTTATGAATCCTTACTGCTCTCTGTTATTTTCGAACAGAAATAACAGTTTGTTAATGCTATTTACAAATAACAGTTATAAAATAATAAGTTTCGTTAAATAGCAACTCATCTCTAATTGTTTTCATTTACATTGCCGGTTATTGGATGGGGTTTCGTGTGCCCTCCAGACAGCTATGTCAAAGTCACGTGACCGAAAATTATCTATCAAATAGAGCGCATTTTGCAGATTAGAAATCCCGCTTGGCCAGTATGGCTCCAAGCTAAAAATGCGGATACAAACATTAAACAAGATTATTAACTTAAAAATCTTAAACTTTGAGGTTACGTTAGTTATATGAAGCACATTCCCTACAGATCATTTTAATATGACGTCACGATAAGTCGGCCATATTGCCTGAGGGACAACCAAACTATTTATTCGATTGTAAACAAAGAAGTAATCTCAGTTTTAAACGTGAAATAACAAAATGCCATCTTTTTGTGCGATAAGGTGGGATTGTGAGATAAGGTTTATTTTGAATGTAAAAAAAGCTTAGGAGAAAGGTAAAGAAATCACTTTCTGGCGGAGTCTAGTTAATACTACATACGCATAATATAACATGCTTATCACTGAAATCTAGCACTTAGTTATTTAAATGTAAACTTGCCTTGCCTATAACAATGAATACATTTGAGTTTATCTTTCTTGCACAAACTTTTTGCACAAATCCAGCCTCATAATATTTATATGCTTGTAAAGATTTGTATGCCTTTAACTGCTGGCCTATGTAGAAGCTGTGAGTCAACACTAAGTAATTTACCATATCAATACGAATACACAAGGTAAAATAGACAAATCTGCAGAGAGGTCTCCAGTCTCCACTCCAAGGATGTATGGGTCAATGTCTATTATTTTGATTTTCTCATCATAGCGACACTTTATATCATCCATAAGGGTTGAATAATTTTCACTACATGACATTATTACGAAAACACACACAGTTTCTCAAGAAAAACTAGAAAAAAATATATAAAACCACGCAAACTGCGTTTGGTTTTCCCTCAAGCGACTTGTCAAAACCACGTGACCTAAAATGTTCTGTAAATGTACCATAACCTACAAATCAACATCTACAAAGGTTACCAACCCAAATATTCTTGACAGATGGCAAAATACATTTTCCCCTAACAATAATAGCAATAATATTTTTTGGATGTTGTCATGTGTGCACATATAACGAATTTTTTTAATTTTTTTCACGAAAACCAAATTGAAAGGGTGCAAGTGTGATACTTATATCATTGAAATCGGAATTTTTGCTGCCTTTCAATGGTTCAATTACAAATTGTAAGTAATCATAAAATAAACAACTTATGCCAAAACGGCACTAAACGTAATCCGATCTCAACCAAAACCTTTTCAGATCTTCTGGAGCACTAAAGAAACCCTCATACAAAGTTTCATCCAAATCTGTTTAGCAATTTCGCCGCTATCGTGTTCATATGCATACACACACACACACACACACACACACACATACTTATACATATACATACACACTGTGGCGATCAGTTCACTTACTAGTAAATACATATAAGATTCAAGGACTTCAAGTTACCAAGGGGAATCAAGAAACAAAATGAACAACAATTTTGAAATAAAAAATAATAACATGTATTATACAAAATGTTAATCTAAAACTTTATTTATCTTCGAATATATACATTATATAACAAAAAAAATTCTAAATAATTATTATAGATATATTATTTTCCAAACCCTAATATCTATACACACATACAAACACACATACACACACACAGCCATTTTTTAAACCACTTTTTTGGGTTCCTCGGACCTCAAAACGTAAAGATTTGTTGTTATCTCAATTTCCGATTTTGGACCAATTTCAGTAACCTCCCGCAATTTTATTGTGGGGAGGTTAAAATGAAGCTTATGCAATTCTCTACAAAAAATGTCATGCATTTTTTTCGTGTCTGTTATTATGCTCTTTGGAAATACGAAAGCATCGCCACATTTCAAAAATTGTAAATATCGCTCGTAAAGAAAAAAATTATGATATCACTGTTTTAGTGATAGAATTCGCAACAACTTTCAAAATGTCCGTCTTTCTGTCAGTCTGTTCGTCTATCTGTCTTTTAAGCTAAATAACTTAAGAGGAAAAAGTCCGACTTTATTGAAACTTGGAAAATAAATTAGTGTTAGCTAAAGGAAGAACTCCAGCGTTTTCGAAAATATCGATCCGTAAATAAAAAGATTTTGCCACATTTTATGAAAAAATTACACGTGAAAAGTGTTGTAATCTTTGATAAGATTGTAGGTTTAAGTGGCATACTTGAAATTTTAATGATTTCCCAATGATATCACCTTGATTGTCGAAACATTGATCAGTATACGATGCAGTATCTTTGTGTTTATAGAATCTTATACGCTCTTCACGTGAATTTTCTTCTTAAAATGTTTCATAACTTTATATTTATTTACTGATCGATTTTTTTCTAAAACGCTGGGGTTCTTTTTTAGCTAACACTTATTTATTCTCCATATATCAATGAAACCGAAATTTTCTCTCTTAAGTTACTTAGCTTAAAGTAGACATGACGGGCGGTGGGACAGACGGACAGACGAACAGACTGACAGACAGACGGACCCATGGCGGACATTTTGAAAGTTGTTGCGAATTCTGTGAATAACACAGTGATATCATATTTTTTTCTCTACGAACGATATTTACAATTTTTGAAATGTGTCGATGCAATATACTCTTTGCTTTCGTATTTCCAAAGAGAATATTAACAAATACAAAAAAAATACATATAAATCTTTTTGTAGATAATTTTATAAGCTTTTTTTTTATATAAACATTATTTCCATATCGCTAATGGTTAGAGAGATATAAGCAATAAACTGAATCAGAGCGCCATCTTTCCAAGAAAGCATGTCGAGCGCAATGGTTTGGCCGGAAACTTTTAGTATGTTTAATAGTAAATCGTAATGAACATAGCTGCCAAGTTTCAGAGCATCACTTTTTTCCTCTAATTTTTTTCTACTTGTCTAGAGTACTAATAAGGGTAAGAAATATAATTTATCTAAAGTTTAAACTGCTATTCCTAGAAAAAAGTTTCAAATAGAAAAGTTGCGTCCATCCTCTGTCTTCATTTCTTCTCGATATAGTTGGTATCTATTTCGAAAGGTAATAGACCAGGAGAGCCCGCCGACCAAAAATTGGGTGTCGGTTTACTCCCCAAAATGTGTGAATTGTTGTTAATTTGGGGCAGTAGAGTACAGAAATGACCATGCCTGCCCTTTTTTTGGGACAGGAGCGTACGACAGGCCCCCAAAGGTGTAAGAAATATAACTTGTTAAAGTAAAAAAAAAGTCACAAATAAGTCATAGATTTACGAATGGGGGTTGGAGGATTTCTTAATTTACCCCCAAAATCATAAATCCAGACTCCCATTCATTTTGGGTGGTGCAAGGAAGTGCTTCGCTCGCCTTTGAAACAAAAGTCAAATAAAAAAATGATAAGTTTATGAATGACAATCAGAAACTTGGTAAGTATGAACCTCCTGAGTGCGAAAAGACATTCGCCATCTTTGAAAATTGGTGCGAACGTCTTGCCTTTCACGATAATTGGCGGCGTATCGGCTCTTTCTACCGCCTGTACTAGTTACCCTTGTGATTCGACGATTATCACAAATTTACGACTGGCAATCATAAACTTGGTAATTATGAACCCCCAAGTGCGAAAATGTATTCGCCATCTTTGAAAAGTGGCGCGAACGTCTTGTTTTTCACGATAATTTACGCCGTATCGGCTCTTTCTACCGCATGTACTAGTTACCCTTGTAATTCGATGAGTATCATAAATTTACGACTGATAATCAGAAACTTGGTAATTATGAACCTCCTGAGAGCGAAAAATACATTCGCCATCTTTAAAAAGTGGCGCGAAGGTCTTGTCTTTCACGATAATTGATGAAGTATTATCGAAGCTTCCTACCGCATATATTGGTTACCCGTGTAATTCGATGAATATTATAAACTTACGACTGGCAATCAGATACTTGGTAAGTATGAACCTCCTCATTGCGAAAATACGTGCGCCATCTTTGACAAGTAGTACAAGGGCCAGCTAGAGGGGGTTGAAACGTCTAAGCGCCTGGTTCCACTATAATTATTTATTTTCATTCTAACAAAGTTTGTTTTTTTTTTCTGATTAGTTTCTCTTCTAGTTTTAATTATTCTTTCTTTAGTCACCCTCTCGTACATGTAACACACACACACAAATACTCACGCGCGCACACAAGTTTCTGATTGAATTACACGGATAACCAGTACATGCGGTAGGAAGCTACGATACTGCGTCAATTATCGTGAAAAGCAAGACGTTCGCACCACTTTTCAAAGATGGTGAATGTCTTTTCGCACTTAGGAGGTTCATACTTACCAGGTTCCTGATTGCCATTCATAAACTTATCATTTTTTTATATGAGTTTTTTTTTCAAATTTGGGCGAGCGTCGCGCTTCCTTGTACCACCCAAAATGAATAGGAGTCTGAGTAAATTAACAAATCCCTCCAACCCCCATGCGTAAACCTATGACTTATTTGTGACTTTTTTTTTACTTTTACAAGTCATATTTCTTACATCTTTGGGGGCCTGCCGTACGTCCCTGTCCCCCAAAAAAGGGCTGACATGGTCATTTCTGTGCTCTACTGCCCCAAATTAAAAACAATTCACACATTTTGGGAGTAAACCTATGACACCCAATTAGTGGTCGGCAGGCACGGTCAATAAACGATACGGTTGCATCAATCAGCAGCTTTAGGACGAGAGAGACGTGGGGGGCGGGAAATCGAATGAAAGAGATAGACATATCTGATTTCCGTGCAGAAGACAGAGACAAAGATTCCGGTAGGGTCTACAGCCTACGTCACCTGTAGACACTACAAGCATCTCTGTCTGTGTCTTTTGCATGGAAATCAGATACGTCTATTTCTTTCATTCGATTTCCCGCCCCCCGCGACTCTTTCGTCCTAAAGCTGCTGATTGATGCAACCGTATTGTTTATTGACCGTGGTCGGCAGGCACCTAGTCCATATGAAAGTTATTTGCTTGCTATACAAGGAATTGCAAAATTTTACATTTTATCAACACAACTTTAAAAAAATATATATTTTCTACTCTTAATAATGTTTGACTTTTACATTAACACATTTTGTTAACAAATATGCAGTAATAATATGGTGAGATAGATTCTTTGTTCCGTTTTTGAGTTAGAGCGTGTTGAATGAAACAATTATTGTTTTATTTATCTAATAGACGACGAAAACGAGAGATGGTCAGCGAAAACTCGTGTGGCGGTATTAAATAATTATTTACAATAAATAAATTACTTGGTGTATCATTATTAAATTCAGTAGGGTTCTATCCTGATAATAGACGAAGTGATTAAAAAAACATTCAAGTGAATCCGTTAAGGACTGCGACCTCTGGAGTGTTTCCGTACATACATACATACGTGCAAGCCAACTGACGGAGACCTGTGGAAATCAATTGCAATTTTAGAACTTAATAAAAATTCAAATCAATCTGAAAATAGTACTATTTTTTAGAATAGGATCTTCTCTTTGAAAAAGCTACAATTAAAATTCTTTCCTTGCAGAATTAAGCAAGCAAAAAACCTTCAGCGAAACAAGCGATTCCCAATTCCGCATCTGTTTTCTTACAGTAGGCACTAATGATTATATCACCCACAATAATAGCCATCACTTTTGGCACACTTTATTCACATTGGTCTTTTTTTGTGTAATTTTTGTGAGTACAATTTATCTTTGGTTATACTGTACCTATTCATAATAATTCTTGGCCATAAAATTAACTTACGTTATTAGTGTTAAAATTATTTTTGTTGATTCGCAAATATATATATGGTAATAAAATTCTGATGCTCAATTATTATTTTAGATATCAAAGTGTTATTTTGGTGGGCGATAATTAAAATTGTCGCAAAAATTATGTTGGTGCTTATTTAAACGATTCCTAAATTTATTGTTGCAATATTACAGGATACACAATATACTACATATTATCTGTTTAATAATATAAAATGGTTAATAATACATATATGCATTATTTTAAACTCCTCAGTGAAATAGTTAGTTGCATCCCCGAGATGTCCAATTGAATAAAATATTTTAAGATAAATATTTATTGCTGTAAAATTGCAAGCTTTAAGTTGCACTCCTCAACCACGTTTTACCGCGCCCATCCATGAACTGTCACATTAATTCACAATAATCTCTTTTTCAGGCGCCGGCCTACGTGTTCTGGTACCACAATAACCGTATGATCAATTACGACGTGGACCGGGGGATCAACGTAACGACGGAGCTGTCGGAGAAGACGAGCACTCTGACGATAACGAATGCTGCAACTCGCCACTCGGGGAATTACTCGTGCGTGCCAAGCAACGCCCAGCCGGCCAGCACTTACGTGCATATACTTAACGGTAAGTGGCTTGTTTGCAGTGAAATGGAATTGAGGCTGATAGTTTCCTGGTTCAGACCTCTCGAGTGATCAGGGTTGAGATTTACCGTAGTAGATATGGACGATGGGGTTGTATGATAAATACGGCAATAGCTTCCATGTATTAACTAATCCAATTTGGGGTGAATATGATTAATTAAAACAGGTAGTTATTAAATGTACAGTATCATAATTAAATGTCAAGTACATCTGATTAGTGAAAATAATAAATGTCCAGTAAAACTAATAAAGATTCAGCAAGATAAGGGATGTTAAATGAAAATAATAAATGCACAAAATTAATAAATGCTCAGAAATAATTTTGAATGCTTAGTAACATAACAGATGTCTAGTAAAATAATAGACAGATATTTTATTAAATATATGTTTATTAAAGCATTGGTGAACAGTAAGTAAAAACGATAAGCTTCCTGTAAAACTAAATATGTTCTGTACAAATAATAACTATTAGGTAACGAGAATAGACGTTCAGAAAATAATTATAAATATTCAGTTAAAATAATAATTCTATGTAATGAAGGCAGAAATTGTGTAAATATTTTGTGCAAAGGTGAGATTACCTTTTTTGACCGCCCACCCCAATTTTTGGATCCCTTTATGTTTTCATATATAAACGGGTCTGGGGAGTGATTTATCTATGGGTTATACTTGAGATAACATGGAAGAGTAAGTGAAATCCAAACAGCAGGCCCAGGGGTTGATTAAACCCTCCCAAGGAGTGGAAAATCATTTTTTTCAAATGAAAAATATTCATTTTTAGGACCTCTCCTCATCCCTAAAACGGGCAGAAGCCTCACTCACCTGAAAGCATGTTATCCAGGATTTACAGGCTTTTCGACAAATGATCGTTATTTCTGTGCATATCCCTGCATTTTTCACGGAAGAGAAGGTGGTAGCGACCTCGGGGGTTGCTTCAACCCTTCCAAAGGTTTTTTTGGATCGTCAATACGACCTACCTCATTTTCGAAAGAGCTGATCACGATAAAAATATTCACCTTCACCTCCGACTATCCTCCTATAATGGACGGAAACTAACCCTCATCCACCAGTTATCGTTGGGGCGATGATTGTGTAAGTTGCTGAGTAGAGTATAATGATTTCTTCATCGGGGAATAATGAATAATAAATTTTGTCTTCAATGGCAATGTTGAGAAAAAAAAATGAAGGGATCTGCACAGGAATAACGATCTCGAAAAATCTGTATATCCTGGATAGCATGCTTTCTGATGAGTGAGGGGTGGTCTCTGCCAGTTTGAGGGATCAGGAGGAGCTAAAAATGAATATTTTTTCCGTGATCAGCGATCCTGAAAACGGGGGGATACGAGTTTGAACCGAATCATTTGAAAAGAAAATAATTTTCCACCCTCGGAAGGTTTAATCAACCCCCTAGGCCTGCTGGATTCCACTTACTCTATAACTCCCTTCCATGCTATTCCAAGTATAGAAAGTAGATAAATCACTCCCCAGACTCGTTTATATATGAAAACATAAAGGCATGATCTATGAAAGGGGTGATTTTTGGCCATTTCAGGGAGTTGCGGCGATCAAAAACTTCTCAGCACCCTCGGAAACAAGGGAGGGGGTGGAGTCAATCTCGTCTTTGCACGAAATATTTACAAAAAAGTCGTTTTATAATGCTTCATTGCATAGACTATAATTGAAACAATAAATTTCCAACAAAATAATATATGTTCAATCAAAAATAATAAATAGTCAATACATTAGTAAATATTCAATAAAAGGTTAATTCTATTCGTCTACACTTGATATAATGCAGATTTGATGTAGTTCTAAGCTAATTGTGCAAGTATTTGACATTAAACGGAAACGCACCTCACTATGGTCAATTTGCCAATATTAGGAGTAAAGTATTACAAAAATAAAATTTATCCAAAAATTAAAATTAATATATATGTCGATACCTGAATAACCGGACCGTCAGAAACCAAAAAAATATTTTGTTTATGCCGCACGTGTTTAAGGTGGTGACGTTACATAGTAATTGGGTGGTTCCGCGGCAGATAATTTACCGCTAATATTCATCCAACCAAGTTGATTATTGTATCCAATATTATAAAACTGTTGTCGTGTGCTGTTAATACATGCCTTTAACTATCGAAAAAATGTCACGAGGTATGTGTCCTCTTGGGCAAAACCGTATTACCGATTTATTTCGCGGAAGCCTGCATTTGCGCACTTATATTTGAGTTTTAGAAAAAGTTTCACAAAGTTTCACCGAAATTTCTGTTGTATATCGCAGGTCAGTCTCTGTACTTTGGAACATATACTGAAAGTTTACTTTCTTGTACTTTTATTAGAAGATATTTAAGTTTACTGCAGATGTTGTCATCTCCGTGAAGAGAAATTACCTGTTTGAATTGCTGCTGAATGAAAAATTATTAGCTGATGGAGCATCCGTAAGGACAGCCACAGGATAATTGAATATATTGAACCAGAGAAAGGAGAGTAGCGCGGGTTGTTAGGAGAAAATGAAGAACTTATTCAAATTATTAAGCTATTCTTATGTAATTTACTTAAACGCTGGCAGTCTTGCAAATTTAATGTGGCTTCGTTTAAAAAAACACTCTGGTTGGTTAAATGGAGAATTAAAATATGAGAGTAAT
Organism: Rutpela maculata; assembly: GCA_936432065.2. NCBI lineage: Eukaryota > Metazoa > Arthropoda > Insecta > Coleoptera > Cerambycidae > Rutpela > Rutpela maculata. Next base: position 228,049,882 of record OW386285.2, read on the forward strand.
AAAGAAAATGTATGTGAGCCTTCTAGGTCGAAAGTAGGTCAACCGTCAAAGAGTTTTAGTGGTAGTGGACAAAAGTCGAAAAGAAAAAAAGTGCAACCATTATTGGAATATACTCCAAAAGAGTTAAGCTTAGCAACTCAACCCACATATCATGCCAGTGATAAACGTAATGTGGCTTCCATAATAAAAAACTTGGAAGGAGCTTTCCGCGTACAGTATTGCGGGAGTAAATTTTGAGAAAGTTCCGAAATATAAGAGGTAAAGAAAAACGGTGTATATATAATAGACTTTTTTTTCTTGAAATCGTCGAAAAAAAGTTGTCACTATAAAGTATCAGCATATAGGTGATTAATTGCAGAGGCATATTAAATAAAAATATACAAGGTGTTTGGTTTGAAAAAATTGAATTATGACAGTTTAAATATGTAAAAATTTAAATCATCGTGGAGAACACCCTGTAGAGTTGAGTTCAACATTGAGAGTCCTGTAAATTAGTACATGGTCTCGACTAACATTAAAAATGAAATGACGCTCAAATTTACGAAAATGCGTCTTTTGCAATTTTACTATTGGGTGTTCCATTTAAAAAATTCTGATATTAGCTTGCTTGCTTGAAACACCCTGTAGATTTGAAACTAATTTTTAAATATTACACTCTTCATCTCCCGCAATATTTATCTGAGACATTTTTTCTAATTTCAAACGGTTGAGGAGATATTGACTCTCCCCATGCTACTGACTCACCCTGTATATATTTATGTATGTATTTTTTATGTATCGTGTCATAAATTTAACATATTTAAACAAAAATATACTTCTGAACAAAAATATAGCTGAAATGAAGTGTTAATAATATTTTCCTCCTAAATATGGCAAATTGACCACTGTGCGCCTGTGTAACGTAACCTGTGTAAGTTTTATAATGTTCGGTGATATTTTCTTGAATGGACATTGATGTCTTATTTTCTAAGTCTTCGAGCAACGATAACGAAATTATAATATGATATTTCATATAATATAAAGAATTAGATATACGTCAATGTGCTTACGGGAGAATATATAGCATTACTAGAAAAAACCAGAAGTTGCCCAGAAATGGTTATTAAAAATAATATTTAGCAAATCTTACACCTACCCATACCCAAGCGATGATCGGTACAGTGAAGCAAAAATTTTAGACATATGACAATTATTTTGCCACCAGCTAATCTTGCATTAATGTAAAAATTTAGGAAAAAATGTATTGGTGGAGCATACTACTTACGATACTTATGATACCAGGCATAAAAAACAATAAATTGTGTATTGCTATCAGAATTTATTTTTCCTCTTTTCCTTGTTTCCACCTACATCATATATACATTTTTTTCATATATCTTTAACTCATTCTCCATTTCTGAAAAATCATACATTAGCATACATTATACGGATAAACTATAAGTAAATATAGAATGCTACCCACGCGCAGGGTTTCCTTTGGGGGTCTACTTCTGTTTATTTGTCGTTTTTTATATGTATACATTTCTTATTGTTTTTTTCCCCCGTAAATTTAAGGATATCAATTTGTAACTGTTATACGAGACGAATAAACATTATTATATCAAAGTTTATCCATTTTAGTTCCGTTAACATAACAAAAAAAATGAATTTCGAATAATCTGAATCATCTGCACTAACAACATCTGATAAAAAGAAAGTTTAGTTTGTGTAGTTCTGGTGCAGCTACACTTGCTGGAAGGAACGTTATAAAAGCAGCTGCACCCGTAAAAGAACAAAATTTTCAGCGACACCATTTACACTTTTAGAACTAATGTGGGCATAAATAATTAACCTAAAGCCATAGTGCTTACACGCTCACGAAATAACACTGCAGATAACCTGGGTTGTGTAGAATATATAAATTTGTAATAATATATAAAAAAATATTTTAAGAAAAAGCTTTTATTTGAAAAAACTACTAAAAAGTAAAAATAATTTTTTAAAATTCATACACCTGGAAACCAAAAGCTTTGGGGACGGTCATATAGCGCTATTGCATAGTTATTTGCTCAATTGCTTTTGGTTTCCAGGTGCATGAATTTAAAGAAAAATATTTTTAGTTTTTAGTAGTCTTTTCAAATAAAAGTTTTTTTTTTAATATTTTTTTATATATTATTTTTTACTTTTTAGTCTACTTATTTTACAGACAGACAGACAAAACCCTTTATTTGCCACCGACATCCACCCCTTCCCTCTCTCGTCTTCTCACCTCTCTAACACTAATTCTCACTTCTTCCCACCTCCTTTCCACCTCTTCCGCTCATTCCCCTCCCCTTTCCCACCTCTTCTCACCCCTTTCCCACCTCTCCCACATCCGCCATATTGAATTTAGTATGACGTAACATAGTTTATCTTATTTTACTCGTCAAACCCTCATTTGATACCCATATTAAGGGGGTTGTGAAGAAAAAGGAGATCCGCCATCTTGGGACGTCCGCCATATTGAATTTAGAATGACTTCATATAGTTTGTCGTATTTTACTCGTCAAATCCTGTCATTTGATACCCATACCAAGGGGGCTTTGAAGAAAAAGGCGATACTCCAGCTTGGGACGTCCGCCATATTGAATATAGAATGACGTCACATTGTTTATCGTATTTTACTCGTCAAACCCTTTCATTTGATACCCATATCAAGGGGGTTGTGACTAAAAAGCCCATCCGCCATCTTCGGACATCCGTCATATTGGATTTAGACCAATAATGGCTATACTATGTTGCATTGTCACTTGACTTATACACGTGTGACAAATTTCAAAGCTCTAGCTTAATTAGAACTAGTCGAAATTTAGCTTGCAAGATTTGACCTAAACAAACATACATACATACAAACAAACATTGCAAGTTAAAAGCTTTTACAAATAGACTATTAATTCCAAGAATTCTAAGACCTAATGATGCCGCACCATAATAAGAAGTTAAGACATTCTATATAATTATTTCGAATATAAGCAACTTTTGCCTATCTTGAGTGCAGTATGAAATGGTTCGTTTTATTGGTTATTAGGTTACGATTCCTTGAACCGAGAAGAGTGACAGAATGTTGAGTGCATTCAACCATAATAGTATTCTAGTATAAATACCGTAATTTTTTTAGTTATACTTTAGGTCTAATCGCCTCCAGATTATACCAACATGGTTGGCGTAACGCGCGTTGAGTAATAATATTCAATTGTCTTGGTGTCTGTGAAATCTACTTCAGAGGGATTAAGTATTATATTTAAGTATTAAAGCAGGAGGAAAGTTGCAGAAATTGCAACGCCTTGCCTATCTAGGAACTAGAGGAGCAATGCGCTCGTGTCCCACAACAGCTATGGAGGCAATGCTGGACTTACTTCTTCTACGATTGCATGTAAGGAAGGAAGCAGCACTTAGCGCTTTAAGGCTGCATCAGATACTTAAATTCAGACCATGCGACCTGGTTGGTCACTTAAGGATTCTGGATATAATCCAATTCGAATTCATGACCAAACCAACTGACTCAATGCCAATCAAGCATGACTTGAACTGCCCGTTTGATGTGCTGATTGAAAGCCGTCAAGCGAGCAGGGTCGAAGTACTGCGGTTGGAGAAAGAGTTACACATCTGGTACACAGATGGATCCAAGATGGACGAAGGTGTGTGCGTAACAGGGCCTAAATACAGGCTATTTAAAGCCCTTGGTAACAAACACCCTAACCATCTTCCAGGCAGAAATCTATGCTATAGATCAATGTGCCCAGGAATGCCTAAATAGAGGCACTCGAAGGGCAAAGATCTATATACTTTCAGATATCCAGGCAGCATTAAAGGCTCTCAGGTCCTATACCTTTGAATCAAAAATTGCCTGGGAATGCAGACAATCTCTGAAGCAACTGGCAAAAAACAACAAGGTTACCTTGATGTGGGTGCCAGGGCAAGAGGGAATACAAGGCAACGAATTGGCTGATAGCCTCGCAAGAAAAGGGGCTGAAGCCCCATTTTTTGGACCCGAACCGTTCTATGGCCCATCTGAGGGTGAGATCCTAAAATGGGAAAAGGAACAAAAGAAGTCCTACTGAAGGAATACTTCAAGCCAAAGACAAGCGAAAAGGTTTATAACCTATTCAACAAAGAATAGAAAGTCCAACCTAAGGCTGACCACAGGCCTTCTAACTGGCCATTGGCCCTTGAGATACCATCTCGAGAACATGGGCATGGCAGAAAATGACAAATGCAGATACTATGAAGTTGCAACTGAAACTGCGGAACATATACTTTGTACCTAGAACAGGCGGAATTAGCGCCTGAATGGAAATTAGCTCCCAGGAAAATCGCAAGCTTTGCAAAAAGTCTTGGAATCCTGGGCAACAACTAGTTGCAGGGTAATTCACAAAAGACCTTTTAGGTCGAGGTGAACAAAGGCCAACCCAGGGCCAAGCGACCCCTTAAACAATCTACAATATAATCTACAAGTAATAAAGTTCAACTAACCGGATGATGATGAAAATTTATTTTATAATTTTTAGTGACTTTTTGAGGGCGGTTCATTTAAAAAAAAATAAATATCTATTGACCAATTCCTATAGTGATATAAATTACACAATTATTTTCTTAAGTAAATATACTTTTATTATTTGGAAAATCCTCGCCATGCTAATACAAATTTCCCTACTTTAAAGATTGACTAGCAAAGAATAAAAAAGTATAATATAGAACAGTGAATTTGTTCGAAAGCGAGAAAGCTTTCAAAGAAGCTTGCGGTCCGAAATACTAAAATTTTAATAAGATTGAAGCATTAACGTATAAAGAAAAGAATGCCGCAAAACGTGGTATTTTCAAGTTGAGAGCAATTTATACTTTAAAAGCAAATTCGCATATTTGCGATAAAGCACGAAAGCTATTACGGAGTAGTTGGTGAATTCGAAATTTCTAAATAATATGGGCGCATTTATTGAAACAAATTAGGTTCAGTCAACAAAAAGTTCTATGAGTCAATGTTTACAGAATAAATTATATGAGATATAGTAGTATACAAGTTATTTTCTTAGAGATTTTAAGACTTTCAAATGCTTTTACAAGAAATTTATATTACAGCGTACTTTTCAAACTTTCCTGGATTTTCTTATATATTATATAAAACTTTATAATAAGCTTTTAAATTTCACTTAATTTTCCAATAATTTAATGCAAGCAATATATTTTACTTTGTGAAGATCCATTTTTGAGAAAATTGATGAATTAGTGCACATTACTTTTGACACAAAGTTTTAGTTCATTTTTTATCATTAAGACGTAACTACTCTATGTAATCGGATTTGTTATGAATATATCTCAGGTTTAGTTCATGAGGTTCAAAGTTTACTAGTATTTTTATCAATAATTTTCATTTTATTAAACCAAATGTACATACAAGGTGTCTTGCTTAAAACTCCCGGAACGATTTCTTCAATATCTAAAACAGATATTTGAATTTCGTAAAAAGTACTCACTAGAATATATAAATAATGACTTCAGTTCTAAGTAAAAACGGACATTTTACAAATTGAGGTATTTATAATAATAATAGTAATAATAATAATAAAAATAATAATATCTCCTTCAGGAATACTAGAAAAACCAGCTAACCAATGGACAGAATATCCGCCCGCGCCATGCCCTGACGAAGGACTCCAGAGTACTGGTGAAAAGAACCCAGTTAAGGCTAGCTGAGGAAAAAAGTTATTTTTGTTTTTTTTTTTTTTTATTTTCTTGACAACGGGAATCACCTTTGTTGTAATATTTCATTGCTATACACCATGATCGTAGGCATCACGTTGATAAAAATATGCGAATCTCACGCCGATCGGGGCACAACTCTCTAGTTTGTTCGCTCATTGCTCGAAAACCATTGCGTCTATCAAAAATGTGCATAGAGTAGTATGTGCATAGTAAATTTTATATAGGATATTATCAATGAATATCAAATTTTCTGGGGACCAACTATTTCGCGGAAAACTCCTATGAGGCGTCTTAAGGGTGGATATTGAGAGTGAAGCTAACCATTGAGCATTGAGAATTCGTTTCTTACAGCTAGGTCAGTAGCGTGTATATTCCCCAAAGGGCAAAACATTAAAATTTATTTTATCTATTCGCCGGTTTTAAGTCCAGTATCAATGGGCTATTAGTCAACCTTTATAACAAAATGCTTAATTTCTGTTTGCAGTAAATGCTTTAGTAGTAGTAGCATAAATACGATGGTATACGCGTATGAATGCTTAAAAAGAATTAAACTCTATTTTATGTGTTCGTGAGAGTAGGTTATAATCATATACATTATTGCCAGCAGCGCGCGAAGTTAACGATTATTTTACCTCTATATTAAAGTTAAATTATTTTCAATTTTCCAGTAAATTATTAATTGCCACTTCGACAACTTCAATTTCCTGCCTTTGATCTATAATACGCTCCTTATTCTCTTTATACCGCGATAATTATTATAAGGCAGTGTTCTTCATGGCAAGCATTATAGCATTAACAACGGGCTCTTACGTGATTTATTTAAGTGAATTAAATTAAACTTTGGCTTTGGATTATGTATTTCTAGAAGCGTTCATTAATTTACTATGTAATGAAATACTTATAGTGCCAAGCAATATATTATACATTCTCGAAACAATGACATTGTGTCTTATTGCGAAAGATTTATATATGTGATGTTTACAAACTAATAATAATGGTGCCAAATCGATGTAAAAGTCTTATGTATCTGCGATTTGAGCACGCTAGAAATTCTACCACAGGATAACGTGGAAGTTCCACAAAATTAATAGAGCTGATAATTAACATAGTAGCCATTTTAGAATCCACATGTCCACCATTTTGGAGCCCAGTACATGTTAACGAATATTTTAAGTTTATCGAATTTTTAAGTAACTCGAAAAAACTCAAACAAATAATAATAATAAAAATAATAGATATATCATTATTGAATAATTAGTAAATGTACGAATAAGGTAAATTTCATTTTCAAATATTTATCAGTTATTTTATGAAGTATTCTATGTTCACATTCGGAAAAAAGAAAAAAGATCAAATAAATTGGTTGAATATTTGTGAAGATTTTTGTATTTAAATAATGAAAGCTTCATCCGATGGAGACCGAACTTGTGACGTCATTAGATCTTACTCATGCCGCTCGTCTGTAGTACACGTACGAAATATATGCAGACGCCATGCTTTAGTACGAGGTATTAAACTCAATAGTCGTATTAACTCTAATTTTTAAGAAGTTTTTTCCAATTTTTTTGGGATTTCCATATCGCATTGTGATATTAAATACACAAAAGCAGTTAAGTAATAGTGGACTTATTTGTGGTAATTGGCTATTTTAATTAAAATCACGATTTTGTAAGTGCGGAAATGAGGGGGTAAAGTTGCAGCAGAAAGCCTTTTTATTGTGTGTAGGAAATTAACGTTCAACTATTTTTAAAGGTCTTCAGGAGAGGGCAAGACAGCGTAGTATCAAAAACGTAGCATACTCATCGTTAGGTTAACGATTTCTTTGTAGAATTTTTCGCTGGAGCTCGTCCCACAAATGCTCGATGTGATTCATATCTGAACTCTTAGTCGGCCATGGTAATACATTTGCAATTTTCTGTAACGTTTTTCAAAGCCTTCAGCTACATGCGTGGGAGTCAGGTTGTGAACATAATTTACCGATGTTACAGTAAGTAGTACCGGTTTTAATGATTACTTCTCTATCAGAAAAGGAAAATTCAGACTTGTTTATCAGTTTATTGAATAAAACATCAGAATTACTTACTCCTTTTGTAGATAATATTTAAATATATTTACCATTGTTTATAATTATTTATTTCTGGCATATTAATATATTTTTTTTTACTTTTAATTGGGTATTTTTCCACTGTTCTGTAAAAGATATTTAAAAAGGGAAAGCGCTTGACACCTTACACGTAATATTTTGCAATAATACGACACAGACTAACATTACATGTGTAAAGGGTATAGCCGGAAAAGTTAGGGAAACGTGCCCCCGCACTTACTTAGTTAAAATGGCTTCCAGATGATGCAGCTTATACAGTATATTACACGGTAAAAATTTTAACCCTCTACTACCCCTACGAAGGTGGAAAGAAATAATATGTATTTAATTATTATATATTTTTTTTCGGTTTCTATGCAACCGATTGATTTGAAATTTGCCACGAGTATTACTTGCGTGGAGATAACCAAAAAATAAGGTCATTTTATGACCATTTTAACCATCGGAAGAAAAATATAAATTTTTTTTAGAGGACAAAAGGGTGGCTACCCTTCGTGGTACAATCACCTATCAATGATATATTATGTCTTGACACTTCGTGATTATCATAATAAATTGTCAGATTTTTTGCTGTGGTGGAACAATATGGAAAAAATAAAATTGGGTAAAATAAAATATTTGCAGATGCCTCTTAGTTGTAACAGTTAATACTTATAGTCTTGCAAGGTATTGTTGCATATCTACAACCGACCGCGGGTGCCAGTGCGATGTTGCCAAGTCGACTTTTTCCCCAGACGTACGGAAATTCGGCACAATCTGACAATACCGCTTCTGGAGGTCCCAGATATTAACTCTCTAGGACCTTGGGGAAAAATTTATCAACGAATAATGTTCATTGTAATTACTGTCGCATTACGACATCTAAAAAACGACGTACTGAACCAGATGAAGAAAGTGAGGGAATGATCGAAGAAGACCAGCCTTTTGTGCCTTCGACATCTTCTAGCACTACGACTAGTGACTCTGACGAAATAACGGAACTACCATTGCAAAGACTCGTTGCTACACATAAATACTGTTGCAATGTGGTGATGATAAAGAACTGACCATAATACCCACTAATATGAGAGTACAGTGCTATTGAAACAAACAAATATACATCTCCAAGGCAATCGTTGCTGTAAAATACATTTGATTAAACATCGCTTTTATGAAGACGACATTATACATCTGGAACCATATGCCAATTGTAGCTCGATTCCTAGATCGGATTTATGCATTTTATTAAATTCCTTAACCCCAATAACAAATCTAAAAGGCTCTACAGACCACTGCGGTTTATCAGAGAAGCAATTATTAACGTTTACAAGCTTAACGGTAGATGTCATTTACGAATTAAAGTCACTGTTGGAAAATTCCAGTACAAGAACTTCTTCTTTCCTTGTTTTCTATTAAAACTGAAAACAGGTAGTAATAGTGATAACAGAATGACCTCCTACATTACTAAATTGTTCGATATGGTGCCAGCGTGCAGCGCACTTGCTAGGAAGCTGAACAAATTGACCATCCTCAGAATGGTATCATTGGTATATTATTAAGGTTGTAATTAATAACCATAACCCTAATAAGACAGTCTGATAAACCGCGGTGGTCTATAGAACCTTTTAGAGTTGTTATGTTATTGGGGTTAAGGAATTTAATAGAATGCATAAATCCGATCTAGGAATCGAGCTACAATTGGCATATGGTTCCAAATGTGTAATGGCTTCATAAAAGCGATGTTTAATCAAATGTAGACACATTTTGCGCCCAGGGATCCATCAAGGCGACTTAAGTTTACACATAGACTGGACCACGGATAGTAAGTTAAACCACAAAGGTTATAAAAACAAAGGCATATTAGGAATCAATATCACAAGTCAGGATAAGTATTGACAAACGACAACTAATGTTAAACAACTGTACTATACTGAGATAAAAAATTATCCACCTGCGGAGCTGGCTGATGGAACCCATCCAAGGCCAAAAATGAGGGGAAAAAAATAAAATGTATTTTACAGCAACGATTGCCTCGGAGATGTATATTTGTTTGTTTCGATAGCACTGTAGTCTCGCAGTAGTGGGTATTACGGTCAGTTCTTTACCATCACCACATATGCAACAGTATTTATATGTAGCAACGAGTCTTTCCAATGGTAGTTCCATTATTTCATCAGAGTCACTAATCGTAGCGCTAGAAGATGTCGAAGGCACAAAAGGCTGGTCTTCTTCGATCGTTCCCTCACTTTCTTAATCTGGCTCAGTACGTCGCTTTTCAGATGTCGTAATGCGACGGTAATTACAAAGAACATCGTTTGTTGCTAAACATTTCTCCAAGCTCCTAGAGAGTTAATACTTCGCCTCTGAGGGGTGAACCCTGGAAGTGGTATTGCCAGATTGTGCCGAATTTCCGTACGTCTGGGGAAAAAGTAGACTTGGAAACATCACACTGGGACCCGCGGTCGGTTGTAGATATGCAACAATACCTTGTAAGGCTATAAGTATTAACTGTTACAACTAAGAGGCATGTGTAAATATTTTATTTTACCCAATTTTATTTTTTTCCATATTGTTTCACCACAGCAAAAAATCTGACAATTTAGTATGATAATCACGAAGTGATTCATACCATCATAATATATCATAGAATGGTGATTGTACCACGAAGGGTAGCCACCCTTTTGTCCTCTAAAAAAAATTTATATTTTTTTTCCGATGGTTAAAATAGTAATAAAATGACCTTATTTTTTGGAGTAAGTTATCTCCATGCAAGCAATACTTGTGTCAAATTTCAAATCGATCGGTTGCATAGAAACCGAAAAAAAAATATATATAATAATTAAAGACATATTAATTTTTTTCCACCTTCGTAGGGGTAGTAGCGGGTTAAAATTTTTACCGTGTAATATACTCTATAAACTGCATCATCTGGAAGCCATTTTCACTAGGTAAGTGCGGGGGCACATTTCCCTAACTTTTCCGGCCTTTGAACTGAATTTGTTTATTTACTTATAAAAATATTACAAATTGAAATACTTATAAATAATGTAAATGAACTAGGTAGTCCAAAGATAAAAATAGAAAGTGACATTTTTGGAACTATACAGGGTGTCCCGAAACTCCCACCTTTTCCTTTAGGTGCTAATTCTCCATGCAAAAATAGTGAGAAAAGTTCCTATAAACATGTGTCCGGAAACGCTTCCTAAGGGAGCTACGGACATCTAAGTATGGCGCAAAAATAGGTGTTTTTATTTTTACTAATTATCTCGGAAATGATTTGGGACAACTTTATGAAACTTGGTTAACTTTTTTCGATTAATAAAGGTTATTGTTTTACGCCTACTTTGAAAAATAAATAAAGCGCATTTAGCAAACGAATACGCAATATTTCGTTTAGACCGCTTTTACTTGAAAACGGCTTGCCATATGGCTAATTATAAAGAGGCCCTTTTTTATGCAGAATTAACCAGGAAATCATAATCAGGGATTAAAATACTAAAAATGTCAAATGGAAAAATTAATATGTAGGAACAAAGAACACCGACCCCTCTTTTCTCCGGCCCTGGATAAAATTAATTTTGGCTAATACTGTATAACAATAACCTTTAATAATCGAAAAAAGTTAACCAAGTTTCATAAAGTTATCCCAAATCATTTCCGAGATAATTAGTAAAAACATCTATTTTTGCGACATTCTTAGAGGGCCGTAGCTCCCTTAGGAAGCATTTCCGGACACATATTTATAGGAAATTTTCTTACTATTTTTGCATGGAGAATTAGCACCTAAAGGGGAAGGCGGGAGTTTCGGGACACCCTGTATAACAGTTATGACAAATATAGCACAATTATAGAATCGTAAAGAGAATAATTATCTTAAAACAAGCAACATGTAATAATGCATAATGAAAATAATAGTAATAATACCAAAATAAACAACTATATATTATAGTGTAGAGTGTGATAAATTACTTTATAATAAGATAAAATAATAATTCTCAGATCAGGAATTTGTCAGTTTAAATAATAATTATTATAATTATCAGAAGTAGTAACAGTACTATTGAGATGGAAACCAATGGAAGATTTAAAAAATCCTAAATCAAGCATGTATGGTATATCTGGGTGTAGAGAATATGAATTGTTTAAGTTGTTTTTTAAAAACAAATATGTCATTTATATTAAATCTAAAGGTAGGTGTTTATAAAGTCTAGAGCTCTAGGGCCTAGAACATATGTAGGACATTTTTGTCCTAAAGTTTTATTCATAAGTGGACTAACTATGTACTATCTTTATTTCTTACATTGTATTTAAGATTATTATAGTCTTCGCAAAAACGAAGAGTATATTGTATTTGATCGGCACATTTCTAAAACCGTAAATATCGCTCGTAGAGAAAAAAATTTCATATCATTGTGTTAGTGAACGAATTCTGAACAACTTTCAAAATGTCCGTCTGTCCGTCACGTTTCTTGTAAGCACGATAACTTAAGAAAGAAAAGTCCGATTGTATTGAAATTTAGAAAGTAAGTTAGCGTTATATAGGGGAAGAACTCTATTGTTTTTGAAGAAAATCGATCGGTAAATAAAAAAGTTATTAATTATTTAATTTAAAAAAAATATATTCTCTTAATTTTTTTCGCTTGTACTAAAATGGAAATCTTGCGAAATATTATTTCCATAATATATTTTTTTTGTTTATGAATTTTACCAATATATATTTCGTAAAAATACGAGTTGAAATATGTATGATTGTCGAAAGATATAGGATATCACAGACAATCAATTTTCTTAGCAATATGTGGTAGCGCAGCGGCTAAAGCTTAGCGTTGCAATCCAAAGGTCCCGTGTTCAAATTCCACACAGGTTGGATATTTTTTTTCATTTTTTTTTTTCATATAATTTTTTTCACAACAAAGATGGTATCACAAAATTTGGGATGTCCAAAAACTAACATTATTTACAAGGAAACTGCGAAGAGTATCCTATAAAATGTGTAACAATTATATATAAAAAGCTGAGTAAATTGGCGAAGACTACGTTTTTAGCTTGTTTTTTATTAGATAAGCTTTAGTTTTGTGCTCCTTGAGGATGCCTTGAAAAAGAGTTGACGTGTATCCATGAGGGGGGTTTCTTTGAACAAACTATCTGATAAGTAATATTCTTGGAGAAAATTATTTTCAGAATTTTTTCTAAACAATTATTAAATTGTTCAGAATCGTTTTTTCATCTCTCTTCACGCTAATATTCCATAATTTATATGTGATTCAACTGATGAATAAAATATGGTTTTTATGAAGTCTATGTCCAAAATGTTCCTCAAGATTTTTAATTAATAAAGAAGTGATTATAATTTTTTTTATTACATAATTTATGTGTTTATCCAATTTTAGATGGGAGTCGATGATAAGACCAAGATACTTAACTTCAGTTGTACATGCTACTGAAAAATAATTAGAGATGGAGACATTTTGGAACGTTGGCAAACTATTGTTATTAGTGCATATCGGTAAGAACTAGATTTTTGAAATTCACTGTGAATTCATTGCGCGTGAATCAATCTCTGGTTTGAATAGAAAATATGTCATTTAAATGAATATTGAATAAAATTGCTCCTAACGCAGTCCTTTGCGGCACATCATACTCCACTTCTTTGAGGTCACCAACACGATTATTTATTTTGACACGCTGACATCTGTCTAAAAGAGGCAGAGATCTAGCGGAGTTCTTCTAATATCTATATTGTTGAGTGACTCTAGAAGAAGAGTGCATACTCTTCTTCTAGAGCAGGGTTCGCCTTCCTTCATAGAATTCGGTAGATTTGCAACGAAAACTCGGTGTAGATTTCAGAAAAAAATCGGTAAATTTACTTTTCAACAGAAATTGAAAAAACTAAATCATATACACAAATTGTATTGTGTAATAACGGGCAAAACACGTTCAAAATAAAAAACTTTATATTCATTTCTAATAAATAAATAAATAAATAGATAAATGAACAAATAAATAAATACATTTTCAATGAATATAAGTAATAAATAAAATATTAAACTAAAGAAAGACTCTGTAAGTAACTATATCTATTATAAATATTTTTTTATCCCTCGTCCTCACTCGAACTGTCGCCTCCTGAATATAAACTCTCAGTATGCATATTTTTTAATAATATTTTCTAAACCTTAAAATTAAAACAATAATTGTTTCCTATATATCGTTTTGTGTGTAATAGGCCAATTATAGATGTAGTATTTCACCTGTTTCTTTACTTTATTTTGATTAAATGTGTAGTCGAAAATACCTTTTCGACATTTGCTGATGAATGCGGCAAACATATTAGGCATGAAATTAGTTCTCTTAACACAAGAAACATAAAGGACCCATCTCCATATTTTAATTTTTTTTATTTTATTCCAGAACACTTCCATATCATTATTAAAATTATGAATTTCAGCCTCCTTTCTTAATGTTCTCCCCTCATTATCTAATGACTGTAAATCGGAGTCTTTGATCAAGTTAGGAAAATGAACTGCAATATTTACTATTGAAGCTATTTCGCCTTTTTTCACTTGTTCTGGATTTAACAATTTAAAATGTTTTAATACATTATTTTTTAATGGAAATCTAGTAATAATTTGTGTACAACTTTCAATATAAAACTCGTGGCATCGTAATTTAAACAGTTCTATTTGTTTTTTGTTAGGAATCGGTTTTCTATTAACGATTTTGCCACCATAGTAAATGTATTCAATTTAAAAAAAAATCATGGATTACTGAAATCTACTTCTTCAAGTGGAATATTTTTTAAATAGTCCCGGCTCAAGAAACAATCGAAAAATGTTTTCAGCACGGTACAAACTCTTTCATACAGAGTCTGAATCTTGGGCCTTTCTGATTACATTTCCTTATTTAAATTATTGAATAGAAGCAATAAAAAATCCACAAATTGCAAAAATAATTTTGTAACAGGATCTCTTAACTTGGTTAATATATTTTCCGCTGCTAGAATGTCATTATTAGCCACCGCATCGATGAAAAATAAAGTTAAAGCTCGGTACTGTTCCAAAATTCGAGCTACTACCAAATGAACCGAAACCCACCTAGTTTGGCATGGATGAAAAATTGTATGTATTTTCAAATTACAAAACTGTTGAAACTGGACTAAATTCTCAACCCCCTTAGGGCTGGAACCAAAAATAAGCAATCTTTTGCTTTTTGCAATTTTTAAACTTTCAATAATTTTTTTACGGCTAAAGTTTGCGCTCTAGAGAAAATTGTAAAGTGAAAAGTTATTTCTTTTTTTATGTAGATTCAGATTTTTGTTTTGAAAAAAATTTTTCTTCTGCGAGAAAAATCTGAAAAAATACATGTATATTCTACATAAAAAAGAAACAACTTTTCCCTTTTACAATTTTCTCTAGAGCGCATACTTTCGCCGTAAAAAATTATTGAAAGTTGAAGAATTTCTGGCGCGAATTGGCCTCGGAGTAAAAAATTGCAAAGAGCAAAAGATTGATATTTTTTGGGCGTAGAATCGAAACTATGTGAAGAAACATTATTTGACGAGTTTTTTGTAAACATTTCGTGCAAAGACGAGATTCCCTTTCCCCCCCGTTTACGAGGGTGCTGAACACGATGGAAGTAGTGAGAGAAGATTTTGACAGCCGCATCCTCCTGAAACGGCCAAAAACCATCTCTTTAATGGGATCCCTTTATGTTTTCATATATAAACGGGTATGGGGAGTGATTTATCGATGGGTTATACTTGAAATAACATGGAAAGGGTTATAGAGTAAGAGGAATCCAGAGAGCAGGCCTAGCGGGTTGATTAAATCCTCCCGAGAGGTGGAAAATCTGTTTTTTCAAATGAGTCGATTCAAACGCTTATCTCCGTTTTCGGGGTCACTGATCACGGGTAATATATAGAAAAATATTCATTTTTAGCTCCAACCCCTCCTCTCCCCTCACTCACCAGAAAGCATGCTATCCAGGATTTACAGGTTTTTCGGCACATGATCGTTATTCCTGTGCATATCCCTTTATTTTTCACACCTTAAAAGAGGTGTAAAATTCGTTAATTACACTTTGGATCGTCAATACGCCCTTCCCCATTTTCGCAGGCGCTGATGTCGATAAAAATTTAATTAATGAATTTGACATCCCTTGGAAGGGTTAGAACAACCAAGGTCGCTACCACCTTCTCTTCCGTGAAAAATGAAGGGATATGCACAGGAATAACGACCATGTGCCGAAAAATCTGTAAATCCCGGATAGCATGCTTTCTGGTGAGTGCAGGGTGGTTTCTGCCCGTTTGAGGGATGAGGAGGGGTTGGAACTAAAAATGAATATTTTTCCCGCGATCACCGACACCGAAAACGTGGGATAAGCGTTTGAACCGAATCATTTGAAAAAAAAATTTTTCCCTCGGGAGGGTTTAATCAACCCCCTAGGCCTGCTGTCTGGATTCCACTTACTCTATAACCTCCTTCCATGTTATTTCAAACATGTATACCCCTCGATAAATCACTCCCCAGACCAAACATAAAGGGATCCCCATATAAAGGGTGGTTTTCGGACGGTCAAAAACTTCTCCCACCGCTTCCATCGTGTTCAGCACCCTCGAAAACGGGGGGGGGAGGTAATATCGTCTTTGCACTAAATATTTACACTATTTTTGCAATTATTACATAGACTAATAAAAAAGAAGGGTTGATTAGATAAAAAACATGTTACCTCATAAAAACCCTATTAAACCCCATTAACAGTAAAACTACATAGCGCCATTTTGTAGAGCCCACAAAACTAAAAAACTTTTGTCTCAAACTTTTTTTGATTGGACGTCATGGGAAAGCTTCACATTCAAAAATAATTTGAACCATATAATAAAAATGACTGCCCCTGCGCCGCCGCACAGTGGGGCAAATAGCTCATTTTTTGGACAAGCGATAATTCCCAAGCCTGGAATTAATGAAATTTAAATTTTTTTTTTTTAAACTCTTCGTTATAAAATTGCCTTTAATTCTATCGAGCCCGAATTTTGAAATTTCAAAATTAAAGGACTGTTAAAAATTGTTACTTAGGACTTTTAAGGGTTTCTGATCGAGAATCTGAAATCTAAATTACGTAATATCGTAATCCAAAATGGTGAATCCAATATGGATGCCACAATATTTTTTTAATTGACATGTAAATGCGCAAATTGTTAAAAATTGTTACTTAGTGGTTTTAGAGATTGCTGATCATGAATCTGAAGTTCAAATTACTTAATATCGAAATCCAAGATGGCGGATCCAATATGGTGTCCGTAAGTTTAAGATTCTACTCGTTCATCATTTTACGTATTAGATTATGTTAGATTTATATCTTATCGTACTTTTCTAGCTGTCTGTTTAGGACTAGAAGCATTAGGTTATTTTAAGTTCATGGCTTACAATATTTTACTTTCTGTCATTTTATGACTTGACCAATATTAGAATTAAAAATAATAGTTCTTGCCTAATAGTATTAGCTAATAGTATTTGTCTTTTGACTACTCTATGATTGGACATTTAAGGTTAATTTTTGATTAATTATTTCATTTTAGCACATACTGGAAATGCAACCATAGAATTCAAAATTACAAAATTTTAACTGCGGAATCAGAAACCTCTAGGAACAAATTTTTAATGATTTTTGCATGTACGTCTTATTTTTTTTTAAATTTATAACAGCTATATTGGATCCGATATTATGGTTTCCAATGTGACGAAACTAAAATATCCGAAACAAGATTAGCGAATTAAGCCCCTGAGTAACAAATTTTAGCAATTTCTTTCTTGATTTATCATTCTATTTTAACTTACGGACACCATATTGGATCCGCCATCTTGAATTTCGATATTACGTAATTTAGACTTTAGATTCATGTTCAGCAGACCCTAAAACTCCTAAATAACAATTTTTAATAATTTGTGTATGTACATTTCTTTTAATAAAATATTGTGGCCGCCATATTGGATCCGCCATCTTGGATTACGATATTACATAATTTAGACTTCATAATCATTGTCAGAAACCCTTAAAAACCCTAAGTAACAATTTTTATCAATTTGCGCATGTACATCTCATTTAAAAGAATATTATGGCCGCCATATCGGATCCGCTATCTTGGTTTTTTGAGTAGCAAAATTCGAGGATCAGAAATGAGATTAGATACCAAAAAAACCCCCCAAGTAACAATTTTTTTATAATTTTAAACAATCTTGTGATAAAATTTTAATTTACTTTCAAAATTTAAGTCCTATAATTTTGAAATTTCAAAATTCGGGCGCGATAGAATTAAAGGCAATCTTATAACGAAGAGTTAAAAAAAAAAAAATTAAATTTCATTAATTCCAGGTTTGGGAATTATCGCTTGTCCAAAAAATGAGCTATTTGCCCCACTGTGCGCCGCTGCAACCCGGATTGCTATGGCCGACTACACACGTTCAGAGAATGACTTGATAAGCATCTCCACCAATTTTTGAATCTACAGCTTATGTGTTCCATTTTTGTAGGTGCTATATTGCAACATTTACAATATGCCTAATCTTTTCCCTTTTTGTTATAGGAAAGCCAGCCCTTAAAAAGTCCCAGTTCCTCCCATTCTACTTTATATGATTGACTATATTTCATTTTTTTTATTCCAGTACTGGTGCCCTCATCTCCAGTATCGTGAGTGCGAATCCGAATCGGACATAGTTTTACTTATTTACTTTAACGACACTAAGGAGTGAATATAATGTTCATCGAAATTAAAATATAGCTTATTGGATGTTACCTCTTATCAGTCTCAACATCAACTGATTTTAAGAATTGTGATTTGCGGGAGCCTTTAATTTAAAAGTGCAGTTAAAATATGCAACAGCAATTCACGTGTCAGCAGTGATATAAATCGCACGCGTCGATCAAAGTAATGCGGCGCGCAGGTCATTTGAGAAGTTTGCAAACATAAGTATATTATATCTTCTCTCGATTATTATCAATCATATAAGGGAAGTAAAAATCTTCCATCAAGTAAGGAAATGTTAATTAACATTTTTTTTTATTACATTTTTAATATTTGAGCGGAAGATTTTAAAATTTCGGGAGAAATCAAAATTATTCGGTAGATCGGTAGATTTTAGCATATTTCGGTAGATCTACCGAAAAATCTCTTCTAGAGTCACTCAACAATATAGATATGACTAACGTGGCTAACCGCATAGAAGGCTTTTTGCAAGTGAGTTGAAGAATAGCATCTTGTATTGAAAGATTTTTGAAGAATTTTTTCAATTATTTTTTAATAAGCAGTTATTAGAGATAGAGTCGAGTAAATTTTAAAATGGCGGGTCCACAAGTCGCTTCGTCATATAAACTAAGAAGATCAGATATAGGCGATTAGTTTCTCTCTGCGTCATTGCAATGGCTCTGTGCGCATCGTATATTAAATCCCACGTTGTGTTACCAACTCATACACACGCCAAGTTAAAGTATACTGGACTATATTTTGGTCTAAAATTAATTACTTGCTGGCGATTGTCATTGTTCTATACAGGTAAGGCAACAGAAGTCTTAAATGCAGAGAGGTAGTGACCTTTTTCAAAGCATAAGTTTATAATGTAGGCAAGAAGTTTAGCAATTATTGTGGAGATAGTTTTTAATAATTCTGCCTTTATTCTACCTAATACTGCAGCTTTTTTATTTTTTAGAAATAATATTATTTCATTAACTTCTACAGGATTTGTATCTGCAAGAAACATAGAATTTGCAATATTTTTGCTTTTTGGCTTACTGTAATTAGGATTGTGATTTATTTCATCAGTTTTTCCCGATTGTAATGTAGTGGTTATTGAATGTATTCGCTATAGATTTAATGTCATCCATTATTATTTATGGAATTTATTTTATATTTTACATTGCTATGAGAACTTTCTTTGACAATGTAACATTAATTTTTTGCATCTCTTTTATTGTTATCAATTTTATTATTAATATATTCTATTTTTGTTTTCTTAACTCAAGTGCTTGTTAGATTTCTGTATGCTACATAATTTTCTCTAAAGGTACTATTGGGACCTTTTAACCTTTTCCTGACTGACTTTTTTTTGCACGACAGGTCTGTGTAACCTGACTTATTTTTCAACCCATCAGCGCTTTTGTGGGCCTTGTGTCGCATATATGCGACTGCAATTAATAAATGAATTTTTAATCCAAAATAATACAAATGAAGTTGTTATTCAATGAAAGACATAAAACAAGATGAACATTGAACAGGCAATAAAAATAATTCATACACGTATAATATGGCCGATCAAACTAACAGATGACCGAAGTAGAGCATGCGCATAAAATCGTCGGATATGAGCGACGCACGGCCGTGTGAGGTGCAGTCATGCATCAGTCATGCCTCGGACTGTTGCGACAGTAGGCCCTCAGAGAATGATGAAATAATTTCACATCGCCAATGAACGACACTTGGCTGTCGGTTACAGATAACCACTGACGCATATACGCGACATTAGGCCGATTGAACAAAATGTTCGTCGTGTTCAATTTCGGTGTTTATAATTTTAATAAACTTATATGGTGCAGTTTCCACATCATTAATTGATATATATTGGTCCAGTCAATTGCATTGAGGTTTTCTGCCAATTTATTGTAATTTATTATTTCAATTTTATTATTATTATTAGGGCTTTTTTTGTTATAATTGTGTCTTGTATTATAATTTGTAAGTATGTTAAATAATGATCCGAGCAGTTTTAATTATTATAGGAAGAAGAAGCTCTGAATCAAATTTTGTTTTTGTGAAAATATAATCAATATACGATTTTCTATTATCTGTGCATCTAGTGTAATCATTTATAGCTGATAGAAGACCAAATTATTTCATACTATATAGGTTTTCAATAGTGCTATCCATATTCTTTAGAATTTCTTTAACAATATCTTCAGCAAAAATAAAATAGTCTGCAATCGTTATTTAAAAAGCAATTTTGAATATATTCTATAAAAAAAACAGTGGGACATATAGCTGGAGATCTATAATATGCTGAACTAATACAAATATTTTTATTAAAAGATTTTATTCTAACAAAAATCAAATTTTGATTGGTAAGTGCTATAGTATTATAGCATACTCTGATTTGATGTAAATAATAGTGCCATCTTTATGATTATAACTACTTTCATTATAGATTATATAATAGCCCTGTAGATTTATATCTTGTATCTCTCAAGTTGCTGTGAGAATAATACAATCAGGTTTCTAAGTAAATTGATTTAGGTAACATTCAAATTCATTTGGGTTTTTATTAATACTGCTTATATTATTACCCTGTAAGCAGGATAATTGTTTGTTTTATATGTGTTGCCTATATCACTGTCTTGTTGTTCTATCTGGTTTATCGCTTCTTGAACTCATGTTTGAATTTGTTTTCACCATTTTATGCCTGCTACTTTCTTTCATTTGATTGGCTGGTGAGATTCAGTTATTTTTCCTTTTGGTGTAGTTGCATTTTGTTCAGTTTCCTTGTATACTTGGGGAGAATTTTCTGTATATTTTGTTTGCTCTTGAACATGATACCTTTGGCTTTCCTCAATTTCCTCTAGTTCACTTGGGGTATATGTTTTGTTGTTTAATATGTAGTTTATTTCCTCTAATAAAACATGTAGTGTTTTTGTCTTGACGTGGCTTTATATAGATGTCTTCTTAATGTTTGGTTTTCTTTTCATTGTTCCAGAGTTAAGTCATGCGTGAAGACAGTAATAAACGAGATTCACTGGCTTCTATTGTGTTTTTAATTCTGTTTTTTTTTGTATCCTTTCAAGTATTATTCTATTTGTTATTTCAGTCATAATTTATTTAGAATATATTTTTGTTTAGTTTGGGATTTAGTGTATGGCTAACAGATGTTAATACTTTGTGGGGGAGCTTGCCCGGGCGTCTACGCTAGGTCCCCTTGTTCCCTCGGTCCCCTTTTCGCTTGTTAATTGTTCATCACTTATTTAGAAAACTAGCACACAATAAAGTACACTATTTTACATCTTCAGCTGTGACTGGCAATTTTTAATTATTCGTAATCTATGTATTATTATTAATTATTTAATCACTTTCAAGTTTTGCAGAGTTTGCTTGGAAACACTCCAGTAAAGTTACGTCACATTTGATGAAGATTCTCAGTGGAGCGTCACCGCGCACAACCATTTACATCGACCATACTATAGAATTCCTAATATCAGTTGAGAAAATGACGTTGATCTTTACCGCGACTGTACTAGGAGGGCGGAACAGATCAAACGTCGGCGCTTTGCCGGCTTTTTTTATGATTTTTCAATTAACTTTAAACGGAGTATACACTACTATAATAAGTAACGGAAGTTTTTAATTCAACCTGCAACCTGCAAGCTACGATTATTGCGATCTTCTGCGGTATGACGAAAGTTAAAGAATTAACACCAAAGAGCGGCAACAAACATTCGAATGAAAGATTTCAAATATATCACCACTACCATTATAATGACTAAATTTGAATCCTATCAAACATCTGTGGCAATTATGAGATAAACTGGATTAAAAATTTTCTACAAAGGTACAGTTAAACTAAAGCTCTGATCATACTCGAAATACATCGAGAATAGTTGGCTATTTTATTCTGAACGTAATGTACCAAATGTGCTATGAGTAAAATCATTCAATTTTTTAATAAAAAAAATTTCTGCAGATATTTTAGCCTTGAAAAGAATTACGTGTAGCTACACGCTGATGTACAGGCCTTCTCTGTATTGCCAGCAGGTTTATCGTATATCAACAGCTAAAAAAGGATAGTTATTTTTAAAATTCTCGTCTACAGCTTATTTACTCGAAGATATCTTACTGTATTCGAAATTTGAAAAAAATGGCCGGGGCTTATTTTACATAGACAAATGCAAGGCCCTTTAGCAGATAAAAAACTTAAATATCCAAGCATTTAAAATATACTTTGTATATTTTCCTCTTTTCATTATGAACATGCAAACTCTTGCTATGGGTCGCAAAAAGTCCAAATGGTTTAATATTTAACTGACTCGAGTACTACAACACTGTATACTAGATTGCGGCTTTTACATTCATAGAGACTCTTGGGATTTCATGAAAGACGTTTTCTGAGTGTATTTACATACTCTAAGTAAGATAATAAATGTGTCTAGACAAGGTCGTGAAGCATTAAGCACTTTAAACTGATATTTTGAACTTTTCTCTAATGAAGAGTGACTTTTAATATTTCATGAAGATATTATTATGCTGCGAGAATAAGATAGAGTGAACATCAGAATGCTAGGCAATAATACTATTTACCGAATACAAGCGTCAAAAAATGACATGGGAAGCGGAATCGAAATACACTATTTATTTACAATTATCGGACACTCATTTTTGTTCGAGGAGATTATCACAATATTGATATTTACGTGTCAACTATAGTCGGAGCAATGGATCTTTGAACTGACGTCATCAAGCTATTATTCCTGCACTAATTCGTTAAAGGAATTGATTTCATATCATAGGCGGAGCAAATTGATTATTAAGGTAATAATTAATAATATTATTAGTTATGATTAATAATAATAAACTGAACTAGACTAGACATAAAGAATCAGACTGGCATTGGTAGTAGACTCAATTACAACAAAAACCAAATTTCTAGCTTGCGAATTCAAGTATAATGAATTAATTGCAAAAAAAATACTTTCGCCACTGACGATTAAATCACGAGTCCGATGCGCTTTTATATAGTCAAGACGTACGTGTTACCATTACTTTAAAATCTAATACGCGGGATGAGCGTGCGTAGATTATAGACTGTGGAAGACATACATCTTTATATCCATTCCAGGAAGTTCGATTGTAAATAGTGAGACGCCAATTAATATACAAACGATAGTCTTTGATGACTACCTGCATTAGTGACGTCAGTTAAAAGATCCATTGCACCGACTATAAAGATATGACTACTATACCATAGTTACCTCACAAAAATATTTAAACACAGAAATTAAAATACGATAACGTATATAAATGAAACGTATATTTATGACATGAGAATGAATTTCTGATTCAAAAATTAGTTGACTGATGTACGTGAGGAAAGAAATTTCGGATTTCGAAAAATCATAATTATTTATGTAACATTTTATAGCATTAAGGATAGCTCTAAACAGCAAAAGGTTTCCTATTGTATAAATTTAAAAATGTTAAAGGTTAGATGAGAATAAATAAATAAGTTAAATAACAAATTAAAACGAAATTCACTTTGACGAGAGAATTTCAGAATTTCTTGAAATTTCAAAGCTAATATAAATCAAGCTAAAAACGTACTCTTCGCCGGTTTACTAAACTTTTTATATAACTGATACACATTCTATAGGATACTCTTCGCAGTTTTTTGTAAATAATTTAGTTTTAAACATTTTTAATTTTATAGTACGAACTTAGTTGGTGAAAGACTCAGTGTAAAATAAAGTAAAAATTAAAAAAACTATACCATATCACATGTGGGTTTCGAACCTGGGACCTTGGATTCCGAGTAAAAAGCGTAACACCTAACACGTAAAAAAATATAAAAAATATAAATTTTTACAAAAACATAGAAATAAAAAAAAATCTCAAATTTAAATCGTTAATAATAACATTTTTATTTACTGATCGATTTTGTTAAAAAACAATAGGGTTCTTCCCCTAGTTAACACTAACTTACTGTCCAAATTTCAGTACAATCGGACTTTTCATTTTTGAGTTATCGTGCTTACAAGAAACGTGACGGACGGACGGACGGACGGACAGACGGACATTTTGAAAGTTGTTTAGAATTCGTTCACTAACACAATGATATGAAAATTTTTTCTCTACGAGCAATATTTACGATTTTAGAAATATGCCGATCAAATACAATATACTCTTCGTTTTTGCGAAGAGTATAATAATATAAAATAAAATATATATAAATATAATATAAAACAGATAGTTATTTAATCAATATAAATAGGGTCTCCCGTCTGGGCATTTGGACATAATGTATGAGCACCGGATACATAATACATACTCATACAAAGTAAGTAAACTCAAATTTTTTTGAAAGGCGGCAAATGAGGGGGCTAAAAATATAATAAATGGATGTAATAAACTAGACTATCAGAGAGATTGATATAAACAATTGCAGCGACAGCAGGACTGTGTGGTGAAAGA
Source organism: Rutpela maculata (assembly GCA_936432065.2). NCBI lineage: Eukaryota > Metazoa > Arthropoda > Insecta > Coleoptera > Cerambycidae > Rutpela > Rutpela maculata. The sequence goes on from OW386285.2 coordinate 228,074,901, forward strand.
AACTAGGGTTAGCCAACGAGGCAAACAAATGGAATAAGGAGCGAGACTGGATCACTTTTGACTTCTGCACAATAGCTAAATGGCGGCCGTCTCCAGAAGCAACACCAAATATATGGAGAGCACTTAGATGGAATCCGACGGTTCTTTTGCAGAATCAGCCAGTATCTAGGGTTGAGACAATCAAATATCCGAACATTGTGGTTGATTATCGTCAAAGCTTTCTCAAACACGTTGAATACATAGTTTGCAAGCTCAACAACCTGTTACTTGGCCTTCGCCGACTTCTCTGTCACATATAATCTTAATCACGAAATCGGCGTGCCAACGTTTTAGTGATACTCAGTTGCGACTTAAACATTTCGGCCCACCGTTTCAACAATCTAAAGTGATACGAAGACTTAGGGCATTTTATTTATGGTGTATAGTTAAAGCCTATAGAATGGTTCCTGCTAAAGCACCTTATATTTTAGATAAGGTTGCACACATCATTCATGACCTAGGTTTGTTATACGCTGTTGCATAACTCCGATTCACAGGGTCTTCTTCTTAGAACACATTGTTCTTAGATAATTCCGCTACATGGTAGAGGCATTTCGTCATATAGGCAACTTTCTTCTGAATCATTGGTAAATTAAACGAAGGAAATCTACCAGGGTGGCTATTCTGTATTCATGTGAATGCTCGTTCTCATGAGAAAGTGGGCGGAGTTTTTTTAAAACTAAAATAGTGTATTCTATAACTGTGGAAGCGTTCATATCAAGACAAAAAACGGAGAACATACTTCTCTTGGTAAATTATGAGGGAACTGAGTTAATCCGCATGAGAGAGAAAGTATAATCTCATTTTTTGGCTAAAGTATCTTCAGATTTCTGAAGATGCTCAAGAAGAACGTCAACTTCTTCACATGAACAATTCCTTCGGTGAATAATTTGTAAATTGCCCCCTTATAAGTTGTGGAGTTAGATATATTATTTTTGAGCCCCATTCATTGGGTTAGAACAAATTTTTTATATCATTATATCTTGCCCAACACAGCTTATTTCATTTTTAGAAAATACCACATCACACACCAATTTCACAGTATTGCAAGCACATCATAAAAAATGTGCGTCATTTTGGCAAGATGAATCTACTGCATCTTTCACTGTACCGCATGAGACCTTCGACCTAGACGTTATGGCTCTCCTATTAGTTGAAATGTGGAAGCAGATGCTAGCAACTCTGGAGAAACTACATCACATTGCCGCATGGTCACTGTAGTTACAGAATAGTATTTTTGCACGCCCTGGGAAGGGAACGTGATATAACCTCTCTCCTCTCATGACAAATGATCACTGCCAGTGAAATTACAAAATAGTTGTATTGGCATCTTTTCAGGCTCATACTAAACGTTAGGGGATGGTTGGAGTCTGAGGAGCCTGTCCTTTCTCCTAGACCTATGGAACTTCTAACAAGGCATGATGAGTTTGGGATGCATTTGTCGAGTATAGAAAAATCCCTGACAGACTATTGTGAGCAGTGCCTTGTATCCGGTGACCGAAGCAGAACACCCCGGCAGGGGGTTGCACATCTAAAAAAATGCATCTATTGTGGGAGCTGGGGATCGATACCAGTATACGATAAACAGTATGACCAAGAATGCTCGCCACTAACACGGTTTAGCCCGCCGCGCTACCGTGTCGATTGAGGATAAGATCTGTTATAATATTTGTATTCTTATCTAATATATCGTATATATTATTATAGAATTCTTTTGTTGCTAGATCGACGTTTGGAAAAAGACGAATTCGCTTTCATCTTCTAAATAATTCTATAAAATAAGCTGTTTTTGGCAAATTAGCTGATATTAAACTGAAAAAAAAACTTCCTTGTAAATAAATGAGTATTAAGGGATTGCCGAAAAAAGCTTAACTAAAATTTGCTTATAGTACAGTAACTAGAGGTTTTAACTTCGGAATAATGTCATATTGAACGGATTTCGTTCAGTTTTGGCAGTATAATAGTAAATGCTTCACAAAAAAGTTTCTATATTGTGCGGGGGCTTGCTAATTTATAGAGGGTGGATGCCACCCCCTCTCAGGGGGTGGCACTTAAAAATATATATTTAATGGAGCTGAAATAGAATCAAATTTTAAGAAGAAAAGATTCTATGCAATTTTTCACATAAATTGATAGTTTTCAAGTTATAACGATTTAAAAATTGCGATTTTAGATTAAAAAAAAGGTATTCCCAAACGGTTTTCGTCAAGTATCTCGAAAAGTATTACTTTATCGAAAAAATGTTACAGACCAATTATAAAAAGTACAAACTGGGAATTAATTATGTTTTTTGCTTATTGATGTAGGATTAATAATTTCGGAGATATTTAAGTTTATATTTGGTATTTGGTAAGTGTTTCGAAATTACCTTTAAAGTTTAAAATGCATTTTTTTCTAAAGCAAGTGCTTTAAATGAGCAAAAAAATTTGAGCATCTAGGTAAAGCTACATGTTAACGAAAAACTGTATTTGAGATATTTTTTTTTTAAATTACTGGCTAATTAGAGTAACAAAATATATAAAAAAATATAAATACGCATATTTTTCAGTCATAACTTCTTTATTTCTTATGCTACAGAAACGAGTAAAAAATAGTTTGAAAGCGCAATTAATTGTCTTTAATTTCATTTCTTAGCATGCGTGACGTAGGTGTCACATTTTCTGAGATATTTAACATTTAAACAGCATTTTTCATCTCATAAACTTTTGGACGCCATTTGTAAACTTTTATATCTCCGAAACTATTAAATCTATGTAAATAAATAAACAAGCGAAATTCATTATCAGTTTATGAGCTTTATTTTTGATCTCTACCAATTTTTCAATAAAACTAATATTTATTGAGATATTTGGAAAAGGAAAAGAAAATTACGTTTTATCGAAAATACCTTTATTAAACTTTTTCTAAAGCAAGTGATGTATACAAACCAAAAAATTTGAGCATCTACGTCATGCTAGATATTAATGAGAAACAGTGTTTGAAATTCCTTTTTTTCAATTACTGGCTAATTACAGTATCAAAATGGCGACGTTGTTATTAAAAAAATGTGTAGACGCGCATTGCTTCGGTCATAACTTCTTTGTTTTTTATGCTACAGAAACAAATAAAAAAATAGTTGAAAGCCTAATTAATAGTCTATTATTCTACCTATTAGCATCCTTGACGTAAGTGTCACAGTTTCTGAGATATTTAACTCTCACTCTAAATAATTATCTTATGAACACTTGGATGCCAAATGTAAACTTAAATATCTCAGAAATTATTAATCCTACATCAATAAACAAAAAATATAATTAATTCCCAGTTTGTACTTTCTGTAATTGGTCTGTAACATTTTTTCTATAAAGTAATACTTTTCGAGATACTTGATGAAAGTCGCTTGGAAATACCTTTTTTTTAAGCTAAAATCGCAATTTTGAAGTCGTTATAACTTAAAAACTATCAATTTATGTGAAAAATTGCATAGAACTTTTTGTTCTTAAAATTTGATTCTACTTCAGCTCCAATAAATATATATTTTTTTAACTGCCACCCCCTGAGAGGGGGTGGCATCCACCCCCTATAAATTAGCAAGACCCCACACAATATAGAAACTTTTCTGTGAAGCATTTACTATTATACTGCCAAAAATGAACGAAATCCGTTCAATATAACATTCCGAAGTTTTGCATATTTTTTACCTCTAGGTACTGTAAGTACTATTATTGGAAAAATCTCTCTTCATTGGGCGCATTGCTCCTTACTGATCTAATCACCTTGCTTACTAGTTATTTGCAATTTTAGCTCGTGAATTCAACTCGCTAACTTTGAGAGAATAGTATTATGTTCAGAAGCTTACTTGGGGTTCTATTTTTGTCCTTGTTATGTGGGTAATAACAACAATATATATTCCTAAAGGTTCATTCTTATTTTCAGAATACATATTTTTTTGTGCGTCATATGATTATTCGGATTAGTTTAAATTTTAACTTGTTATTCAAAAAATTATTTAGATAAAAAAAGCAGTACATGAGATCACTACATAATACAATATCCTACTACAAGATTATAGAAAAATCTTATTCAGATCTGCCGCATCATGAAAATAATAGGTTTTTGCTTATCTCGTATACCGAGAAGAAATATTGTAGTTGTGAGAATATCGCCCTCCGAGATTTCGCCGGATTTTTACGTTTCGGAGTATGCAGATTACGAAAATTAAAGCTATTTAATACCCTCAATTTGTATGTCTGTCCGTCGGTCTGTTGTCTGTCTGTTGGCGCCATATCTACAAAACCACTTGAAGCAGAAGAATAATAATTGGAATATATTTCCGTTGAAAAATATACAGAAAATATGAAGAAAATAATGTGACGGAAAACAGTAATATTTGGCATATAGTTCACACAACTGTACAGGAAGAAAATTATGAAAAATATACAGAGTGATAACCATTTAAAAATAATAAAATGTGACGGAGGGTAATAATATTTCCCATGTAATTAATACTACTGTCAAAGAAAAAAATATGAAAAAAATACAGAAAAGACTGTGAAAAAAATTTAATGGAAGAGACAATATTTCGCATTCAGTTAACGCAACTGTCAAGGAAAAAAAATGCGTAAAATATACAGGGTGGTCACCTTAAAAAGATAATGAAAAAAATATCACATTTTTTGACAACAATATTTCTTATTCAGTTAACGCAATTTTCAAGGAAGAAAAATATGAAAAACATACAAGGTGATCACTCTAAAAAAATTATAAAGAAATGTGATGGAGGACGTTAATATTTCGTTTGAAGTCAACACAACTGTCAGAGAAAAATATACGGGGTGGTTATAAAAAATAATTACTGAGGATGAATCCTGACATACTTTTAGTGAAAGGTGGAAAGATGGTTACTATAAAAAATAACTAATTAAGAAACGGCAGAGAAAAAAATAATTGGAATGTAATTGTCACTATTGCAAGGACGGAAACTTGATATACCCTTATTTAAAGAAAGTATACTGGGTAGTGATGATACAGAAAAGATAATGAATGAATAACAAGTGCTAAATATAGCCATATATTCTGATTTGTGAATACTCACATCTTCATGATATATGCAAAAATGTTTATTTCTCAAAATGTCCACAAATAACCGAGAAAAATAAATATTGAATATTGTAAAAGGATATCAAGTACGCTTATCATGAGATGATCTTTCCGCATCTAACTATAACCTTGAACTATATTGCCATCGCGCCGCCGCACGGTGGGCAGAAATTCATATTTATGGGAAAAAATATGCAAGTCAAATATCAACCGATTTGAATGAATTTTTTTTAAAACTCGTTACGAACTGTGCTCTCTATTTTTATGGAGCAACGAGGGCCTAAGTCGCAGAAATTGCAGAGCTGGCTATAAAGTGCAGCAGAAACATTGTTACTGGTCCGATTTGGGTCGAAATAATCATAAAGGTTTCGGAGAAGCATATCCGTTCGTTTATCAGATGTTTCATGCATATTTTGTTCATAATTTTCCGTTCTAGTGCTGTCAAAATTTCAAAAATTGGAAAAATTCCGAAATGGCGCCATTGCGACTAAATTAAGACTCGGAGGAGAAAACGTACCCGAATAAATATTTCTCTTCATACTTTGGTCTTTCCATTGGTATGTCTACCTTCTCTGTAACGTCACCCGTTACGGAGCTACGCCACTCCGAGGGTCGCCGCGCGGCATTTAAGTGCGTTTATTTTTGTGTCCATCAAGTCTAATCTAAACAATCAAGCAGGTACATGGCGAGCTATGCCTTCTTAGGTCAGTAGCTGTGATAGTCCTCGGAGTGTGTGTATCGGTAGATCAATAATGTTAATTGTCTTGCCGAATAAAGTCATTTCCTGAGTCTGATAAGTTAAATTTAATTCGATAAATCTTATAAAGTACCAATAATATACAGGGTGTAATTAGTCTCATGTCATTAAAAAAAACTGGTATGGGGACCGACTAGACAAACAAATTTGACTTTTTCTTCTAGGGGCACATTGAAAAAACTGACCTAGGTCAACAATTTGAATGTTAAGATTAGAGACATTTGAGATCCACTGCTTTTCTCGGTCAATGGACGTATAGCTCCGAATCATGAAGTTTCTTACTTACTTTTAAAAAGTCTAATTTGAATGATTTTTTTTTTAATCTGTTTATTTAACGTCGGCCTATTTTCACTACCAGGGCCTATCATCGACGCCAGGAGACGAGCTACCCCCAGCCTGGAAATTTTGCCGAACCTCTTCTCGTAAGAAGAGTAGGGATCTTTTACTTGCCTAACATTTAATAGAAAAGGGACCGCCTGCTTTACGTCCCCTCCGAAGGATGGTATATCCACTACATAATCTTCGTCTTGAAATTACATAGCTTCCGCGTATACACTGATATACAAGCCGCTAGAAGGTGGGACGAGATCGCTGTGTTTCCCAAGATGGGTGGGTCACCTATCCAAGTCCTAACCGCGCTGCACGTTGCTTCACTTGGAGTATCGATCAATCAATCAATCAATAGTATTTATTTAGTATTAAGAGTACAATATGTGCCTACTCGGAGCGCAACCCGAAGCCAGCCACACGACCAGGACAGGTGACGTCGAGGTGGGTGTGGGGCTGAGCGGGGTGGTCCCGATTCAGCTTAGAGATAGTTCGAGTGAGGGGCTAGAAGCTCCTGTCCACCATAGGTGGACATAAAGACTAGGTTAAAATATTTTATTGTCCACATGGACATAAAAGTAAATTATAAATAAACACAACACTAAAAACATTGGCGAACGCGCACTACACAATTTTGGTTATTGACACGGGAAAACTGAACGAAAAAACTCGTTCGAATAAATGACGGCCTTGCGGTCTGATCGCCGACAAGGAAGGTAAGATGGAAAGATAAAAGCTGTGGTTTAAAAAATTAGGATTTGGATAAGTTTCGGCCTGAAGGGGATTTAGGGACAAAACATTACAAAAAACAACAAAAAGGATAAAAGAACAAAATTGCAAAAACATGAAAGGGAAAGAGGAAGGGGTTGAAAGATAGAGATAGGGGAAAGGTAGGTTATCGTAGGAGAGAGTGTGGCTAAGGGAGTTGCCGGAAGATAGGTAGCGCCTGGTATGGTAGGGAGTGTTTTATTTTGAAAAGTATGGTATAGCGATAGCGATCGCGATCGATTGGGCGTACAGATACCCAATACCACCATGTTGTTAAATTCTTTTTGAGCTATTTTAAATTTAAGATTGTCTAATCTACGAGGTCGTGAAAAAGGTAAATGACCTTCAGTAACTATATGATGTACAACAGAATGTTTAATAGGTAACTTGTAATCTGGTGAACTGATTAAATTAGGAAACTGTAAAAGTAATTTGTTATATTTATCTGTTAAAGGAAATAATTTAAGTGTGTCTAATCTATAATTGTCTAAAGGACTATTTTTAGTAAAACAATTAAGTGACAAATTAGTCTTGTTATCAATTATTCGAGCTCCTTTAAGATCGACAACTAAGCTAAAATGAGACAAGAAATCTGCTCCGATGATCGGAATGTCAATGTCTGCAATATTGAAAACGAAAGGAAATAATCTGCGTAAGTTTAGATTGACTTTTAACAATTTCTTACCGTATGTAAAAATAGTTGAACCGTTAGCCGTGGTTAATATCGCATCAAAATTCTTTTTTAAATCTGTGAAAACATTACGTGGCACCACAGATAAATCGGCGCCGGTGTCGATTAGGAAGTTCAAGTTGTTAGATCTGTCGTAAATAAAAAGACGATGTTTGCTGCCAGAAAAGTCAAAGTTAGACGTCATAAAATTATCAAACTTCAGTCAAGATTGATGATTATCAAATTTTTTACAACTTTTACTAAATTTACACCATTCACCTCCACAACGATAAGCATTGGCACCATAAAGTTGATGGTAGTAACAAATAGTATTATCACTACGATCAAACTTCCTGGGAATATTATTACGGTTGGGTGAACCATTGCGATTAGAAACACGAGTTTGTGAATTGCTTCTATTTTTGCAATTGTTGCAGTATGAAGTAGAAGGTTGAGGCTCGAAAGATTGATTGGAAAGTCTGGATTCTAAAGAGTTATTAGCTAATCGAGAATGAAAAATTTCTTGTCTTTGTAAGACTTGATTTATTGAATCTTGAAAGGTAACTGAAAAATTCTTGATGATAGTAGTTAAATCCGATAATGGAGTTGATTCGGAGTCAAGAGGATTCTTTGAGTATGACGCGACCATCGAATTTTGACAAGACTCCCATATTGGATCTGCAATATCGGGAATCTCTTTGGTGTCCGTTTTCCTTGACGCTGTAATAGCGATATACACGGTTTGAGGTAAACGTCTTTTCTATAATTTAATTAATGACTCTTGACTAACCATGCTGAAACCACCGACAGTATTCAGCATGGATCTATAGAAGTCTGACGGCTTCAGATCACCCATCTGGGAACCTGAGAGTAAATCGTTTAGACGTTTTTCCTCACTCGACGATAAACGTGAAATTAAAATTTTCTTTAAATTGAGATATAAATCTGTTTCAGGAGGATTAGATATTATATCGTATATATTTTCTATCACATCTAACGGCAAATTAGCTATAACTTGGTCGTACTTTTTTTGTCATTGACAATCTTTGCAACAGAAAACTGTGATTCGATTTGGGTAAACCAAATTTCATGTTTTGATTTCCAAAACGGGGGTAGCTTGACAGATGTGACATAATGGGTTTGAGGAAAATCCTCGTCTGAAGGTTGTATTGGCATAATTAGTTGAATGAAGATTGGTTGATTGACGGTTTTCTTAAGTTAAAAAGGGAAATGTACGTTAACTCACTTACCAGTTTCCTGTGTATTCTTCTTTATATTCTTATTTATATTCTTCTTTAAGTGAAAAAGTTAACACCATCTGGACTCAATTTATAATAGTATTATAATGGTTTCAAATCTGAGATGTTGACGTGTGTCAATTTATAGTAACCATATTATAAAACAAGTTTTAAGCGTTTCTTTTTGCTTTCTAACTTCTTTCAATGGGTTGGGAAAATTCCAGAATTCTCGGAGTTGGTTTATTGGTTATCAGGTATGGATATTCCTTATCATTAGAATTAATGTTACTCCTTTATTCTAATTTCATTAATTAATTTGATCACGTCAGATCAGAAGATTGTGTGCTCGTCGGGGTCACCAATTTTATAGCAAAAGCTATAATAAAATAAAATTTTGTTGGAATATACGTACATTAGAGTTGTTTTTATAACATCGTTTTTATTTCATGTACATATATAAATATTTCTGTTTCTTGTTGTACATTGTTTTTCATGGTCTCCACAGAAACTTCTTCTTCCGTAGTAATAAGAAGGCGAGTGAGTGAGTCGCTATCGCTATGTATGGCATTACGCTGTCTGATTCGAGTGATGTTGCGGGTAAGCGGGCTACCGTCCAGTTTGAACTGATAGTATCGAGGATAGATACACAGTGAAGACGCATCTACGCTCGCCCCTGTTTTTTTTTTAATACTCGTTACAAACTGTACATTATCGTGGTACTGCTTAAAATTTGATATCCAATTCGATGATCTCCAATAGGCATGTTGAAGCCAACTCTCGTATATTTCCCGAACAAAGCAAGGATTACACAATACACAGCCATACAGAAAGAAATTATGAATCCGATATGAAACATATCATTTCCGACGTTTTTTTGGGTAGCTGATTTTTCGGTATATCAGCTTCACCGAACTGGATATCAAATTTCAAGCGATATCACGATAAAGTACAGTTCGTAACGAGTACAAAAAAAAAACAAATAATTCAAATCGGTTGATTTGGCTTGTAGGCAGATTTTTTACAAAAAAAATAGCTGTAACTAACCTTGCCCAGGACGATAATATAAATAAGGCAATAAAATAAGATAAAAAATAGATATTAATAGGACACAGACAATTCACCAAGGAGCCAACATCTTTTTCAAATGAATAATATTCTGACTAAGTTTCTTATATTTACTTAAGTGATCATTAAAATTGCAATTGAAAAGTTAAAAAGTTATTTAAATTAATATTGGATACACTTAACTGTTAAAAAATAGTTGCAATTCTCTAAATGCTCGAACGAAGTTACTTCCGATAAAAGTTAAAACACTAAAACAAATTACGGAAACACTGGAGATTATTTCCTACCAGAATCCCTTAGTTCTAAAAACGACTTGAGAATGAAACTTGAATCTTCAGTAGACTCATAATTTGTAACTTTGTTTGGAGTTTACTCAGTCCTAATTAGTTTTTAAACTACCAAATTACAACCTCGAGTAAACCGCAGAACATTTTATGGAACCGGAGGCAATGGAGTTTGTTGGCATATATAAGTAAATATTTACGCAATTTGGAAATATTTAAAATTAATCAGTGCACTATTTAATATGCAAATGAAATATTTTTGTTGAAATAAAATTCTGAATATATAATGACTTTTTTGTTTAATACACATTTTTCAGTAGTATTCAAAATGAAAGTATTGAAATATTTTTTAGATTTAGTTATACATAAATCAATTAAAGCAATCACCCGAACCAGCTATTTTTCGTCTAAAAAAAATAATTTATATTTTCCACGCACCTGATAATGAAATTCCATTACGATATAAAAAAATTTGCAGCTACTGAAAGCGACTCCCTACACGGTGGATCTTTATAAGCTGTGTTTGGTTATTACATCGGAAATCAGAGCACTGAGCAAACAGATAAATTACACGTGACTTTGGAGCCATTTATTTCATGAAAAAATATCGAACGAACTGAAGTGGACTACAAGCAATCTGTTAAACATAACCTCTCATGTTTGTTTATGTTGCATGTTAATCAATTGCCGGATATCATAAAGGTATTAACAGATAAAATTTCGAAGATTTTGTAGAACATTGGAGAGCGAAAAAAAATAACAACACAGAATTTAACCAAAATGACACTCTAACCTCAATAAGTCAATAACATTATAGACTATTCAAGCAGACTACGCATGCGTCAAATTAAAATCTTCCTGCTTGATCAAAAAGGTCCGAGCAAGTCGAGCTTCTTCCGAGGCCTTTATTTTGTAATATTCGAACGTTTCAGATTTAGTTCGTTAGCTCGATTTGCATTAAACGAACGATTGTGACGCCTCCCATCAATCAAACGTAATATCCGAACACGGCTATAAACAATAATTACCTTTAAAAAAACCAACTAAAATAAGTTTTGATATCTGTCAGAAATATTTGGGTTAGTAACCTTTATGAATGTTGATTTTTAGGTTATGAAATATATTTAGATACATAACCTATACGGCAGGGCATCTCAATCATGTTTAAGTTTTTCAAGTTTATTCTCATTTTTAATATTTGTATACGCATTTTTAGCTTGGGGGCACAGTGGCTCCAAGCAAATATTTAAATATTCACGTAAATAATAATTTTTCTATACAGACCATTTTCGGTTAACGTCGCGCTATCGGCGTGGAGGGCACACAACTAATTATTTTGTTTGCTAGAAATGGGTACAAGCTGTTATTTTTTAATAACAGGTTTAAACTGCTTCTGCTGTTTTGAAATATCAGTTTAAAAATAACAGATCGCTGAGAAGTACTGGCATTCGCATATCGTTAAATTCACTGTTAATTCTATAATTTACGAAATGTAATTATTAAATTAACAATTATTATCGTACATCCTCTCTATACACGTACTGCTCTTTGAAAGTGATGGTGCTTTGGAGTATCGAATAATCACAATTATATCAAGAGAAAGTGCGCAGTTTGTAGTATGCAAATTTTTCGGTCACATGAATTTGACACAGCTGTCTCAAGGGTATACAAAACCTCATTTACTGTTTTTTTATCATTGTGTGCACAAGATTTTCAGAGTGGGTTTTGGGGTTTACTTTAGTGCTTCAAGTAAAGTGTTTATTTTGACAATAATGTCTCGTAGTGAGTATTATTCAACGTTACAAGCTGATGTCAAGTATCGCTACGACGAAAAAGGCAATAATCGACGGTATCGATCCTTACACTCTTAGTTCCGATGATTTCTTGAAGGACCTAAGTTTTTTAGCAAGTGTTGGGATAATGGAGATGGTAAATTACCTAATCTTAACTCACAGCTTTTATACAGGACAGCAGTTAATGCTATTTACAAATAACAGTTACAAAATAATAAGTTTTGTTAAATAGCAACTCATCTTTAATTGTTTTCATTTACATTGCCTGTTATTGGATGAGGTTTCGTGTGCTCTCCAGACAGCTGCGTCAAAGTCACGTTACCGAAAATGATCTATTAGGCAATTCAAACCAGGTGACTTCCAACATGACGTGGCCGTCAAACATTTGTTGACAGTCGTTAAACGTTTGTCAAAACAGTTTGTGTTTTTTCGTTGGCCTCGCTAAGTATCTTGAAATCTTAACAATATAGTGCTTTTTGTGGATTGTGGCAAGGCGTTTTTTATTGTTTTCAGGTAATAAACTTTATTTAGTTATGCAGTGAGTATTTCAAGAAGTTGTTGTTGGAAAATCGAGATGGAAGGTGTTAGATCATCCCTTTTAATCGCGGCGATCCATCTTTGACGTCGTTTTCTCGACAGATCATTTATATGAGGGAAATATTTAAAATTCACGATGTCGGGTACACGGTAAATGCTAACCTTGTCACGATTTTCACGATGTCCACAACCCACTACTATGCACATATCAGACATTTTTTTCCAATTATAGCCAATAGTATTATCACGAAAAAATCACATTAAACAATTCTTTAAGAAAAACTCAAATTAAAAATCTTTAAAACGCAAAAACTGCATTAAAAAAATGCTGCACTGGTCCCAATCTAAACAATAGAAATAAACCCGTTTTTGACCGCCACGCCATATTGAAAAACAATATTGACAGGTTGTTGAATTGCCTAATTGTTGATTAATAAAAATATACCGCTAATTACAGGTTAGATTTCCAACCTACAAAAAGAGTCCTATTTTATTAGGACAAAGTATTTAGAACTTCATAAACATTACACTGTACTAGATTTTAGTTGAAAGTACGGGAACCAGGCAGAAATTTTAATAACAGCTATGTAATATTCTTAAATCTTAAGAAATATATATTTTTGAGGTTAGCTGTTACGTCGGGTGCACCATAACATATAAATCAACATTCACAAAGGTTACCAACCCAAACATTTTTGAGAGATGGTAAAATACATTTTCCCCTAACAATATATTTAGTTTTCATTAAAACTATTATTTTTTTGTTATTTATTTTATATATTTTTTAATAAATGTGTGTATATATTTATAATCATGCTTCAAATTACATTTGTCCTTAATATTCACACCAAATTTACTTTTAAATTGCTCATTGTCATTCAGTATTAATGCGCATGTAATTTTGAGGTATTTCTCGACAAAAAACAGAAGATAGCAGTAGTTTTTTGCTGTATGAACACAGACATTTTTAATCGCTTCGCATTTTTGAATATATTGGCATTGAGTCTTAATTATTATTCACAACCGCTTATTATAAACTTATTTTTTGTACATTGTGACGTGCATTATAAACTTTCATAAAAGTGCATCCAACAAGCTTGTGCCACAGTCCTGGTTTCAACATCAAAGAGGGCCCTCTGAAAACAACCTCAGCAAGTTTGTATGGTAAGAGACCACCTCAAATGTATTATAGAGTACATGCATTTTATCCTTTTTTCTATGTTTAAAATTTCGCGTATATTATTGAAAAGCCACGTATCTCAGTCCATTTTCTCTACTGTTTAAGCAACGCTGGGAAACCATTAATTCCCAAACACAATAATACCAATAATATTTTTTGGATGCTGTCATGTGTGCACGAATTCTTTTAAATTTTTTTCACGGAAACCAAATCGAAAGGATGCAAGTGTGATATATCGTTGAAATTGTAATTTTTACTGCTTTTCAATGGTTCGATTATAAATTGTAAGTAATCATAAAATAAGCAACTTGTTGTGCCAAAACCATATCCGATCTCAACCAAAACCTTTTCAGATCTTCTGGAGCACTAAAGAAACCCTCATGCAAAGTTTAATCCAAATCCGTTTAGTAGTTTCGCCGCTATCGTGTTCACATACATACATACACACATAAACACACACAGACATTTTTCAAAAACCACTTTTTTGGGTTCCTAGGACTTCAAAACGTAAAGATTTGATGTTATCTCAATTTTCGATTTTGGACCAATTTCAGTAACCTCCCACAATTTTATTGTGGGGAAGTTAAAATATTTTATTTCATACTGTCCGGTAAATGACTATTTCCCGGACTCATTTGCGGCCGGTAAATCGAACATTACAGTATCTGATACCGTAATGTGTTACTTGCGAACATTACGGTATCTGATACTGTAATGTGTTACCTAGCAACACTATCATATTATTGTTATTAGTAAGCACGTTTTGACTTTTGACTTTTTCACCTAAAAATTTAAGAAATAAAATATTTAAATGCACAGTTTTAGCAATTATTTATTTAAAAATTTTATTTTTGAACTAACTACAACAATTATTTATTAACACTATTTTCAAATGCTTTTCAAATTCATTCAGAACTTCTCTCCTTAATGGTGAATATGTGGAATGAAAATTGTCGACGATCAAATGTTTATGTTTCATATAATAGATATAATACCTTGAGACAATTCGATTTTTCGTCTTGTTTGACAGAAAGCTCTAAAAGAGCTTCTTGAATTTTCCGGAACAACATTTTATCATCCGCTTCTAAAGTAGAATTACGAAGTAAGTCAGTTAAGTACGTTAAATGACGATGACAATTATTAATATCACGAAATCAAAATCAAAATGTGCAAACAGAAATACGTAATAATGGAGTCATAGCCAACTATAAAAATGCGTCCCGAGAACTGTTTTATTGAGGAAAATCATTCACCGCTGTATATCGGTTTCTTTACTGTAAAATATACTTTCTACCAACTTTAGTAAATGAAGAATGTTACATAACTATAGGCTTCTATTTACAAAATTTATAATATTTTGCTTAACTAAAGTTAGTAATCTTTATTTTATTTGAACTTATATTAATTCATATTGATACTATTGTGAAGTAAGCACTTTGGCCCCTACCACTACTTATAAAACATACTTTTCTACCTTCTACCAACTTTAGCAAATGAAGAATGTTAGATAACTACAGATTAGGCTTCTACTTACAAAATTTTTAATATTTTGCTTAACTAACATTACTAGTTTTTATTTTATTTTGATTAAATAAAGCTCTATGGTTTTCTGTCTCATTTGGAGCCAATATACAGATTAGTTAATTTACACTAAATATGATGATTTTTTCAGGATTAATTTTCCGGTTGCTTCAACAGATTTATTTTAAGTCTGCTCCGAAATCTCCATAATACAAAACAATGCAAAAATTATGGTTTTATTTAGTTGATAGTGACAAGCTAAAGACAATCATAATTAGCTATGGAAAACAATGGCTATAACATCGTTACGGTGCGGTGATGCGATTGTTAGATTACGAACTAATATTTTTTAAATTTTAGTAATTATAACTTTGTATTCATTTTAAAAAGGATTTACCGGACAGTATGAAATAAAATATTATACGATACACATCCGGTAGGTTTCATTACAGTACTCGTTTATATTCCGAACTCGGCTCCTGCGTCGCCTCGTCCGTAAAACAACTCGTACTGTAATAAGTCACCTACCGGACTTATAACGTAAATTACTAAACTAGGAATGATATATGCCACAGGCATCAGCCGAATTTCGTGCATTGTACTGATATATATTATCATAAATATTTTATGAAAATTGTAATTACAAAAATTTTTTGTAAGAAGTTTTCAACATCTTTATTAAGATATTATATTTAATACCGAAAACTTCAAAACCTCAAAACCTCAAAAACCCTAGGATTGTAAATTAGGAGTACTTTTTCATGTACTTATTGTCACCATATATGAGGAGCGATTTTACCTCGGATTTTACCCTATTCTAAGAGTGTTTTTTCGCACCAGCTCAAAATTTTGAGGGTGTTTGTGCTTTTTTGAGGTCGGATTCGAATTCAGCGTCAAAAAATACATTGAACTACTCTGCTCAAGTTCCAGGATCAGGACTTATTTTTTGTGGCTGGGTTATTTTATTGAATATTTCATATTTCTTACTTCTTCTCACCCTAACTTTGAAGCCATCATATTGAAAAAAAAAAAATCTGCAGCAACACCATATTTAGCATACCCAAGTACTTAACTCTACCAAGTTTCGTAAATTTTTATCGAAAATTGGTTAGGTTACCGACTTTTTACGCCAGTTTTCAATAAAAGCACCACTGTGCGGCGTGCTCCTATCATTAACATAAATATATAATTAAATTAAAGTCAATTGACAGAAATGTTTAAAGCTGAATTTTTTTGCGAGTAGTGTATTACTTGAAATTGTTAAAAAAGTAGTGCTGCCGATCATTCGACGGAATATGGCGTTGGCCCGCTGGCACGCCTGCAGGAGTCGATTTTGTGAAAACAGCCTAAATATAACACAAAATATAAGAAATTAATTTTAAGCAAATCTTACGAAAAATAGTGTCACTGGCTTCCATTCTAAAAGAATTATGTACAGAAATTCGTTTCATAAAATACCGAACTCAAATACCAAATAAAATAATGGGCAGCTACTGAAAGCGGCTGAAACACCCAACAAAAATCTTCGAAAATTTGTTAATTTAATTAATAACCAGACTAATTACTGATGCGTTCTGTGATATAGGCTTTAGTAACAAATATATAAATAAATTTAATAGAAAATCCTACTAACAATTTTCAAATTTAAATTAATAATAAATAAGAAAAATCTAATTTTATTTACTTTTCAATAATTCATAAAATACAAAGTATTAAATCATTTCTAACGGCTATAAAGGATGTAAAATATCGTATTATAATTCTAATTAATGACACTGAAACATAAAGGTCTCTACATACAAAGAGGATATTCTGATCAAGCATTTACTGACAATATAAATATTCTACAATCAATGGGAAAGGGGAGTCCAAGATGACCTTATGTAAAGACACATATCTTCCCACCATGTGCCTGTGGTAAGAATTTTGTATTTTTTTTAATTTCAATTTATTTTTATTTTTGTTTCTTAGTTTGTTGTTTGGATGCCACCATTATGATGTTAATGTGTCTCTAATATTTTTTACACAAAAACCTCTCACAGGGCAAGTGGGCATTACAATGACCACCGTTTAGCTAGTGCAGCGGTCGTGACACTTGGTGGAGGCGCCGGAAAACGATCTCGGTATCTCTTGCTTCGTTGAAATCATAATAACACTTAATTTCGATTGATACAATAAAAGATACCTATTATGTTGAAAAATCAGAAAGTGTATTTGTCAAAAGGGCATTAAACGTCATCCGGTCTACTCCAAAACCTTCTCTTCTCAGGTACGGTACCAAATTTTGTAGTTTTTGTTTAAGCTGGTCGTAGAAAAAGTATACTGTACAACTCGACTGGATTATCCATATCGCACTCAAAAGATTTGAAAACTTCTTTATCGTGCGATATGGATATCATATCCACTCTTGTTGCATAAACTACTATATCACATTATCCATAAATAATAAACAAATTCAAAAAGTCTTCGTGGGTGTAATTTAAACGCGGTGGCATTTTTTCGACATAAGATAACAACAAACTGATATTACTGATTGTTTCTAATCATGGCTAATTTGATAAAATTTTTACTAACATTTCTTAAATTTCTAAGAAAATCGCAAATATTTCAAAAAGTTGTGACTTAAACCCCCACAATGCTCATTTCAGAAAAAACGAATTTAGTTTTACATAACTTGTAAAAAAATATAGGGTGTTTCATTTGACCTAGACAAGTTTTCCCGGTTTGAAGTGTACAAAATGTAACGTCAAAAATGGAACACTTTGTATACCATTATTGAATGTATTTTAATTTCAGAGTGCAGTTCTCCTTGTATTCTTTCTATATACCAAAAAGCAAATGAGTAACTTTTACACGAAGATAGTTATAAAGGTTATTGTAAACCATTACACCTGTCAATTTTTCTTTCAAAATGTCAAATACCTCTGGAACGGCTGGGTTTATAGTCTATTGTCCATGTACTGTAGAAAGGAACTAAAACGTTAAAGGGTTTTTATTGTTTATTATGTTCAATTGACCTCGAGATATGAAAAAACCGCGGAGTGCTACCATTTAAAGTGGTGCGTTTTTGAGATCGAAGTAAAAAGGTTCACTTTTCATTTTTTTTTTCTCGAAAACTCTGAATTTTTTCTATAAACACGTCAGTAGAAAAGTGTGTAGAGAATTAAATTTCTAATTGAAATGACACCTTCAGAAGTCAAATTTTTTTTTTACAAAAATACGTCCAAAAAACAAAACAGAAAAAAACGAAAAAATTCAATTTTTTATTTTTTTTTAAATTTTAGCCTGTAACTATTTTTCGGGTACATTTAGGCATATACATTGCTGCATAACAAAAAAAGCTGGCGTTTTACCCGTTAAAATGAGATTTTGTAAACAGTATTACGATTAATAGTGACCGAGATATAGCGTTTCAAAGTTTGCAACTTTTAACTTTTTTTGCTAATTTTTACTATTTTTTTTTTAATTTCGTCCTGTAACTTTTTTCTGAGTGAATTTAGGTGTAGACATTATTATATTAAAGTGAAAGCTGACTTTACGCCCGTTGAAATAGTGGCTTGTAAAAGTCTGTACGACAAATAGAAACCTAGATACAGCGTTTCGAAGAGTGTTACTTTTATTAACTTTCTTTTTTAAATTTCGGCCTATAACTTATTTGTCAAATACAGATATTGCTACATGGAATGTACTCGCAGCATTCTTGTTTAAATGGTCTGCAATAGAAGTTTATGTGATCAATAGTAACCAAGATTGAGTGTAGATATAGTAGATTATTGTACTTAAAAAATAACTTTTTACATTTTTCCACTTCTGAACTTTATTATATCACGTGTTTTTTTTGTTCAAATAACTTAGATTAATAACTTACATTATGAAATTATTCAAATGCTGGATTTAACATATTTTCAAAATCAAAGTCGATTTCTTCATCGGCATCTATGTAATTAAACATCGTCTTCCGTTATTTGAGGTACATCAGCGTTTTCACAGTTCATTCCCATACATTCTTTGCAAAAAATGGAGCCAGTTTCCTGCAACCACACTTTCCTCTGCATCCTTTGGTGCATTTACAGGCTATCTTTTCCAGCAAAACTTGTGGTGCGGGAGGTTTATTTGTCAAAATTGGTACTAGTCTATTTTCTGAACTTTTCCAACCCCAGATGAGAGGATTTACAATATTTCCTTTCCAATGTTGCATTTGCAAGTAAGTTCTTAAACCATGATGTTTAGCAGCATCAGTTGTTGGAGGCAATCGGGACAATGAGAATTTCGCACCTGTTGAGTACTTCTGAACTAACTTATAGCGACAGGTGCTTTGGCCATCAATTTTCATACCGTATAGTAATGTTACAATACATTCAGAAGCAGAACCGATGGCTGCTGGACTTGCACAAAAATTCATTTAAATACTTTTCCAATAGCAAAATATTCTTATTAATGAAATTCAAGAATTTCTTTTTACCAATACCAAAAAAGGAAGAGGTTGTATCACAGCCACTGAATGCATGGACGAAGCCAAGGTATTTTTGTAGATCATTAAATTTGAAACTATTATGGTTATATAATTTGACAGTTACATTTCCTATGCTAGGTTTAAAAAAATATATATTTTCATTTTCTTCTGGTAATAATGATAGAACATCTTGACCAACTATAACAACATTTTCCGATCTGATGCCTTATCTTTTGCAGTATTTACAATTAGTACGTCTGCATCCTCTTCAGCTTGCTCAGTCTGAATATTATTTTCTTCAAATTTTTGAATAATATGATATAATTTTTTTTTATTATTTTCATTTGCCAAAAATTTATCAGGTTTTGATAATGGCTTTGAGTAATTGTTAATCTGAACTCCTGGCCCAACTTGCTTGGTTCGGCGTAATTTTTCTCCAGATTTCGTACCTGTATTATCGTAATCACTAGGGTAGCCATCAAACACAACAGTGCAATTCGTGTAAAAATGTTTTAAGTGTTGATTATATTTTTTACTGATTTCTTCAAATGTATCGTTGGTATTCCAAACTATTTTGTGCAATAAAAATCCACCATCGATAATGTAATAAATGTTAGAGAGAGAAACATCATTTATAGGTTCGAAAAAATCATAAAGATCCGATTTTTTATTTTTTCTCATGATTCCCTCTTGAAAGATTGTCGTTGGATATGGAGATAATTCAAAATCAAAATACTCTTCCAATTCTGAATCAGTTGGTTTGAATAACAGCATCCTTCTACATAGTGTATCCGCATCAACGACAACATTGTCTTTTGCTACTTGGATTTTGGAAAGAATAAGGATAATAAGGAGAAAAAACAATACTTTAAGATGGGTTAAACTTCTATTGCAGACCATTTAAACAAGAATGCTGCGAGGTTATTCAGTGTAGCAATATCTGTACTTAAAGCATTTGACAAATAAGTTATAGGCCGAAATTTAAAAAAGAACGTAAAAATTGGAAGAAAGTTAATAAAAGTAACACTCTTTGAAACGCTGTATCTAGTTTTCTATTTGTCGTAGAGACTTTTACCAGCCACCATTTCAACGGGCGTAAAGTCAGCTTTCACTTTAATATAATAATGTCTACACCTAAATTCACTCAGAAAAAAGTTACAGGACGAAATTTGAAAAAAAATAGTAAAAATTAGCAAATAAAGTTAAAAGTTGCCAACTTTGAAACGCTATATCTCGGTCACTATTAATCGTAAAACTGTTTACAAAATCTCATTTTAACGGGTAAAACGCCAGCTTTTTTTGTTATGCAGCAATGTATATGCCTAAATGTACCCGAAAAATTGTTACAGGCTAAAATAAAAAAAAAATAAAAAATTGCACTTTTTCGCTTTTTTTTGTTTTGTTTTTTGGACGTATTTTTGTTAAAAAAAAAAATTTGACTTCTGAAGGTGCCATTTCGATTGGAAATTTAATTCTCTACACACTTCTCTATTGACGTGTTTATAGAAAAAATTCATAGTTTTCGAGAAAAAAAAAATGAAAAG
This sequence comes from Rutpela maculata, assembly GCA_936432065.2. NCBI lineage: Eukaryota > Metazoa > Arthropoda > Insecta > Coleoptera > Cerambycidae > Rutpela > Rutpela maculata. The sequence continues at coordinate 228,096,156 of OW386285.2, forward strand.
TGGTCCTTTTTACTTCGATCTCAAAAACGGACCACTTTAAATGGTAGCACTCCGCAGTTTTTTCATATCTTAGGGTCAATTGAACAAAATAAACAATAAAAACCCTTTAACGTTTTAGTTCCTTTCAACCCTCTTTTCTTGTACATAGACAATAGCCTATTAGGTATAGGGTATGTTTTTGACTCAGAATTTTATGACCTTTTCGAAAACCCTAAAATATATAGGGGGTTCTATTTAAAATAAGCAAGTTGGTGTCGTCTTCCGGTATAATCGGAAGTGCCACATGCTTGTAATTATTTTAGTTGGATTGATTGGCCACACTGCCATTAGTAGCTCCCTAAATTACTTCCACATCCAGTGGAAGCATAGTAACGACAAAAAAAATTTTAAAAATTTTAATTGTTCAAATAGGCTTAGAATGTCACGAAACGTCGAAATTTTAGGTTTGAACGAAAAAAAATTTTCTGTCTGTCGGTTTGTCTGTCTGTCGGTCTGTCTGTAACTTTTTTTGTGCGCACGTTTACTCTGGAACCGTTTGAGATATTACTTGAAATTTGGTACACATATGTACTTTAACGAGATCTGGAACTAGATTATATTTTCATCTTGTTCCGTCGAAGAGTTGGGGGGTAAATTGGGGTAAATTTGGGGAAAATAGGTAAATCAAGCAGGTAAGAGTCCATAAAATTGGTATTTAGTATATACAAGAGAAGCTAAGGTTCCAAAAAAAGTTTTGGCATTAGCCACCCCCATTACCACCCCCACCCCATTATTAAAGGGGATGAGAAAAAATTGTGATTTAGTGTGTGTACAAGAACCAGAAACCTCAAAATATTTTTTTACTTCATCCACCCCCACTACCACCCCCATCACCACCCCCACCCCGCTACCGATGTGCGGTATCGTTTTATGGGTTTTTGGGGTAGAGGATTTCAAATATTATATTATTAAAGTTCCATAAACAATTTTTTCCACATACAAATTTTTTTCGTTGTGAGTGACTTGGATAAAAAATTTGGATGTGGAAGTAGTGATTCCTTGAGCAGCGGTTTTTTCAAACTTTTCTGGTGCGTACATTTCCCTATATCGAACGATGCAGTTCCTGGTGAGACATCTGTATTCTAGTGTCTTCCTGGCAAAATTTATTCGATTTGAAGTATTCCAACTTTCACTACAATGAGCATACAAATTAATAAACCCATAATTATTATTAGTAAATAAGTAAGAAGAAAAATTTGATACAAAAGTGCATTCCACGCATTTAAACCCTACCACTTGTTGCATGTCCGTTCGTTTCTCGTATTTATTTTATCTAACGCGTATTGTTCAAAGTTGTGTGAAAGCTGTTAAACTGCTTTGTCATAACAATATTCCAACACGGATTTGTTGTTTAGAGCTTATTAAAGTTGCACGAAACAAAGTTATGGTCTAATATACTTTATTATTAGGAGTCTCTTACTGTTCCTAATCCGTAAAACGCTTTAATAGCATGTTACAACGTAGCTATAGTCGAGGTTCTAGTGTTCTTAATTATTATTAAGAATTTCCTTAATAAGAGTAAAGAAGGATACTTAAAATACTACTACGGTATCACGTCAGCATTATTATAACTCTTTGATTTAATCAAATAGGTATATTATACCAGAATAAAATTTTTTACTAATCATCGTAGAAAAAAAAAATGTTTACACAGAAAGTCGTTTCATAACAGATTGAACTCAAATATCGAATTAAAATGTCTGTATGTTTGTGTGTATGTGAGCATTTGTGTAGACCGTTTCTTGTAAACACGATAACTTCTGTTAGACTTAATAGGTTTCATTCAAATTTGGAATATGTATAATACAGCATAGTAGAATACTTCGTGTTGAAATTGAGCCTTATACGTCATACAAGGCGATCGTCAGAGGCGTGCAAAATGTCATTTTTATGTAAAAGAGGTTTTATTTTAATTTTAGAGCAAAGTGTTATTAAGGTTTTCGATTAAGCACACAAAAATATGAAGATATCTAAATCGCAATTATATATGTTCAAACCAACTTTATGTAGACTAGATGATATATCAATTTTACCTAATATATCAATATGGCATTATTAAATGAATAAAAGTTGCAGTCGAGCGTTGCCGACTGCAAATATCTGTTAAATACGATAAATTCAGTTGGACTTAATATTATTATTTAAAATTTGGAACGTATATAAAATAGCATGGCAGAATACTTCCTATTGAAATTGAATCATATCCGTTATACAGGGCGATCGTTAGAGACGAGTAAACTCCCATTTTTTATACAAACCATATTTTATTATAATTTTAGAGCAAAGTATTACTGAGGATATTGATTAAATACACAAAAATATGAAGACATACAAGATATCTACACCGCAATATACAGGTCGTTTTTCGGGTTCGAACCAAGTTTTTGTAGGTACTTTAATATAACTATTTTACCTTAAAATATCATTAAGGTATTTTTATTAAGACTAATTATGAAATGAATAAAGTTGCAGTTGGCCGTTGTAGATTGAAAATATTTGTCAAATGCAATAATTTCTGTTGGACTTCAAATTTTTATTTCGAATTTGGAGCATACTTCCCATTGAAACTGGGTCATATCCGTCATATAGGGCGATCGCCAGAAAAGCGTGTAATCATGTGTGTCATATTTTACATAAATTATATTTGATTATAATTTTAGAGCAAAATATTACAAAAGTTCTTGATTAAGAACATAAGAAATGGAAAAATATACAAGATATCTAAACTGCAATATACAGTACGTCTTTCAGATTCAAGCTAGCTCTACGCTGTCATACTTTAAAATATTATTAAGGTATTTTTAGGATAGGATTTTGCAGAGTGCAGAGTGAGAGGAAAATATGTTTTTATTTTCGATCTGTTATAAATATTTAACAAAACCATAGTGTAATATTTAAAACTGTTTTAGATACTCGCTACTGTTCTAACGAATACAACTGTATATATTTTTTATTGTAAATTTCTGTTGTACTTGAATATTGTAGTTTGTCAATGAAAATAGTTAATAATTTCATTATTACAGCATGGCATTTAACTATATACAAAATTTATGACAAAAACTGAATATGGTTGTATTTCTTAGGAAGTACCTGAAACTATGTTAAAGAATATAACATTCGTTTTTGTAAATATTTATAATAAACCGAAAATAAACGCATATTTCCCTCTCACTCTGCAAAATCCTATCCTTAATAAGACTATTACAAAACGAGGAGAACTTATAGTCGGGTATTGCCGAATACCTAATAAACACCATTACCGACAAAATGTTTATCTGAAATATGCAAAAATGTATTTTTAATAAAACTAGTATGAAACGAATAAAAGTTTAAGTCGGTCCATGCTTACTACGAATATGTATTGTTTAATATTGAACCAAGTCTGTTGATATTGACATTGATATGTATAACAATTTAATTTAGAATTTGTATACTTCTTGTCAACATATGTCAGTTTAATATAAAATTACTTACTTAATGAAACTATTTAAAACCAGCGTTACATTTTCATAAAAAAACATATTAAACACGATACTTTCTGTTAACTTAAAATCTTTGTTTGAGTTTTGATACATAAATGAAATAGCATGGTAGAACACTTCTTAGTAAATTTGAGTTATATCCGTCATACAGAATGATCGTCAGAGCCAAGTAAACTAACATTTTAAATAAACAGTATTATTATGATTTTAAAGCAAAATGTTCTTTTGATTAAGAACATAAAAATACAAAGATGTGCAAGTTACCTAAGCTGCAATAAGCAGTACATCGTTCATCTTTGAGCGAACTTTACGTAGGTTAGATATGATAAAACAACTTTACCTTAAAATGTTATTAAGGTATTTTTAATAAGACTACTACCAATACGAATGAAATTTGCAGTAGGATGTTGCCGAATACCTAATAAACAAGATGACTTCGGACATAAAAAATTTATATGTAGAATACGTTTCTATTTTCGTTAAACTATGTGTGGAGTAAAGTTTTTACAGTGATGCTTTTGTCTTCCTCCGTATATCCGTCTGTTCCTATATGGGCATTATTCTTTTTTCGTTTGAGAGAAAATTGTATCACCCAGCCAGTAAATAAAGTATAGTAAAAATTAAAAATTATTAGGGAATTATTAACCTGTAAGAAAATGTGTGTTTATTAAGTTAAGTTATGAATATAGGGACTCATCTTGCTCAGGTTTCTGCAGGTATATGATTTCACTCACTATTACCCAAAAATTTCTTGTATATGAGGTTTGTTATCTGCTACATGTTGGACCCACTTGAGGATTAAATCCTATTTTATGGATACACGTTTTGTTCACTTGTCAATAGCTGAGCGTTGCTATTAAGCAAATCTCTGTATTAGTTACTTTCAAATATTAATTATATTTCGACTTTGTTCCTTTGTTATGACACACCGATTTGCGCAGAATTTTTTGAGCTAAACTCACCTAAGCTTTATCAAGTTTTACTCGGTGTTTTCACGTTTTACATGAGAGCGTTCCAAACGCACATCCACTCACTGGACCTATTCCTTTGAAAAAAAAAACCAAATGGTACTTGCACAGGTCAATATTTAAATTAAAAATATAAAGTATAAGTACTGTGCTACGAATCTTAAGTGAAACGGAGGGGGCCGCGAGATAATTAAAAGAAAACAGATCAATCTTGGGCTGCTGTGTGTAGCAGATCGTGGACACTCCTTAGCCCGGATAAGTGGCGTATCGTGCCCACGACATAAGTACTCTAGCTCGGGTACCTCAGGGCGTTAAGCCCAAGCTTAACGTAAATTGGTCATGGAGGTTTACATCCTTGGTGGTCGCAATCGAAATAATGACACACTCTCTAAAGTAGAAACGTACTATATTATGTTTTGTTACAAATAATTATCTGTCAATTTCCGCCGGGCGACCGGTAATTTATTACATTTATATATTTAATCTTTATATACTAAATAAAGGTGTCCGCAAAGGTGCGGAAAATTTCCCTCGTGTAGCTACACTCGGTGTACAGGAGTATGTAGTAAAACTTAACAAATAGCCGCCATGGTTTCAGTGATGAACTCTACAGTACGTGAATAAAAACACATCTTACATGAGCTTCAAATATATACAAACAGTAGTTTTCCCGGCGGGGAATTAAACAAAATACTAAATTAAGCTATCTAAACAAATACTAAACTTAATTAGGGGTACGATACCAGACGTTCACTGTATCACGGCCCTACGGGGTAGCTTCCGGGTGGCGGGACGGTGCCTGAAAAGTTCCAGCCCCTTGGATAATGTTACTCCAGTCCTTGGATAATAGCCAACCCAAACCTTGGATAATAGCATCCCCAAACCGTGGACATGGACCCTGAACATATACACTTTTAGTGGCTCATTCAGTAATACACGTACGATGGAAATGAACTTCCAAGTAAGGTCACAATCTCCGGAACGAACGAATCGACCCTTGGCCCATACGACGAACCATTTCCAAGAGTTGTTAGCCAGCCTATAAATTTACGAAGACACGAGGTCAATGCACAGACAAAATGGCTGAGAAGGAATTAGCTTATCTTTACAAAAAATCCTGCTCAAGCAGATAAAACTCCTTCATGAATACCAAAAATACTCAAACAGAACAGATTCACTAAAGCGAAGGACATGTTTATTATTGCCAGTTATTCCAGAATCCCACGGAAGGCTTGAATAAAACTAGAATTGGAATAATGGCGTGTAACTGTGGATCACCAACTTCTCCGTTGTCCACCGGCGACCTAACAAATTTTAGCAAGGACCACTCCCGCGCTCCAAGCAGGCAGTAGCAGAACCTTATATTACGACGGTATGTGACCTTATATTACGATGGTATGTGACTCGTATCATACTGCTATGCATTACTGGCCGATTTAACAAACATATATTTAACTATCATATATTTTATTACCAAGGCTGACGCAGATCTGCAAGAGTGTATTGATGCAATAGACTATCTCCTACATCAAAATGGATTTTAGAAAATGTAATTGTTACATCTGGTTTGTAAGTACAAGCATCATGTTGAATAATATTATAGTAGTTTCACCATTTGCTTAGGTAAGAAGAATACTGCCTCAGAATACTTCATCGAGCACTTTTGTAATCTCCATTTTTATAAGAAAAGGGATTGGTTTTCAAAATTTTTGTGAACACCGGGTACTATGTCTGCTATTCTCATAAAAGGACAATCAAATAGTCTCATCTGTGATAATTTACTTAATAATAGTCCCAAGCGTAATGTAGGCTGCCCAAAAATAATTAGTATCGATCAAGGTGATGACGTATTTTATATATACACATTTTTTCTACTTTTCCTTGAACTTATACCACCACTTAGGCATGTTTTATTTCATTTTATTTTGTTTTACTTTACGCAAATATGTTTACAATAAATAAACAAATAAACAAATGAATCATGTGATTGAATTAGGCTAATAGTAATACAACGTATGTGTGTTGCATTTTAAAACATAAACATAGAAATGCCTTACTTTTGACTAGTGTACTTGGTGTGAATCACTTCACAGATTAGACTTAACATTAACACATTAACATATTAACTTAATTATTGATACACGTTTAACTCGCACGACACAAGAAAACGAAGTGATATCCGAGGCTCGATAAGTAAGGATCCGAAAGGGGATAGGTGGAAAAAACTTACTTTAAACATTGTGACTCAATCGCTCAAGAGGCGGAAACTACCTGTGTTTATGTAATTGTTGAAGGAGAAAATTGTGAAATATAATTATCCATCCATCTATATGGAGCAGTTCTGAGCGAGCGGTATGAAGTTTCTCGATCTTCACCTATTATCCTCCAGTTTTCCTTTTCTTGACAGACAGATGTCACTGTCAGTGGCAATCCCAATACAATCAGACGTCGCTGCTAAGAAATACTATGATGATTGTTTCTGATTTGTCGTAATTAAATTACCTACGCAAAAATCTGAGTATAAGTCATTAGTCTAGTCATTATTGCTGACACGGAGTCGATTATATAATTATTACCATTATATGTTCTTGTCAGATTTATTGGTTGGATAAGTCCTATAAAAACAATAACTAAGTGTTATCACAGCTCCACAAAAAAAAGTTATGTGCAAAACATGTATGTTAAATATGAATATGACATCAGAATTGTTCTAGCAAATTACAATTATTTTCTAACCTCAAAAAATTAATCAAAATCTAATGAGATTTTTGATGGTGAGGTAACGAGTTTTTAAATAATATCTGAAATAAGGTAATAATATGCACTTTGAGCAGAATTGTTCTAGTATATCACATGTTTTTCTAACCTCGAAAAATGGCTTAAAATCATCAAGAATCTCAATTATAATAATTGTAAGATAACGAATATTTAAGAAATATCTAAAATGAGGTAACCCCGTGTACCTTGAACCGTAGAATACCAATATGATAAAAAAAAATTCATTAATGACTTTCTTCTTTACAGATTGATTTTGTTCAAAAATAGAGTTCTTCCTCTAGTTCTTCCTCTAACTTACTGTCCAATTTTCAATACAGTCGGACTTTTCTCTCTTAAGTTATCGTACTTGCAAGGGACGTAATGGAGAGACAAATGGAGAGACAGACGGATAGACAGACAGACGGACAGGCAGACGGACGGACGGACGGACGGACGGACGGACGGACGGACGGACGGACGGATAGACGAACATTTTGAAAGTTGTTCAGAATTCGTTCACCAACACAACGATATAAAACTTTTTTGTCTACGAAGGATATTTCCTGTTTTGGATTGAGCCAATCAAATGCAATATATTCTTCGTATTCATATTTGCGAAGAGTAATAAAAAAGGTATTGATTATATACTTAATCTAAGTGGTACAACGTAATATGAATTGCGCAACATTTGAGCAAAATCTTAATCAAATACATATCGCTGTCGGCAACGCTCGACTATCTTCTACTCGCTTAGTTGATATATCTACAAAATTTTAAATAATTTTATTGTATTGTATTATAGCACGCATGTATTCCGATTAACGGTGAATAGTTTTAGAGTTAAGTTTATGTGGCATTAAGTATTCCTTTTCATTTCTAGATCAAAGGTACCCTTCCAGCTAACTGCTTTAGTTTATAAGCAACTCGTCGTAAATTATTTGTGTATTTATTAAGGCACTTTGTCATTGGGATATATAGTTATTTAAATTTCAAGAATGTGGTCGTCTATGATCTGACAGTGAGTGTGTGAAGTTATGCGTAGTCAAGAACTACAATTAGAGGAGGGTTGAAAACGCATATTGCTGCAATATTATAAATTCGCAGACGTCAATATTTTAAAGTTTAATATTTATGTACACAATATATTTAAAAACCATTTTATTTATTTATAGTTAGTTTTCGTTGAACGGCCTTAGGAAAAACATTGTAGCAACACGTTCAATCCATATTCCAATTACAGGTAAATCCTCAGACTAAAATCAAACGCTGAAATTTGATTTGCCAGCAGTTTAAATAAACTAAGAAAGAGTGCATCAATGGGATACCTTCATCTTCCAAAAGAGGTCTTAAGTCCAAAAAAATCGGAATTTTTGTAAATAACTCAGTAAAATAGTCATAAGATCAGTATAATTCTACAGATAATAGGTTTTCACTTACTTAATTGTTAGTAGATGCAATGGTTTCCCTGTAAAATACTATTAAAAATTTACACAAGTTAATACATAAAATATTTCATAATATAACTTTTGAATTCTCGTACAGACAAATAAAGTGAACCTTTTAAGGTGAAATACATCAGCTTTCATTTGCAAGTACTGGTTAATGCTTTTTAATTTATTTACTAAACGTAATATTCTGTCTAATATAGCGAGTAGTAAATATTCTGCTCTCTAGAAACATACTTTTTCATTTCACAATACTGAAAAATTATTTGAATTTAAAGTTTATATATTCTTTTTGGTAGCAATATTATTGTAACATGAACGTTTTCAGTGCTATGTTTGCATTATCTACTATACTAAAAAGAACCGCGGTAACATACATTTTCACAAAGTATATTACAATACGGGATTGAATTCCTTGTAGATCCCTTACATACCATATTCAAGATTCAAAAAAGGGCTACCTATCAGATCAATATATGGTATAAAACCAACAGATTTATGTGAGGAAACCTTAGAATAATAACCTTGGTCAATTATTATATATTTCGAGTAAATATAGTCATTTTTAAACCCCGACCCAAAAAGACGGTTGTTATAAGTTTGACGCGTATGTTTGTATGTCTGTCTGTGGCTTCATATCCAATTTTGATGCACTTTTTTATATTTGAAAGAGCATTTTGTCGAGAAGGTTTTTGCCATATTAGATTTTCTTTAACTTGCCTTGTTCTTGTGGGTCAAATCTTGAACTGAATTTTAAAATAGTTATCCCTAACTGATTGAGCTGAAATTTTGCCTACACGTTTAGTTTGGATGACAATGCATGGTTAGCTAAGTGACGTCATTTCAAATCCAATATGGCGGACTCCCAAAGATGGCGAACCAGTTATTTTTTATGCAATCCCATGGTATAGGTATCAAATGAAAGGGTTTGCTGAGAAGAATACGAAAATAAAATGACGTCACACTAAATTCAATATGGCGGACGCAACTGAATTTTAAACCAGTTATCTCCAATCGATTGAGCTGAAATTTTGCATACACGTTTATTTATTTATTCATTTATTTATTTACTTACTTGGTACACTATTCAACAGGTGAAACCCAATTACAGAATAGGAAAATACAAAATAATTCAATACTTATCTACATTATGAACAAAAAGATATATACATATTATTATTTATATATCTGAATTAAACTAATAAACTAAACTAAATTAAACTAATACAATGCATTTGTCATATATAAAACAAAGTGAATGTCAGATGTACACTCTAAATTGAGTCTAATAGTCCGCAAGTCAACAAAAAAGAACAAAAATATATTTAAGCTAGAGACAATTTTTTTATGTTTACAGCACTGCAGGTGAAAATATCTAAAGAAGTATCCAAATTATTATATATATTACACATTTGCTGAATACAAGAAAATTTCTTTACATTTGTTCTTGAAAATGGCAAGTAAAATAAATTGTTGTGCCTAGAGGCCGCCCTAGGAATTTGGAAATTAAGCATACTTAAAATTTCTCCACATTCGATGTTACCATGTAAAATTTGATATAATAAAATTAATTGTGATTGGTGTCTACGGTTTTCTAGACTGTCTAGGGAAAATTTAGAGAGTAATTCTTGATGTGGGTAACCAATAGCAGGATAGGTCCCATCAATCTTAAAAGACGCATATTTCAGAAATCGACCAAATTTTGTATGTGTACATTATAAACAGGACACCATACTATTGAAGCATACTCAAGATGTGGTCTAACAAGTGTAGTGTATAGTTGTTTTAATGTATTTATGTTATTAAAATGTGCGGAGTTTCTAATGACAAAACCCAGTGTTCTATAACTTTTACTGACAGGAAGTTCGATGTGGTTTACAAACGTTAATTTTCTATCAAATGTCACACCCAAGTCACAAAAAGTGTCAGGACGAGAAAGTGTGTGATTGTTCAATTGGTAATCAAAAACAATAACATTATGTTTTGTTGTAAATGTCATAGTGTTACATTTTGCTTCATTTAAAGGTAATTTATTTATTATACACCATGTATTAATACGATCAATATTATTTTGCAATTCAAGGCAATCATATTCACACGCGACATTGCAAAATAGTTTTAGATCATCCGCATATAGAAGGCAGTTAACATTGATATTATCTACTATGTCGTTAATAAACAAATTAAAGAAAAGTGGCCCTAAATTTGAACCTTGGGGGACCCCCGAAGTAGCTAAGACTTCAATAAATCTAGCACCATGATATACAACATATTGTCTTCTATCAGTTAGGTAGGATTTAAAAAGTGTAATAAGGTTATCCGAAAATCCAAAAATTTCAAATGTTTCTAAGAGGATATCATGGTCCTGTCTATCAAATGCCTTTGAAAAGTCAGTATATATAACGTCTGTTTGTATACCCTTATCAATAAAGTCAGAAATAAACTCTGTAATATTAATTAAATTCGTAACTGTTGAACGGCATTTGAAGAATCCGTGTTGAGCTGTTGATATTTGATGCATTACATGATTAAAAATAAAATGGTGTAAGATAATTTCAAATGCTTTAGCAAAATTATTAATTATTACTATCGGACGGTAGTTACAAATATCAGATCTATCTTAAAGACTGGAATTATTTTCGATAATTTCCACTGTAGTGGAAATTTAGAGGACTTTAGTGACAAGTTAAATAATATAGTAAGGGGGCTAGCAAAAATAGCAGCACAGTCACGTAATATGAATGCGGGGATCCCATCAGGCCCAGAGGTTAATTTACGTTTAATTTTCTTTAATGCTGTAAATACTTCATCTTCCGTAAAACAGGTTATATTTAAATATGAGCAACTCTCAACAAAATTTTTAGGATTATGCGTGATATTTTCAGATTCAGAATAAGATTGCTGAAAAAAGTTAGCAAAAGAATTAGTAATCTGTTGAGGGTCAGATTGATATTCATTATTGTAATTCATAAAGTTTGGTAGGTCAGATGAACTACGTTTATAATTAATAAATTGCCAAAACGAGGACGGATCATTAATTATATTTTCCTCAACATGATTATAATACATTTTATAACAATTATCAGAATCAATTTTTACTTTTCGTTTGGATGACAATGCATGGTTAGCTAAGTGACGTCATTCCAAATCCAATATGGCGGACCAGTTATTTTTTATGCACCCTCATGATATGGGTATCAAATGAAAGGGTTTGCTGAGAAGAATACGAAAATACAATGACGTCACACTAAATCAATATGGCGGACGTCCCAAGATGGCGGACAAATTTTTTTAGTTTTAACACTATAATTTGATCGTGTAGTGTATTCGCTCTTACGTTGCATTCTAATTCCGGTGAAGGATTCGGTTCAAACTATAAGTTTTATATCGGATAGGAACGACGCAATGAATATACACTTCTCCAAGAAATTAACGCACCACCAAAAACTAACCAAAAGTTTAAAGTTAGATAATTTTTAACCCCCGACCCAAAAAGAGGTGTTATAAGTTTGACGCGCATGTTTGTATGTTTGTCTGTCTGTCTGTGGCTTCATATCTCTTCAACGGGTGATCCGATTTTTATGCACTTTTTTTTATTTGAAAGAGTATTTTGTCGAGAAGGTTTTAGGCCATATTAGATTTTGACGTTTGGTCGCCATATTGAATTCGCCATGTTGAACATCTCTAGAAATTGTCCGATTGAAGTAAAATTGAAAATGTGCAGACAATTATGGTAGCCGAATATGATTTCATCCTCATTTTGATTCGGTCATATGAAACTGGTACGATTAGATACATTGATCGGGAGTTTTTAAAAATTTTCAATTTTTTAACCCCCGGTCTAAGTGTGTCATAAGTTTGACTCGTATGTTTGTATGTTTGTTTGTCTGTCCATCTGTCTGTCTGTGGCTTTATATCTCTTCAACGGGAGGTCCGATTTTAATGCAGTTTTTATGAAAATTAAATATAACAGATAAATATATTTATAATAGAACCGGACTTGTAGACCGTGTGCGACTAATAGAATACAAAATTGGACCGCGTCGGCTTAAAGGTTAAAAAGTTATGTGTGGGACTCTTGATATAATAATACGCTATGTTGTATGTATATGTTTAGTTTAAAAAGTATAAAATTAAATTAAATTACAAATTTAAAAAAACCCCGACATACTGCGTATAAGAAAGCAAATCTCGAGGACATAAAAAAGAAAATGTAAGCTGGATTTAAATAAATCATAAGAGTTCGCATATGAAATCAAAATTATTTCATAATTTTTAAAGTTGTGTTAATTTATTTGTTTTATATTAGTTATTTAGTCGATATTTTTGTGTCGGGGGCTTTTTAAATTTGTAATTTAATTTTATTCGTAATAAAAATAACTTGAATATTCACAAAAGTGTTACGCGACAAAATAACCAATACCTTCTACTCTTACCATCTGAACTAAAAATGGTAACTTAGACTAAATGTATGTAAATAGATCTGCTAAGTCATACAAATATTATAGAAGGAAATATTATAGAAGCTTTTGAGAAATGTGAACTGTGCACTGCAAAATTTTACGACATGTCTAAAGCATTTGATACAGTTAACCATGGTGTTCTAATACAAAAATTGGAATATTATGGGATTAGAGGAAAAGCCTTAAATCTATTTGTCTCTTATCTTGCGGATCGTCAACAGTGTGTTAAATTTAATGATAAATATAATGATAAAGTAACAAAACTTTCTAGTGTTGATTACGGAGTGCCACAGTGGTCTGTTCTGGGTCCTGTGCTGCTTATAATATACATTAATGATATATCATTCAATTGTTCTACTGAAGTGTCTCCAATAATGTATGCTGATGACATGACATTTTTGCTAAGCAACGAGCTGTTTTCCAACCTATGCACTAAGGAAGAAGAAGCTGACAATTTAATAAAAAACTGGCCAAGGAGTAATTATCTTACCATAAATAATGGCAAAACAAAAACTCTAAATTTTGCAGTGAAAAAAAGAGAAATAAATAACGAACTTATTAAACTCCTCGGTGTGCATTTGGATAATTCTTTGAACTTTCACTTCCAAATTCAGAGTTTATCAAAAAGGTTGTCGACTTGTATTTATATAATAAGACAACTCAGCAACAAAATCACAGCAGATTGCTTAAGAGTAGCCTATTTTTCCATTTTTCACAGCATAATGACTTATGGAGTGATAGTATGGGGGTCATCATGTCATTCGAGCAAAATCTTTAAATTACAAAAAAGAGTTATAAGAATAATGACTCAAGCTAAATATGATGACCACTGTAAACCTCTTTTTAAAAGTCTCCATATATTAATACTGCCGTCATGTTATATATATGAATGCTTGTGTCATATTAAAAAATTAAAAAGTAACAAAATCACCAAGCAGGAGGACATACACAACCATGACACTAGGACAAAAACAAACTTAAGATTGCCCAAATATAGACTAAGTAAATCTCAGATTTCCTGCCTATATCTATCAATAAAATTTTTTAATGTGTTACCTAAAGATTTACAAAATCTTGATATGAGTGTAAACACGTTTAAGCTAAAAATAAAAAATATCCTTTTACAGAATGCCTTCTACTCATATGACGAATATTTTGAATATTTCGGCTCCTTGCCCAATTTATCGTCTGTTTAATTAGATTCATTATATTTATCGTTATATTTTAGCATTTTTGCATGTTTTTTCCTCTACTTGAGGTACTAGTTTTTGTGACTACTACTTATTTTATATTGTGTTATCGTGACTCTGTTTTTTTTTATACTTGTTTTTAAATTAAGTCGTTTGTTTTTTATCTCTGACATACGCAAACATTATATATATGTATAGCATGAATAAAATTCTATTCTATTCTATTCTATTCTATTCTATACATGTCAAACTTATAATTTTTTGTGTCGGGGGATAAAAACTTGAAAAACACATAAAAAAATATAAAAAAAAATGAAAAACTTAAAATCACTTCAATTTGTGCCATAATTTAAAAATCATTTTACATGCTATTGTATCTTCAGTGCTCGAGTAACTGCAAAAGAAAAGAAAAAAATCTGTTAAAGCTATTTAGCCTCTCCGCTTATCATACTTTTTTTATTATATATTTTTAGGGTGACCACCTTGTATATTTTTCGTATTTTTCTTCTTTGACAGTTGTGTTAACTGCTTGTGAAATAATATCTCCCTCCGTCTCATTTTTTAAAAATTTTGTAAGGGTGGCCACCCTATATATTTTTTTCATATTTTTGTTCTTTGAAAGTCGTATTAAGTGCTTGCGAAATATTATCGCCCCCTTGCACATGTATATTTTTTTGGATGTACATTTTTTTCCTTGATAATATTTTTTATGTATATTTTTCAACTGGCGATACCTACCAAATATTATCCTTCACCATCAAGAGGTCTTGTAAATATAGCGACAGACAGACTGACGGAATTAAATGGCTTTAATTTTCGTAATCTACGTACTCTGAAATATGAAAATCCTGATAAATCTCGGAGCATGATTTTTTCATGATTACAATACTTCCCTTCGGTAGCGAGGGAAGTGAAAATTCATCTTTCTTTAAAATTTTAAATAAGCGCTTATAGTGGAGGAGTATGTGTCAAACTTAGCAACTGCTGCCCCCCTTCTCTGCATTACCCAGAGTGCGTGACCCAAATATTTGAAACAAATTATAATAATAAAATAGTTTATTACCGATCAATTAGTTCGGACATCTCACGCAATTTAGAGGTATCACTTATACAATAATTCTGTATTCCTCTTTTTCCCCATTTTTTCATTTATATTAGCATACAATTCTGAAGTTGTAGATGATAAACTGTTAAGCTTGGGACAAATGTCTCTTTCCTCCAATATACAGTTAGAACATGATTGCTTGCATGTTACCCAAAGGCGATTCATCTTATTTTGGAAGAACAGAAATGAATTCAATTTCTAAAGCTATAATTTATTGTGTAGCCAAAGTTGATTAAGTTTTTGAACATATTATTTATGCTTTAGTAAATTTTCATTTTTGACTGTTGAGGTAGTTCGTAAACCAATATGAAATGAGAATAACTGAAATAAACACAAGACACATAAACACACCACATATAGTAGACAATCAAAAACCAAGGGGACTACACATTTGGAAAAACAATCATACCTCTAGCATTATCAGTGCCAGGACTATCAGTAAATGATCCAAGAAATATTACCAAAGAATACGGCCACTATATCTCATTTGGTTAATACCTACACTGCTAAGAAATTATATATATTTACTTGTTCTTTATAACTTCATTGACATTAATCCATACTTCGTGAGCATTCTGTGAGCATTCGTCCATGATCAAACTAGTGTCTTGCGACAAACCACCAGTAAGCATATGGAGGTAATGGATCAAGCTGCAGAGTACATCAGCGTCGACTGAAACAACAATAAATGTGCTTCCTTTTGCGGCCTCTTTGAGCATATGAAAGGCCGTAATCACATTTTTCTCGTGTAACAGCAATTTGTTGAGGTACAACGCCAATCTCGATTGAAGCAAAATCAACAACAGTAATAATAAATTCTTGATTGTATGAGGCTGAATCATACTCAGATTCCATTCAACTTTAGTCTCTTATTCTTTGACGGTTGATACTTTCACCGCAATATCTTTATAGTAGCCGAAGTCGCATTAGTAGATCGACGGGTGAGACGCAAGACGCAAACCTTTGTACGCGCCGGCTAATTCCTTTGTCGGTATACCCGGCGCTTCTGATATTTACTAAGAGGAAATATCTTAAATCTATTACGCCAACTATAAAAGTAGCCTCTCAGCAAGCTGAAATACGCGAAAGATCATTTTTACTCGTGATAGTCAGCATGATTTCATACTGAATTCATAATATCTGTCAAACACAATATGCTATTGACATATCTCGTATTCGTTGCTTAATATTTAAGAGTTTTTTTATAACGAATCATTTTTAAAGATTTCGCATGCCAAATAACAGATGTTGGTAATGCACCGCGGATGATTACATTTGGACGATTTGTGCTTCGTATACTATACTACTACACGACTTCAGTGCAGACTTATCTGGAGGTTTCAGGTTGTCATTCATCATCAAAGTGGTGGCAGAGGGCGTGGCTTATGCCAAACAAATTATTGAGGCTTGTACACATACTTAATCACAGTTTTATTTATTCAACACTTTTAATAATTGTATGGGGGTGCTAATGAAATAATGATGTTGGTGGCTGATGCCAAAAAAATTGTGAGACCTTTATTCATCATATATAAATAAATCAATAAATAAATATCAATTTATTGCCCAACAAGTTAATCCAAATAAAAGACAATATTATATGAAGAAAAATACCAAGAGTGGCATAAATAAGTAAATGAGTAAATAAAATATGTACAAAAGACAATAGCAGATATAATAAAATGGAACATATTAAATAATTAACAAATTAACTAACTAATTAACTATATACACTAAATCCCAATTTGATGAACTCTTGCTTGTTTGCTTTATCTATTTGCCTACATTTACCCTCCAACCCCTCAACTGAATAAGACCAAAATACAATCTAATTGTAAATCTCAATATAATACGTAGGTGTGCCAAATTTCAAATTGATATCATAAAACTTTCCAGAGTAATCATGCGCACAAAAAAGTTACAGACAGATCGAGAGGAAGAAAATTTTTTTTTGTTCAGACTTAAATTCTCAACGTTTCACAACACTCTAAGCTTATTTCCAGGCTTATTTGAACAAAAAAATTCATTTTTTTTTATCAAACTTCCACTTCACTACGTGGATATGAAAGTAAGAAAAGGTAAATGGACTTCTGGATAGGACTATTAGTACAGTAACTAGAAGCTTTAACTTCGGAATAATGTCATATGAAATCATTTTTCATCAAAGAAAAGTTTCTATATTATGCGGGGGCTTGCTAATGCATGCCTTTTCAGCTAAAAAAAAAAACAAAACACGAGCTGAGAGAGAATAGAATTTTGGGAAGGAAAGGTTCTATGCAACTTCTTGCAACTTTTAGCTTGAAAAAGAGGTATTTCAAAATATGTTTTCGTCAAATAACTAGAAAGGTATTATATTCATCGCGAAAATGCTGAAAACAGATAAGAAAACTACAAAATTCTACATCACAAAAAAATAAAGAAATTATGGCCGATACAATGTGCGCTTTCGCACTTTTTTAACCAAAAATGTCGCCATTCTGTTATTGTAATTGCTCAGTAATTAATTTTTTTAATGCTGTTTTTTGTTGTACTTGTTTTAAAGAAAAAAATTGATCCACCATTTTAGAGCCGTTATTTTAATTTGTTAATTTTGGCTTCAGATTCGTAGTCAGTGTTTCCAAAAACCTTTCTATCCTACATTTCAGAAATAAATCAGTATTACTTTTTCAAATATGCAATATTTAAATTAAGGGATGATTTTCACCCCTTGTGGGTAAGAACAAGTATCCGGACCATATAGAAACTGAAGACGATACCTTTTAGTACAGTAATAACCCGTAAAGAAAAATTATCATTTAATATGAAATTAGTCCGAAATTTTACATATTTTTTTACCTCAAGGTACTGTACTAAATAATTAAATAGTTAATTTCTAGCAATATTTTGTGGTTTACTCTGTTATATAGTACATCAACTTTTATTTTAATTGCTCTCACGTTTCAAATTAATTGAGGCTTGAAACTTTTGAATTTCATATTGACAGGAAAATTTATCTCGTGGTGAATTCATCGTTTTACTCTTTACCTCTACAAGACCCTTGTAATCACCCTATCAAAATAAACGACGTGATATTCCCTACTATATATTATGAAAATGAGAATTACAGGAAAATTCACACAAGAAAATTACCATTAATATTGGGGTGATAATAACCCTTATATATGCTAATCGTTGAAAGGGTAAAAATGTATATGAAAAACTATTTTCAATGAGATTCTTGCAAAGCCTGAATTACTGTTTGGTAAACTTTGTCATTTTTTAAAGCTTTACTTTATGTTTGTATTTCAGCAAATTCGTTGCTGCTGAAAATGTAGTCGATTAATAGTGTTAAAACCAACAATGGAATATGTGACTCTTTATTCAAATGGCTTGGTGATAACTTTATGTAAATTTCACCTCATAATATGAATGATATATGCGGGATTAGGTAAATACCCTCTAATAATCTAGGTTTTAGTTAAAATGTGGAATATTCTCAACAAAATTTAAATAAAAATGGAGATATCTAGTTTATGGAGGATGTGTGCCCTAAAATAAACACTTCATACTACATTAACAAATTTTTAATCCAGTTGGTTTTTTTACAAAAATGATTTCCAGTACTTTTTAGTCGGATTACAAAATGTATTCAAACTTTATATGCCTTGTGGCGACTAGTTAACAAACTCTATTTACTCGCAACCGATTTCGTAGTATTTTATACAATCTATTATTATATCTTCAGGCTATAAGATTGAAAATTTATATACATAACAACCGGTAGGTCACCCTGTTGAGATAAATGCGACGAAACGGACGTATAATTACAGCAAATGCTACTGATGTCGCCCGACTTCGATTTTATATCTGCTCTATTATACAGAGTGTTCCTTAGTGACGTGCTAATATTTCTGGGTGTGATTCCTTAGGTCATTTTGTGAAAAAAAGTTCATATGAACATACGTCCGCAACGGCTTAATTTTTTTATTTTCTTTTTAATCGTTATCGTCTCAGAAAGTACTTTAGTTATTATTTTCAATTTTGGTATGTGTTAATAGGATACAAAGTCGCACATTTTAGTTGAAAAAGTTGTTATATCGCTCCACCAGTGGCGTCCCTGCAAACATGTTCTCTAATATTTTTTATCAAAAAAGTGGTACGCCACTGACATTTTTCCATGTGGATATTTTTTCTGATTACCCTGGTCAATTCTACATGAAAACGGTCTCTTGCATTTTTCCCGTCGGACGCACAGTTCTTGATTAAAGCGAATAAATTCAAATTTCTTCATTTAGCAGTATTGACTAATAATAGTGCAGTCGACTTGATGTTTTTCGGTGACAACATTCCACCTGGAATTTTATTGCTAATTCTTATGTATTATGACCTCCTAATTACGAAAAAAATATTTGCGCCCAAAAATTCCATGTGCGTCAAAAGTTATATGCACTTTTTGACGCGCATTCACGGATGTTCAAATTATCTGCTTAATATATCTTGTATAGTAGAAGCATTCGCACTATAGTAGATACAAAATAAAAAGCGTTGCACGTCATCGTTGGCGCCATAAATCCAGTGTAGTCATACCACTACATTAAATTAAAAAAAAAAGAAACCTAATATTAAATTGTTAATGATTTTAAATTTCGAGCCTGTTTTGAGGTTGGTAGCATTGGTCCGACGGATTCGACGTTGCCGATGATCGATTAACAATATTGACATTGATTTGTTATGATCGGTGGTTTCCCGTACGTTTACTTTCGTGTCTTGTCTGTTTGGGGTTCTAAATTTTTATTCGAAAAAAGTTCTCTTCAGAACTCTCAGTGTAATAATAATTGTTGTAATAATTCTTATTGGGTTTATGTTTGCATTTACAAAATGCCAAAACAGCTAAGTAGCCGCTGCCAAGAGCTAGTATCATCTTTGATACCCTATTTTGAACAAGAACGAGAAAATAATGGCCCATTGCTACCTTTAACCGCTGTAAGAGAGGTAAGTTATAGTTGTTTATGCATTAAAAAACCTTATGTCTTTAAAACGTTGTTATCATACAATTATTTAGTTAATAAGAAATAAAATAATAAATTATTATCATTTCTCCAAAGGCCGATACTTTTCTGACAATCTGGCAACTATGTAGTCGAATGCTGGATCAACGGTTTGATGACGTGCAACTCTTTTTAATTTGTATTCACTATAGTGATCGAAGTACCGACTCTGTAGGCGGTGTTGTTGAGACGCAATTTCTACAGAACGCAGAGCCGGATTTAATTGTATTGTTCGCTCGTTTACATTTTCATTGTCAGCCGCGGCTTGTGAAATTTAGATTGGTCATATCTCAGTATTGAGTCATGGGACCCAAGCCATATTTTGTGACATGACTACCAAGATAAAATAAAGCAGTTTTGCGAAAAAAAGATTACATCGAAATTTGGGAAAGAAAGTTTTAAAAATGAGTTGAACACCTTGGGTTTTCGTAAAAAGACTCATTTAAATTTTATAATTTTTTTCAGAAAAAGGAGGAAAACGATATTTAGTAGAATTTAAATCAGTCTTTTTGCAAAAACCTATTTGTTGTGTGGTGTTTAATTAATTTTTAAAATTCGATGAAATTTTTTTTTTATCATGGTAGTGGTGCCATATCATGGTATTGGTGCCATAAAGTATGGCTTAGGTCCCTATGAGTCAATACTAAGATATGACCAATCTAAATTTCACAAGTCACCGCTGGATTTGTGCGGAGCTTAGCTAGCAACAATGTACAAAAGACGTATTAACTTGAAATAAAAGTAGTAACTACACCTATAAATAGTAGTTACAGTATATACAGTTCGCTTAATACAAATTGTTACTACCCAGCAAGAACCGCGAGGAGGTATGAGCATTTCTCGCCAGGAAAGATGGGTATGGAATATTAATATAGGATAAAGAAATTATTTAAAAAGTAACAAGAAACCTTTAAAAACAAAATAAAAACAAAAAATATACTCTGAAAATAGTAATAGAAACAAATATTTCTCTCAATAAATAAACTAAAAATAAACTGTAAAAGTTATTACTACAATAAAAACAGAAAGATGAATCATTGCAAAAATAAAAAAAAAATAACACTAATAAATAATAACATACTGAAAAATAATATTTCTGAAGCACTGAAGTAGGAAAGCACAAAAACGGAAATAAATAATGAAGCGGATATCACAAAATTAACTTCTTCACTTCACATCACTCCACTTTACCTCGCCTCACAGCACTACGAAAACATCTCGGAAAACACAAAAACGGAAATAAATAATATAGTGGATATCACAAAACTCACTTCTTCACTTACATCACTTCACTTTACCTCACCTCACTGCACTACGAAAACACAAAAACTGAAATAAATAATACAGTGGATATCACAAAATTCACTTCTTCACTTCACTTTATCTCACCTCACATCGCGTCTCTGAATCCTCGCCCTTTTCACCATCTTCTTCATTTTCAGATTAACTGCTATCTTTGTTCAAATTTATAATAAATTTATTTCCACCGTTTATATGAAGTTGACCAATTTTTGAATATTCATTTTCAGTTTTAATTACTTTCATAATTCTTTTTTCCCAATCTTCCTTGTTAATTTTCGACACTTCATTTTGAATTAACTCTACGACTTTTTTGTCGAATTTCGGAAAAGTATTTCCCTTTCTGACAATTTTCTTCAATTTACACCAGAATAATTTAATCGGATTGAAAATAGAGAAATATGGCGGTAATCTCAATACTTTGTGGACATATCTCTCCGCTACAGTGTCTATAACATATTTCTTCTCAAATTTTTTCGTTCTCAGGACTTCCAAGAGTTGGGCTTTATTATAATTTTCCTCATAATAAAGATCATGTTCCATTAAAAAAAAATGTAACTCCGCCTTACTAGAATTCTTGTTAGGAACTTTATAGACTTGTCTCGAATGGTATTTTGCATTATCAAGAACAATAACGCTGTTCGGTTTTAATTTTGGAATGAGTCTTTTCAAACCATTCCTCAAATATTTTTCCATCCATGTTCTTGTGGTAATCCATGTTACAGTCTTCCATATTTTTTCCGCACAGTTTCAATGCACCATCAACCCATCCATCAACTGATCCACAATGTAATATAATCAACCGAGTCCCTTTATTAGGGGGCAATGAGATTGGTTGACATTTCCTAGATCCATCAGTCCATCCTTTTTTACAGTGTCATGAGTATCATACCAAGTTTCATCTAGAAAATAAATTGATCTATTTTCCCTGAGTTTTATTTCTTTTAGATATGAATTTCGTCATTCTACTATTCGTCTGCTCTTCATAATCGCCATTCGTTTATTAATAGTTTGATATTTAAATCCAATTTTTTTCATCCAATTTGCTAAAGTTCTTTTGGTATATTTTAGAGGATAATCCATTTCCTTTAGTTTCCTATCTAGTACGTCAAGAGTAGGAATTTTATTTTTCTGATACGCGTCGTAAACTACACATTTCAAAAGTTTTGCCAAAGATGTGTCCAGAGTTTTCGATTTACCGGCGTCGGATCGTTGTTTTCTTGGGAGGGCACCTTCTTTCACCAGTTTGTGAATTGTCGAACGGGGAACTTTTGTCAGAGACACTGTTTCACCTATTACATCTAAATCATCCAAATTAGGGTCATTAGCTTCTCGTTCCAAAATACTATCGTAAACATTTAAGCAAATTTGTTTTCCGTCCACGTCCAAGTGTACCCGTATTTTTTTACTGAAAACACTGATAGATTTTGATTTTCTTTATCACTGTAATCACCGTAATCACTATCACTTTAATTTTCACAAACACGGTTAGATGTAGACGTAGATGCCTCACACCGTCGAAACATTTTTATATAATATATATTTTATATTAAAAAATAAATGGGTACAAAATAATAATAATTTATAATATTGCACTTACAATATCCCCCCAGCACTGCTATGAATTGGAACAAAACTTATTAAAATTATTTTCAAAGACACATTACCAAATAAAGAAATATAAAGTAGTTATTGAATTATATCTTCACCCCGACGCGCGACGCGACAGTGTAAGCTCGACTACGGTGGCTCTCTAACTACGGTCCTGAATCAAAAGAACAGTCAAACGGTTACTCCTACATGCTACGTCAGATGTCGACATCCAACGACCGATATCGGTAGATCTATTTCCGCCTTATTTCCTCTCGCCCCTCATAACGCCACAACAGCGATCACTATTAAGAATACTTCAACTATACTAGTAATCGGATAGGAATTTTAAAAATATTGGCTTATTTGGAATAAAGTTCTTAAAAAAATATAGACCTGCCCGATATGTATATGTCAATCCGCCATCTTGGAAAAACATAGAAAACATCAAAAATGGTCGAAAGAATCAAAGTTAAATATATTTTCTATAAGAAGGAGTAATGTCACCAAAGTTGGTGAAATTAAAACTCATTTACTTATAGTTAAATTTGAAGCAACAATCCGGGACACCGTATGCCAAATAGAACGGTCAAAGATGGCGGACGAAATAAAATTTTCAATTCTTCGTCAATTATCAAGGAAGCATTGTACGTCACTTCTTTTCTTTTTGATTGTACGTTATTTTATGTACTTTCAGGGGATAGAGTTCATTTCTTTTATTTTCAAAGAGAATACGTTTTTTTTTAATTTTCAAAAAAGTGCATTTTTACAATTCTCCAAAAATGTATCTTCTTTAATCCCTCTTCTCTCACTTAATTTTCATCGAAACAAAATGAAATATACTATTAATTTCATTACAGCAATATGCCATAATTTCACCGCATTCCTCATCGATAGCCGATTCATCAAAGGTAGAAGAAGCATTGGCACAATTATTATACTCTTCGCAAAAACGAAGAGTATATTGTATTTGATCGGCACATTTCTAAAATCGTAAATATCGCTCGTAGAGAAAAAATTTTCATATCATTGTGTTAGTGAACGAATTCTGAACAACTTTCAAAATGTCCGTCTGTCCGTCTGTCCGTCCGTCCGTCACGTTTCTTTTAAGCACGATAACTTAAGAAAGAAAAGTCCAATTGTATTGAAATTTAGAAAATTAGTTAGTGTTAGCTAGAGGAAGAACCCTATTGTTTTTGAAGAAAATCGATCAGTAAATAAAAAAGTTATTAATTATTTAATTTAAAAAAAAAAATTTTTTGTTAATTTTTGTGACTTGTACTAAAATGGAAATCGCGAGATATTATTTCCATAACAAATTTTTTTTTTGTGTATGAACTTTACTAATATTTCTTAGAACTGAAATATGTATGAATGTCGAAAGATATATATCACAGACAATCAATTTTCCTAGCAACAGCCATATATATCTGATATTTTATTTACACCAGCCTCTTTTGTATTGTATATATCAATTATTTTAAGTTTATTTTTTACATGTTTTACCTTATGCACTTTTTAATTCGCCTATCCTGCGAAAGGAGATTGTGTTTATATTTTCATTTTATTTTTATCCAATCCGGCCTCGCTCCGTCCAGTCAATCAATTACCATGGCGATTCGCACCCTGGATGTATGGCTGGCTCCGGATGAGTGCGCGGGGAGGACAATATGTATTCTTAATTTAAAATAAATTTGTTCTTGCTTGCTTGCTTGCTTTTCGTTGCAATCCAAGGGTCCCGTGTTCGAATCCCATAGGTTGGATTTTTTTTTCATTTTTTTTTTCATACAATTTTTTTCACAAAAAAGCTTATATCACAAAATTTAGGATGTCCAAAAACTAACATTATTTACAAGAAAACTGCGAAGAGTATCCTATAGATAGATAGATAGATAGATAGACATTTATTTAACTATATTACATATAAAATGTTTATAGCAAGTCATAGTAAAAAAGAAAATTTAATTACATTTTAAAAATACCTAGTTTCTAAATGTAAACGTAAATTATCACAATAAAATTATCAGTCTCAATATATTTGCGTAAATAAAAATTTAAAAAATTAAAAAAATTTTAGCACACGCACACAGAATGTGTAACAATTATATGTATATAAAAAGCTCAGTAAATTGGCGAAGAGTACGTTTTACTTCCACATCCAGTGGAAGTATAGTAACGACAAAAAAATTTTAAAAAATTTTTATTGTTCAAATAGGCTTAAAATGTCATGAAACGTCGAGATTTTAAGTTTGAGCGAAAAAAGAATTTCTGTCTGTCGGTCTGTCTGTCTGTCGGTCTGTCTGTCTGTCGGTCGGTCGGTCTGTCTGTCTGTCTGTCTGTCTGTCTGTCGGTCTGTCTGTCTGTCTGTCGGTCTGTCTGTAACTTTTTTTTGTGCGCACGTTTACTCTGGAACTGTTTAAGATATTGACTTGAAATTTGGTACACGTATGTACTTTAACGAGATCTGGAACTAGATTATATTTTCATGTTGTTCCGAGGAAGGGTTGGGGGGTAAATTGGGGTAAATTTGGGGTAAATGGGTAAATCAAGCAGGTAAGAGTCGATGAAATTGGTATTTAGTATATACAAGAGAAGCTAGGGTCTCAAAAAAATTCTTGGCATTAGCCACCCCCATTACCACCCCCTTATTAAAGGGGATGAAAAAAAATTGTGATTTAGTGTATGTACAAGAACCAGAAACCTCAAAATATTTTTTTACTTCAATACACTTTTAAACTGTGTTTTTCTATTACCTCCTCAGTAGGTGGAATTGCAGACAATTATATTTTCATCATAATGTTTGTCGATTATTTTATTAATTACTTCCACATCCAGTGGAAGTGTAGCAACGACAAAAAATTTTTTAAAAATTTTTATTGTTCAAATAGGCTTAGAATGTCATGAAACGTCGAGATTTTAAGTTTGAGCGAAAAAAAAAATTCTGCCTGTCTGTCTGTCGGTCTGTCTGTCTGTAACTTTTTATTGTGCGCACGTTTACTCTGGAACCGTTTGAGATATTGACTTGAAATTTAGTACACGTATGTACCTTAATGAGATCTAGAACTAGATTATATTTTCATCTCATACCGTCGAAGGGTTGGGGGGTGAATTGGAGTAAATTTGGGGTAAATAGGTAAATCAAGCAGGTAAGAGTTCATAAAATTGATATTTAGTATATACAAAAGAGGCTAAGGTCTCAAAAAAAAAATTGGCATTAGCCACCATTACCACCCCCGCCCTATTATTAAAGGGATGAAAAAAAATGTGATTTAGTGTGTGTACAAGAACCAGAAACCTCAAAATATTATTTTACTTGATCCACCCCCATTACCACCTTATTTCCACGTACAAATTTTTTTCGTTGTGAGTGACTTGGATAGAAAATCTGGATGTGGAAGTAGTGATTCCTTGAACAGCGGTTTTTTGGTTTGTAAAAATAGATTTTTTTCTAATGATTCCATGCTAGTTGAGTCATTATAACCAAAAGGTCAATGTCTTCACCAACTATTATAACTTGATTGTCTTCGGTTTTCAAATCAATAGCAGTTTTAACGATTGTAGTATTGACGCCTTCTCTGCATATTTTAACGTTAAAGTCATTATTTATTAACACTTTGCGCAATAATTTTATAAAGCTATCCTTATTTTCACTATTAGCTAGAAATTTCTTTTGACTAACCGATAATTTCATATTGTCACTTGTGATTGAAATACCTAAAAAATATTTTTTTCTAAACGATGAATGCGCTCGTTATTCTTAGTGTTCTGTTCATCGGCATACCCATCAAAATAATACTACACCAGTCTTGATTCCTTGATTCTGGTTACTGATCATATATTCATATATTATTATTCTTAATAAATTTCCTTTTTAAATTAATGAAGTGTCATTTTGAATTAAATTTTTGGAGTTATAAGAGACTTTCTATAGCATATTTCATTTTGTTTCGATCAAAATTGTTTAAAAAAGGAGGATTAAAGAAAATACATTTTTGAAAATTGTAAAAATGCACTTTTTTGAGAACTAAAAAACATGAACTCTATCCCCTAAAAGTACATAAAATAATGTACAATCGAAAAGAAAAACAAGTGACGTACAATGCCTCCTTGATAATTGACGAAGAATTAAAAATTTTATTTCATCCGTCATCTTTGACCGTTCTATTTGATATACGGTATCCGGGATTGGTGCATTATATTTGACCATGAATGAGTTTTATTTTTGTCAACTATGGTGAAATTGCTCTTTCTTATTGAAAAGATATTCAATTTTGACTCTTTCGGCCATTTTTGGTATTTTCTATTTTTTTCCAAGGTGGCGGATTTCCATATACATATCGGAAAGTAATATATAATGCGAAATAGAAGATGACACAACATCTTCCCAAATACCAAGTCACATAAGAACTAGAAATACCAGAAGTATATAGTATTCCATGTTCCTGCTGACAAGTATACATCGGAGAGACCAAACGACATATAAACACCATACTCAGAGAACACATTAGCAAATCAAAGAAGGGAAATTCTATAAAATCAGCAATTGCCGAACACTCACAAGAAATCGGTCATTTGATGAAATTCGACAAGTCAAAGAAATTAGCCAACGCCAAGAATTATTTGCCAAGAAAATACAGAGAAGCCACTGAAATAAATAAGCATCCGAATAAATATAATAATGACACCGGACTACAATTACTAATTATGTGGAAGTTAATGTTCTGCATGAGCAATGATCCACAACACCACCTCCTGATAACCTGCATAAATAGAGGAGCTCAGTCCAGCAGAGTCCACTTCGCTTCAGAAGAAGACCACGAAAAGATCGTCGAAACGTCAAGCAATCAACCAAGTCTACCCGGAAGAAGACCCGGAAACCAGTAACCAGAAAAATACTTTGTTGATATAGGTATATAGGTAATAGTCTAGTCTTCAATGCGCATCAGTAGAAGTTCCGGAATAGTAATTGCTACGTAATAATTATTTCCTATTTTAATGAATGCCCGACAGAAGGATCGCTCCCACTACGTAACAGTCGTAGGTTGCTGAAACTTTTAAAGTTCCACTGTTAGTAGCTACCATGTAGAGATTACTAAAAGTACTGCTTAGATAAAGCGATAAACAGACCAAGAGACTGACCGAAATAAGCGATTTCATTTTTCATAATTTACGTAGTCTGAAACGTGAAAACCCGAAACAATCTTGGAGGGCGATTTTTTTACGAGTACAATACTTCCCCTCAGTAAGCGAAGGAAATAAAATGTAATATACAATTATTGAACTGGAATAAGCACGCATATGTCAATGAAGTAAACACAGCACTGTTTTTTATGGTTATTTTTCACCTGTATATAGAAAAGCCAGACAAATTACTACTGTTAAAATAGAAAATTCACAATGCTCATATAGATAAAATTTATGAGTCTAATATTCGCTTTATGGCCGAATACAAACGCAATGAATATTTATATATTCGAGTGGAAAACTCTTTTTTCATCATAAATTTTTAATATCCCGAGCCAATTTTATTTAAATGTGGAATATTAATTCAATAAGCGCCCCATACAATGAACAGAACGTTTTGTGCTCAAAATAATAATTATTAAAGTGGAAGTTGGGAAATAGGATTGCATCTGTGGACTAGACAGAAAGCGTAAAGTTTATGTTACGTAATAAAATATATTTTATAGGTTCCCTTTTTATATTTATTGGCGTGTCGCCATAACTGTAGTTGTACAGAGCCAGATTCAAATAATAAAAAAAAATAACTGTTCACCAGCAGGAAATGTAAAGGATACAACTAAAAGCCAACTATGTGTTTTGAAACGAAACGTTTGAACAGTGATATATTGAACATTACTTCTGTACTAAAATTTGCTAGAATGTTTAAAAGCCACATGTGAGACTTTTAGTTCAGTCACATTAACTTTTTTAATTGAATGAGCGATTTCCTTAAAACGTCAATATCGGTACATTAAATCCTACAAAAAATTAAAAAATATCGGTGTGATTTATTTCTCACAATCAAAAATATGATTGAAATATTATAACATAATTTATTATGTGTCTCTTTAAATCTATAAAAATATTACTTTATTATACTCTTCGCAAAAACGAATGATCGGCACATTTCTAAAATCGTAAAATCGCTCGTAGAGAAAAAAATTTCATATCATTGTGTTAGTGAACGAATTATGAATAACTTTCAAAACGGTCGTCCGTCTGTCCGTCCGTCCGTCACGTTTCTTGTAAGCACGATAACTTAAGAAAGAAAAGTCCGATTGTATTGAAATTTGGGAAGTAAGTTAGTGTTAGCTAGAGGAACAACACTATTGTTTGTGAAGAAAATTTATCAGTAGATAAAAAAGGTATTAATTATTATAAAATAAAAAAATTCTCTTAATTTTTGTCGCCTGTACTTAAATAGAAATCTTGCGAAATGTTATTTCCATAATATATTTTATTTTGTTTATGCATTGTACTAATATATATTTCATAGAAATATATCTAATGAGTTGAAATATGTATGATTGTCGAAAGATATATATCACAGACAATCAATTTTAGTAGCAATATGTGATGGTGCAGTGGCTAAAGTTTTGCATTGGTTGCCAAGTACGCCGACGACACGGCATGTATGTACATTCGCACAACACACAAGCGGCTAATATGCTGCTGAAGGCGCACATGGCCTGTGCCATGGCGTATTATAACAAGTGGAAGATTCGGATCAACGCCGAGAAGTCTGAGTCAATTCTCTTCACGCGCCGGTCCACAGAGAACCGCATCCTAACGCCAATTTTGATCGGGGGGCAACAAATTCCAATTAAAAGGTGCGTGAAGTATTTGGGTGTTAACTTGGACAAATGACTGACGTTCAACATACATATTAACAAAACAGTACGCAAGGTCTACTCTATGTCCAGGAGTCTATACCTGCTCCTGGCCAGGGGTAGCGGACTTAACAGGACAAATAAGAAACTGCTATACACGATGGTGATCAGGTCGGCCATCACATACGCGGCGCCGGTATGGTGCAGCACACCGGTCACGACAATGTGAAAATTAAAAGTTTTAGAACATAAATTCATGCGCCTCATTTCTGATTCCGGCAGATACACCTCCCTCAGAGATTTATATGGTCGTTGCCACGACATAACCCCACTAGCGGATTATGTCCAAGAAATATCTCAAAAATTCTATCAATTCAAACGGGGCGATAGTCCGCTAACCCGCAACATAACCCAAATTAGACAGCATAATGCAATCTTTTTCGATATCCGACACACCCTACCATACCAGACGTTGCCTATTTTCCGGTAATCTCTTCCCTAGATATACTTTCCTATGCTATAATCATAACCCGAATCAGACAGCATAATACAATCCTTTTCGATATTCGACACACCCTACCATACCAGACGTTACCTATTTTCCGGCAACCTCTTCCCTAACCATACTTTCCTATACTATAATCTATAATTTCCCTACCTTTGATCTTTACCTCAACTAAACTAAACTAACTTTTTCTATCCTTTCTCTATTTATTTAATTTTGTTCTTTTTGTCTTTTTTGTCCTCTTTTGTTTTTAAAATCCCCTTTAGGCCGAAAAATTCCTTCAAATCTGAATATTTTATAGGAAAACTTCTATTTCACCACATTTTCCCGGCGGCAGATAGACAACCAGGGTGGAATTGTTTCGAACGGATTTTTTAGTTGAGTTTTGTTTTCCCATGCCAACAATCCAAATTTATTAGTGAGTGTGTGCAACAATTAATTTTAAGAAGTTTTATTTTAATTATTTTAAGTATCTTTGTATATTATATCTAAATTGTTTATTGTTAATGTTAAGTTTTTTAAGCTTTTAAACAGGAGCATTAACTCTAAAACAGTGGTTAAACTGAACCGAACCTGCCCCGTCTAGACCCACATTCACCACGGCGCTGCGCGCCGTGGTTGTCTGCCTGGCTCCGGGCCATGTTTCGGGGAGGCGCATAATTGTAGCTCTAATTTAAATAAATTTGTGTTCAGCTTCAGCGTTGCAACTCAAAGATCGTGTGTTCGAATCCCACACAGGTTGAATTTTTTTTTTTTCATATAATTTTTTTCACAACAAAGATGGTATCACAAAATTTAGGATGTCCAAAAACTAACATTATTTGCAAGAAAACTGAGAAGAGTATCCTATAGAATGTTTAACAATTATATAAAAAGCTCAGTAAATTGGCGAAGAGTACGTTATTGAGTCATCTCTCAACGATGTAATCTTGATAGGAAAATCTTGTATTCAATATCTCTTTGCTTAACAAGATCGTTTTAGTTTCGATATCGTATCAATGGTGACATATAAAATACATAAATATTTTTAAAGTATATTTGGCTAAAAAATGTATTTTTGTGAGAGTGGCAGCCCTGATATGCTAACGTCGCTTTGACGTCATTTTTTAGTTTTGTCCTTAATAATTGCGTAAAATTTACCTAAAACATAAAAAACATAATTTGGTGATGTTAGATTGATGACATTTAGCTATAGCGTGTAGAGTATTTTGAATCCTTGATAAAACCAGAAGTGTACATTCCGAAAATTGTTTTATCCAATAAATGTTATGAGTGTAATATCAGTACATTGGTCAAATCATTACTATACCGCAAATACAAAAACAAAGAGTATATTACATTTGATCGCAAATCTCTAAAACATTAAATCGCTCTTAAGAAAAAAGTTTTATATCATTGTGCTAGTGAATAAAATTTTGACACGAAGTTAATGTTGGGTAGAGAAAGCAAAAATCCTAAATCGTTATTTTCTTTCATTTATTTATCTATTTTACTGTGACGTATACTTTCCGGTGAGGCCGGAAAGCGGTCACTTTTGGCACCTTAGCAACGGTTCGGTTGCCTCGGGCGCCACCTTTACAATTATTACGTGGGGCAAAGGTCCCACACTAGCCTCTTAATACATCCTGTTACAGTAGGGCTGGGATAGCTACAGTGGAGAAAACAGTAACTTCCAGTGGGTCAATTGGGAAAATTGGAGTTTTACACAAACAGCAATAAAACACAGAATTTCGAAATATCAGTTGTTTTATTTCCTATAAACTACAATGATAAAGCCTAACTAATTTAATATGTACATTACATTCATAATACACAAAAAAGCAAACCCAGGCTGTGACGTGCTGATGATTACGGTAAGTGGTACCATGCGATACGGTGACGTTACTAAAGTAAGCAGGAGTGAAGCAGTGGTATGATGGTAAAAATGGCGGTGACGTACAGTTTGACAGCAGGCAGTGATAGGCAGCGGTATGACGGTAAAAATGGCGGTGACGTACGGTTGATGGCAGACAATGACGGGTTAAAGGAGCGAATTGCCGAGTTAATTAGGTTACGGGTTGTCGTTAGATACCAGGAAGAAACAAGCGGTTAACAAACAAAGCAGCAAAATTAATTATTCTAAGGGTCAAACTTGGCTAATACCAGAAATCTCAAACCTGGAAGAGAGGTATGATTAGTCAAGCGGCATTCTGCAACTCCTGGCCTGAAACAAGGTATGATTAGAGTGGCATGTACACCAACGGTCTCTGGGAAGAGCGGCTAGACCCCAGAGTGGTTAGTGTGCTGATCCTATGCCCACGACGTACCTTCAGCGAGACGGCTAGACCCTCGGGTACCCCGAGAACACAGAACTCTACCTAACAGAACTAAAAGAATCCTGGAAGCGGCAACCCAGCAGATGCTCTCGTCCTCCTGGCCTGAAATAATGTATGATTAGGACGGTACACACACTAACAGTCTCTGAAAAGAACGACTAGACCCAGAGATGTCAGTGTGTGGGTTCCATGCCCACGACGTACCTTCAGGGAGACGGCTAGACCCTCTGGTACCCCCAGAACACAGAACTTTGCCAGTGACAGTGATATAGGTAACAAAGAATGATTAAAGCGGTAAACGCACCAACGGCCTCTGAAAAGAACGACTAGACCTTAGAGTCATTGGTGCGCCCAATCTATGCCCACGATGTACCTTCAGGGAGACGACTAGACTCTCTGGTACCCCGAGAACACAGATCTTACTAAAACAAATAATAGAAAGATATTAATCCCAAATATCAGCCAAGTCGTTACCTTTACCTATTATTTTTGAACCTACTCACTTTCGTCCTGGTCCACGTCTGGTCTGGTGACGGTCTCTAGTAGAACTGCCGGGTTCGGTCTTCTCAGCGGTGACTATAACAGAAGACTCACGGTTAGAGTGGGGGGACTCTATATTTGCTGCGTGCGGTAATGACGTAGTCGCGGTAGGAGCAATCTTCGAGGATCGGTCTTTGCACGGTTGGCGGGGCTCCTGTTTACTTACAGCTGGGTACGACTAGAGTCGTGGAACGGCCGACCACGACTGTTTGATATCACGAGTTTTAATAAAGACTTTCCTCTTTCAACAAGCCCGTAGAGTGGAAGAATGTGCAGACACGGTGCGTAGCGGTAAATGAATGCTTGTATTATTTTCAGGTGAAACGGTTAAATGAAAAATATTTTACAAGTCAGAAATCGCGCACTTTACCTTTATTTTCTGTCTCCCGGTCTTAGAAAAATTTCACTTACTCTTATTTCCGGAGCTGGCTGCAGTGGGCACGTCTGGTCGCTGTTGGAGCTCGTGAGGAACTGACTGTCTGCTCTCAGCGCATCGGGTATCTAGTCCACTATCCCCTCTATTCGCGGTAATGACGGGGGAACAGTGCGCGTGGATATTGATTGACGTAGGCGTAACTTAGTACAGTGTCGCGGAAATATAATTCAAATATTGTAACTTACGTCTGCTGGCGGGTTCCCTGGAGAAGGCACTTCTGCTCGCTGTTGTTCACTTGGTAGCAACTGAATGCTTTCTGCGGAGATCACGGTTTAGTATGCATTTTCAGAACGGTTGGACCTGGTGGGGCCTATTAGTTTATGCGGTGATATAATTGTTTTTCACAGGCTGGTAGTTTTTATTAAATAATTCAACAGAAATATATTTATTTTTGAAAAATATAAATGGTTTATTCGGGTTGAAAATACGCTTCATTACATTACTAATAACGAGTAGAAATTGCAGTCGGGTGTGACCGACTGCGAGTACCTGTTTGATTCATATTTTGCACGGACACGGCACAATTCAGTGACACAACTTTGAGAGATGGTCGGCGAAAACTCGTGATGGTGTTAAATAAAATGATTCCTCATAATTAAATTACTTGACACATCATAATAAAATTAAATAGGGCTTTATTTTGACAATAGAGGAAGTGATTAAAAGAATACTACGACCTGTAGAGTATATACCTGTAGACCAACTCCGCCACTTTCTTTACCTCGCAGTCAGACTGTGATTGATATCACTCTGGTATCTTGAAACATCTCAGAACACATCAAGAGCTGCCATGTATCTACAGAAGTTTCTACATCAGATCATAGGTGGATCCATTTTAATTTGGAAGGGAAGTTGGTAGAAATAATTCTCTACCGCAATCCTAGGCGGCCAGATAAGACACAGTTCTAAGAACTTCTTATTAGCTGCCGGGAGCCCCTCAACACAAATAACATAGAAACGATAGAGGATAGTAACGCGGTTGAGTTACAGGAAGCCCTCGTAAGACATTCTCGAAAGACAAATAGCATCATGGAGATCTTTCTTAAGCGGGGTTGCACCTACTGCCGAAGCAGCTCGGCTCAATAAGATACTCTCCAAAGATCCCAACAACAATCAGGACTCATGAAATGAGAGGATGGCTCCTTTACAACCAACCTCTCTGAAACTTCTAAACTACTGCTAGGCAGCACTGTATTGTCCTTTATGGACTGGCTTAACGTACCTCACTCGGTCGCTACTGCAGCTGACTGTGAGGTTGCGAAGGAGGCAGTGGATGATGCAAAAGTAGCCTGGGCAATCAACACCTTCCTCCCCTTTTATATCATCAGGTATTGACAGTGTTTTTCCAGATCTACTCCAATGGGGACTGGAATACATAGACTACCACCTGGTGCATATTTACAAATAAAGGTAATATTCATAACTAAACCAGGACGTACGGACTATTCCGTACCAAAATCATATCGGCCCATTAGCCTCTCCTCCCTTCTGCTGAAAAGTCTGGATAGACTGTTGATACAGTGTTATTTTACACCCACTGTATCCAAATTAACATGCTTACATCTCAGGGAAATACACAGAATCGGCACTTCACTACGTGGTATCTCGTATCGAGAGTCCGGCGGATATGAAAATGTCTACTCTGGGAACGTTTATTGATATCGAAGGCGCTTTTCATAAAACAACCTTCGAGAGTAGAGGCATAGCTCTCCAAACGCATGGTGTTCCCAACACACTTAGTGCATGGATAACACACATGCTCAAAAGAAGAACCATCCGAATAAATCTGGGGAACATAAAGGCTAGAGGTATGGTTAATAGAGGCTGTCCACAAGATGGCGTCCTATCACCCCTACTGGGTTATGGTCGCCGACAGCCTCCTACACCGCCTCAATGACTCTGATTTCTTCACAATAGGTTAGACAGATGACACTACCATCTTGCTAAACGGAAACTTTGAGGGCCTGCTATGCGAACTTATACTCAAGTTGATCGATAATTGGTGCACAGAACACTTACTCTCGGTTAACCCCCAGAAAACTGAGCTGGTACTATTCACCAAGAAAAGGAAACTACCAAATGTGCAATTAAGATTTGGGACATAGAACAAAGCAATACTCACTCGACGAAATTGTCGATCTCGCGATTGGTATTTTTCGTCGAGTCTGATATTCGCATCGTCAGTATTATCATTATTTTGTGTTAAATCACTAAGCAATCGCAGGTCAGTATCTAAAAGAGTGAAAACTTTCACGATCATGTTTTCCAATTTATTTATAGACTATACTAATGTGACAACTAAGGACTTATAATAATTATTTTTCCGCATTCGGGACAATTTCCGGAAACTTGTAAAAAGTAGTATGTAAAAGATACAGTGAAAAAACTAAGTATCTCTATTGTATGTGGAAAAATGTGAATGTTGTTTACATACTTGGGTTGCAAATGAATGTATGGAAAATTTTTCTCCCGCTCCTACATATCAATATTATTTCGATATTTAAAATTCCTGGACAAGAATTAGATGTGTCTTTGTTTTCGGTTATATGGTTTAGTGTATGACCTGAAAGTAGGTTGAAACGTGAGATTTCCTGAAAATTAGGTTAGGTTAGTTACAGCTTTTATATTGTTTTACACTTTTCGGGAACTGCTCTACAGGTCTATACTTTTATAGGTACAGCTATTTACAGAGCTATAATTTAACGGGTACAGATTTTTACAGACACATATTTTTACTTGCCCAGCTTCTACTTTTAGCAGTTCTGTACTTTTAGTGCTACAGCTTTTTACAAGTCTGTAGATATACAGACATAGTTCAAATTTACCCTGGCCCAACCGATCCAATACCAACACATGGGTACTCTCAAAAAATATACTTAATTTTTTTGAATCTACCGCCTTTTGACGGTTAGCAAACTTCTTATATGTTGTCAAGAAATTATTTAAAGACTTTCACTAACATTTAACCTTTACCTAAAATATCAAATTTCAACAAGAAATACAGATGTAATTTTAAAAAATATGTATATTTTCATCGCAAGGATGAATATATCAGAAGAGGAAAGGTATGTCATAGAAACACGTTATACAAATTTATGAGACGATTTTTGTCAGTTCTACATGCCTCTGAAAGATTACCCTCTTTCATCAGAATACTTTGTATGTTTGAGTTGTTTATTAGATATTGAGTCAGTTTGTAGATCCAAAGGTAGTCAAGAAATAAAAACTGAATTAAGACTAATACAACATTTTTACTTTCGACTGCGTCATGTACCTCCACCTGAATTTTAATATTTCTAAAAGTGTTATTCGTAATGTTACTGCTTTTAAAGGTGTTCTCTTTTACTATCGCGAAAGTTCATGTAAAATTTACTACGTGTAATCTACTTTAATAGTGAATAAAAAAAAAGTTGGTTAACAAGGTCTCATAACTTAAAGATAATGCTTTAATTCGCTGTTACAGTAGGTAATGGCTCGCGTGTGAGCGTATCTTTATCAAATGTCTTCATTTTTCAAAAGATAACACCGGAAGTTTAGCCGACGAATTCAGCAGAATATGTTCAACGTCAGCCGTAAAAATATGTGCACTGGTTAATTAGATATAAACGGGTCCTTGCAAAAGTAACAAGAATGCTCTGATATATTGTCTGTTATCTCCAATTGTTAGATAGTGTACCTACTTGTTTCATGAAATAAATTCACAGACTATTATCTGATTTAATGCGAGAACAAAAATTTATGAAATTTAAAATAGTGTATAAAACTTTTTCTCTATTCCTTATTGGGATGTTCTGCCACCACATGTATTTCATTTATTTTATTATTTATAAATTTAATAGATGGAGATATGTTGACGATATATTTGCAATTTAGCCCCACGGAATCGATTTGTTAGATAATTTTTTAGAAAATATAAATAATAAAGAACCATCTATTAAAGGGGGAGGGTCAATAAGGCCGGTTTTCGGCCCCCCTCAAATTTGGCAAAAAGAAAAAAGAAAATGTTTTTTAACAGTCTAGGGTCAATTTAGAGTCGATTCGACCACAAACGGAGCCAACCCCATCCCCCTCTTAGGGTCATTTCAAGATCAAATTTTGAAAAAGCCGTGAAATAAACTCGCCTTTTCGGAATGAGTAGGCTTATTCTGGGATCTCGATTTAATATATCTATAGGTTTTTTGGGTCGCCGATCCCGGATCCGACATCAGTTTGTCTACAGTGTGTCCCAGGATAGATGTAACAAGAGGTGTAATGGACCAAAAATTTTGGAATTTTGGAATGGTATTAGGGGATTGAGTCCTGCTTGTTGTAAAACTAAAGTATACCAAAAGTGACTTGATTTGGTTTCTACAGGGTGTTTATAAGCAAAGTTGTAAAAATCACCACTAATAAAGTACCTTTATTTTTCAAAATATGAAAAAAAATCCACTAAGAAAAGTTATTTAGAATGCAATTTTATACCTCTATACCTTTCGGGAATATAATATTATTTTTTTGAAACTTCCCATTTTTTCAATAAAGTATTTTATTTTGAACCATTCAATTAAAACTGCATAGAAATTATTTTTTGCGAATTAATATTTAAAGTTATGTAGAAGCTAAAAGTAGGCTATGAGAAAAGCAGATGATTAACATTTATTCCTACACAACTTTAAATATGAATTCAACTCTTAATTCGCAAAAAATGGGAAGTTTCAAAAAATAATTTTATATTCCTGAAAGGTATAGAGGTATAAAATTGCATTCTAAATAACTTTTCTTAGTGGAATTTTTTCATATTTTGAAAAATAAAGGTACTTTATTAGTGGTGATTTTTACAACTTTGCTTATAAACACCCTGTAGAACACCAAATCAAGTCATTTTTGGTATACTGTAGTTTTACAACAAGCAGGACTCAATCCCCAAATACCATTCCAAAATTCCAAAATTTTTGGTCCATTACACCTCTTGTTGCACCTATCCTGGGACACACTGTAGACAAACTGACCTCGGATCCGGAATCAGCGACCCCAAAAACCTATTTATATATATTAAATCGAAGTCCCAGAATAAGCCTACTCATTCCGAAAAGGCGAGTTTATTTCACGGCTTTTTCATGATTTGACCTTGAAATGACCCTAAGAGGGGGGGGGGGGGTTGGTTCCGTTTGTGGTCGAATCGACTCTAAATTGACCCTAGACTGTTAAAAAACATTTTCTTTTTTCTTTTTGCCAAATTTGAGGGGGGCCGAAAACCGGCCTTATTGACCCTCCCCCTTTACATTAGAGGTAGAAAATAGAAATTAACTACCATTTTTAGATGTTTTAATTAAAAGAGTAAATAATAAAGTTGAAACAAGCGTTTATAGAAAACCAACACACACCAACAGGTATTTGAATTTTAACTCAAATCAGTCGATGCATGTTAAGAAGGGTGTCATAAAATGGTTATATGATAGAGCCAAAATAATTTCTTCTAATTATGAAATATTAGACAATGAGAAACGCTTTATAAAAGAGGTTCTCATAAACAATCATTACCCTGAAGTTTTCGTTGATAAGAGCTTTCACATATATAAAAAATAATCATATACGACAAAAACCTGAACAACGGTACACGACGTTAATTCCTTATGTATACGGATTATCTGAAACGCTATAGGTAATAGATTTGATATTAGGACGATATTTCAAACAGGCAATACATTGAGATCTATTTTAACAAAAACAAAACCGCTAAATCATGAGCAAAATTCAAAAAACTGCATTTATAGTATTCCGTGTGAGTGTAATAAACATTATGTTGGTGAGTCATCCAGACTATTCAGTGTTAGATTGGGTGAGCACAAGGGTTACATTA
This sequence comes from Rutpela maculata, assembly GCA_936432065.2. Classification (NCBI taxonomy): domain Eukaryota; kingdom Metazoa; phylum Arthropoda; class Insecta; order Coleoptera; family Cerambycidae; genus Rutpela; species Rutpela maculata. The sequence continues at coordinate 228,135,989 of OW386285.2, forward strand.
GAAAAAATGAGATTCAGAAATCGAAGATTTGCGAACACGCTTGGGAGAACGGACTAAGAATAAACTGGGACTCGGCAAATATTTTAACAAAAGAGGCAGATAGCAAGAAAAAAAAATCGCTGCCCAAGGAATCACTACTTCCATATCCGGATTTTCTATCCAAGTCACACAACGAAAAAATTTTGTATCTGGAAATAATTGTTTATCGAACTTTAATAATATAATATTTGAAATCCTCTACCCCAAAAACCCATAAAACGATACCCCACATCGGTAGTGGGGTGGGGGTGGTGACGGGGTGGGAGTGGGGGGTGGATAAAGTAAAACAATATTTTGAGGTTTCTGGTTCTTGTACACACACTAAATCACTTTTTTTTTCATCCCCTTTAATAATGGGGTGGGGGTGGTAATGGGGGTGGCTAATGCCAAAATTTTTTTGAGACCTTAGCTTCTCTTGTCTATACTAAATATCAATTTTATGAACTCTTACCTGCTTGATATACCTATTTACTCCAAATTTACCCCAATTTACCCCCCAACCCTTCGACGGAACAAGATGAAAATATAATCTAGTTCTAGATCTCGTTAAAGTACATATGTGTACCAAATTTCAAGTCAATATCTCAAACGGTTCCAGAGTAAACGTGCGCACAAAAAAAGTTACAGACCGACAGACCGACAGACAGACCTACAGACAGAAATTTTTTTCGCTCAAACTTGAAATCTCGACGTTTCATGACATTCTAAGCCTATATGAACAATAAAAATTTTTAAAAATTTTTTGGTCGTTACTATACTTCCACTGGATGTGGAAGTAATTAAAGAAGCGGCTATAATATTATTGAATGAGGACAAATGCGTGTCGAATTGTTCCGTAGATATTTGCACAACCTGGCTGCCGATGTTAAAAGAAGAACTTAACAAACTCAACATTGTTTAAAATAAAACTACCAACTAGATATATCAACAGTTCTGTGTAAGCAGTAAGTATCTATGGACACTGAATATAACAAATATATTCTTAAAGCTGTGGATTTAATATACACAGCACACAAACATTATAATACGCTTTGAGAAAGGAAACACATTCGTTTTCCGAAACGTCAGCAAAATACGTCATTTTTATATTTTCGTTCTTATTCATTATTTGTCAAAAACCACCCTCTCTCTAACTGATCCTTTGACGTAAAAGTCACAGGCGTAGAGGTTATTTTCCGGTAAAATACTGGTTAATTGTATTATTTTGTAGATTTCAGACATTGTTTAGAAGAAAATACATGTGGCAGAGCATCCCAATAAGAAATAGAGAAAAATTAAGAAAATGCCACAACCAACATTTAGACAATAGTGTATAAAACCATATCTTAAAATAGTACGTATGAGAGAAGCGAAAATGTAGCAGCAGCATTTTATGATTATTTTTCTAAAACGTATTTAGATAATAAGATTTCGATAACTGCAAATAAATTCCCACACGAAGTTTTTCAAATTCAGGTCTCTAATGGTTCGAACGGACATATTTCAAAAGTGGGAAACTATTGGAAGTGGTTGGAATCTCCCCACCAGTGGATTAATTCCATCTTTTTCGACGTGAAGGGTGATAGATTGTTGAAATCAAAATAACATACGTCTGCTTTCGAATGGTAAAATAAAAAAATCTGTAAATGTATTTACGCAACAACTTCCTTCTCCATGTAGCAACTTTTATTTATTATTTTATTTATTCTGGAAAATAACTACACTATATATTTTTTCAACTAAAAGTATATCAGGTTTTCTTCCTGGTAATAGTGTCGAAATAAGACAATTTGTGAAAAAATAATTGTTATATTTTTCATTTGAGATACGGCCCTGTTACAAGATCACCACCTCTAAGACACATTATTTTATAGATATTTTGTAGGGATCGCCTATAGCTTAATTATCTTAAAATGTTCGTTATTAACACAAAAGTATTCTATAGAAGGAAGCCATTTCATGAGGCCAGCGTTCGAGGTCGTAAATATGACAAGACATAAAAAGTTTAAAAACCACATTTTTATTAATATTTATGGCAGTTATTACAAAGTTGAAATGATTAAAAAAAATTGGCGTTAAATTTTATTGCAAAAAAATTTTAAAATGTGAAATCGATTTTTATACAATTCAAAAAATTATTATTAACCTTCAGTAAATATTAAGGGCACTCAAAAATACATGTCATAATTCACAGTAAAATTTCCTTCGCTTCAAAAATTGCAGCCTGTATGGGTTAACACGACTCTAAAATAATTATTGAATGTATGTCAACTTTACAAAAAAACAGAATCAGGATCTACCAATTATGCTGAAAAAGGACAGATATATAAACTAAAGTCAGTTATTAACAGATATGAATTTCCTCACTGTAACAAAAACTTATTTTTAATACACTAATTTTTTTTTATAAAATATTACATCAGTTACTTCCAAACCAGTTATTAGAAAATTGTGCGTTTCACATGATCAAAACAAAAATTTTATTTTCAAAGTGTTAATACGAGCTAGTGTCAAAACTATATATATGATGACTTACCAATAAAGACCAGCTCCAACTTAAAGGTTTTTAAACTACGATATTTAGAACATATCAAAAATTCTAGAAATCTAATTTATAAATATTTTTAGTTGGATTTATGCATATCATAAATATACTATGTTGTAATTATTTGTATTTATAAGTTAATATTGTACAGTTTATGCTAATAAAGAGTATATTATTATATACCTACTCCGTATATGGGAAAGTAACAATATATATGCAAAATGTGCGAGCTATATTTATAGTTGTTATGATATACCACTAAATTATAGTGAAGATAATTCAAATAGAAAATGAACATCTTTTTGGTTTGGTATTAAGGTGTCACGTAGTGTTAGTTTTGTTTTTTCTCAATCGGAATTATTCTTATAATTCACAAGCTTGCAAAATTTATTCAACAGAGATGCTACAGAGTCTGTTATGATAGTATTTACTCTGGGTTTATTTCTTTAAAACTTTCATTGTTTGTGCATATCAGGTTTGTTAGAGCAATGGTTGGAATAACGCTTATTTGTAACTACTATGCATAGTCATTATAATTTTTTGAACTGGTTCTGACTGCCGTTTGAACAAACCTGTCATTTAGATTTAAAAATATGTATATTTATTAATTATCGTTTACCATCCCTTCTTAATAATTATTTTTTAGGATGATCACCCTGAATATTTTCAATAAAAGTATACCAACGCAGGTTTCCTCCTTGGTAATAGTAGCAACTACATTCCAAATAACATTTTCTTCCATATTTTTTAAATACTTTTTTAGAATGACTACCCATTTTTTCAACTAAAAATATATAATTTTTTTGTGCCGGCAATAGTGACAACTATAATCCAGACATTATTTTCTTCCGTCGTTTCTTAATTATTTTTAACTAAAAGTATATCAGTAAAACTATATTTTCCCAGTGTCAACTACATTCCAAATATTATATTCCTCAATCTTTTCTTAACTAATTAATTTTAGGGGGACCACCCCGTATATTTTTGAGCATCATATTTTTTTCATTAATTATTTCTTTATAAGGGTGTTTATCCCGTGTGTTGTTCGCCAAAAATGTAAGTTTCATTCTTGTCGATTGTTTTAACTATATGCCAAATATTATTGTTCTACGTCATACTATTTTTTTAATTATTTTTAAGGGGTGTATATTTTTCACTAAAAGTATATCTCAGTTCTTCGTTGGAAATACCAGTATGATTAACTCCTAAATTTTATTGTCACTTTTTGAATGTAATTAAACATTAAACAAGAATTGATGCAAATTTTAAATGAAATAAATAATAGAACAGACATTCCTAAGTTGTGTCGATTTCAAAAGGTCCGAAAAATGTATTAAAGCTTAGATGAATTTCCCTATTAATTCTGTCTATAATTTTTTTATGAAATGTCTTAAATAATGAATTAAGAAATAAATTGTCTTCTAAGAGCAGACATACACTTCAAAAAGTAATATTATATTCTCTTTCTTCATCGACACGGTAGCTCAGTTGGCTAAGGCATATTTTGTGGTGAATATACCGGTCGAATTGTTTATCATGTACGGAGTTCGACCCCTGACACTGACAATGTCGGTGGGTATATATATATATTATAACCTATTCAACAAAGAATGCCACAAGGCTTCTCGAACTTGAAAAGTCTGACCTAAGGCTGATAACAGGCCTTCTAACTGGCCATTGCCCCTTGAGATATCATGTCAAGAACATGGGCATGGCAGAAGATGACAAATGCAGATACTGTGAAGCTGCAACTGAAACTGTGGAACATATATTTTGTGAATTCAAGGTGCTAATCCGCATTAGGCTAAAGTACCTAGAACAGGCGGAATTAACGCCTGAAGACATAGGGAAATTAGCTCCCAGGAAAATCGCAAGCTTTGTAAAATGTCTTGGAATCCTGGGCAACAACTAGATGCAGGGTAACTCACAAAAGACCTTTTAGGTCGAGGTGAAGAAAAGCCATCCCAGGGCCAAGCGACCCCTCAAACAATCTACAATATACAATGGATGCGTGGCTGCGTTTTTCCATATATTTAACCCCCTTCCGGACAGCTTGGCTTTGGATTTGTGGGTTGTCTACTATGTGTGGTATGTTTACGTTTTGTTCTTTAAATAAATTACGAGAATATCTTGTCACCCTAAAGATTATGAAATTTCCTAAAACTATTGTTTAAACAATTTTTTTCCACGGTTTAAAAATGACTGCAACTTGAAGTTTGTAAAATTTTCTCGAATGTTGAAAATATCCGATATCATTAATACTCATTATTAATTTTGCATAATCAATAAAATTGACCAAGGTAGTGCTGTTTGTTTAAAACAATTAATTTTATCCGAATTTTTCGAATTTTCACTGATCTGTCAACACAACAATTTTTTCTAATGTTAATGCTTTACGATTTACACTCACCCAAAAAGACGAAAATGTTATGCTCCGCTGCAGAATTTTACAGTTATCTCTGTTCTCGTTGCACCTAAAACTTTCGTTTGAACAAATTTTATTTTCCAGGGTCAATTGTTTAAAAATTGCAGCAGCTCGAAAATGTCACTATTTTTCAAACTATGAGCTGTTGTAATTTTTAAACAATTGATCGTGGAAGAAAATCGTTTAAATGAAAACGCCACTTTTAGTCCATGCCAAAGTTGCAAAGGCCCCAAAAATGCAGAGGTACCGACCAAACATAACCTCGTTTTCGAAGAAGGCCAACACGGGTGATAGTCGCGTGGTCCCTATCCCCCTCGAGCTACCTCTAAACGCAAAAAACTACCTCTTTTTCGATTTTTAGTTATCAGGCATGCGAGGACTTGTTGGATCGGGTTTTTTTGAGAAAAATCAATGTTCTGTAAAATTTCGCACCCAGACATCTTAACGACCCACGGGGGTTGAAACCACCAATACCAAAACTTGCAAAAAACATCCAAACGTGCTGAAAACTGTTCTCCACGCGTTTTCAAGGGCGACGAACTCGATGCTGATATTATTTAGCCTCCTACTCCCAAATGCGTAAAACCACCTTTTTCCCATTTTTCGTTTTCAGGCATACGAGGACTTGTTGGATTGGGTTTTTTTTGAAGAAACTCAATATGTCCTGTAAAATCGTAAATCCGAAGGCTACAAAGCAAAGAAGTTTTCGAAAAACGAGATATTGCAAAATTTATACTGAAGGCTCCAAATAATTATTATTTATTAGCAAAAATTCTAAAAGTTCTATATATTGAAGATATAAACAATAAACTATTGGTATCCCTCCTAAACGCTAAGACGAAGAATTCAAGAACTTTCGTAATAACGGAATATTTAGACATCGTTAGAAAGTATGTATCTCTCCGTCCGATTGAATTAAAGGACACAATTTTTTTTTTAAATACACAAACGGTAAATCTGTAAAACAGTATGTCGGTATCCATAAATTTGGTAGCATATCCCAAGAAATAGCTGCTTATTTGAAATTGCCAAACATTAAAGAATATACTGGACACTCCTTCCCCAGAACTTCCGCCACTTTACTTGTAAATTCTGGAGGTGACATCACAATGTTGAAGAGACATGGCGGTTGGAAGGCCTCAACTGTAGCCGAGGGGTATGGACTCAGTAGTAAGCAAAACTAGTCTTTGCGAAAAATTTTTAACAAATGTAGTAACTAATACTGACGCAAATCAAGCCAGTAATATAATCAATGTTAAGAGAAAGGTAGGAGAAGAGGAGAAAGGAAGGATCCTTATACAAAATTGTACTCATTTTACTGTAAATGTTAATAATAACTAAATGTCTGTTGGAAACGTTATTTAATCACTGTTTCTTAATAAATGTTACCAAAAGGTGTCAAATATTTACTTGTACTGATGACCAACCACTTTCCCTGCCTAGGCAGGAAAGTGAGCACTTTCCTGCCTAGGCAGGGAAAGTGACACTTTGCTGATTGACGTTAGTCAGCAAAGTTAGTACTTTGCTGTCAGTCGGAAAAAAAATTATAGCTTCCTTTATTGCCTACAATATTGGCATTACCTAATTACTTCCACATCCAGTGGAAGTATAGGTAGTAACGACAAAAAATTTTTAAAAATTTTTATTATTCAAATAGGCTTAAAATGTCGAGATTTTAAGTTTGAGCGAAAAAAATTTCTGTTTGTCTGTCGGTTTTTCGGTAACTTTTTTTGTGCGCACGTTTACTCTAAGATACTGACTTGATTGAAATTTGGTACACATATATACTTTAACGAGATCTGGAACTAGATTATATTTTCATCTTGTTCCGTTGAAGGGTTGGGGGGTAAACTGGGGTAAATTTGGGGTAAATGGGTAAATTAAGCAGGTAAGAGTCCATAAAATTGGTATTTAGTATATACAAGAGAAGCTAAGGTCTCAAAAAAAATTTTGGCAGCCACCCCCACCTCATTATTAAAGGGGATGAAAAAAAATTGTGATTTAGTATATGTATGTACAAGAACCAGGAACCTCAAAATATTTTTACTTCATCCACCCCATTACCACCCCCCTATCACCACCCCTACCCCACTACCGATGTGGGGTATCGTTTGATGGGTTTTTGGGGTAGAGGATTTCAAATATTATATTATGAAAGTTCCATAAACAATTATTTCCACATACAAAGTTTTTTCGTTGTGAGTTACTTGGATAGAGAATCTGGATGTGGAAGTAGTGATTCCTTGGGCAGCGGTATTTTAGAGTATAACTAACAGAAAATAAAATAAAGTAATTTCTTTAACAAGGCAGCCGTGGTGGCAATGATATTTTTGGGAAAATCATTACACCAAAAAAAATCCTTGTAGGAATTATTCAGGCCTACCCTCCATTTTGTTGCTCTACATACTGTATTAAATGAATTTCAAGAATTGGTTGACAACAAGGACGTAATAAGATTGAGATAAAAATAAGAAAATCTTTTTGTCTGTTCCTAAGAGGAAAATAGAGACCGAAACGAATTCACAAAACAAGTTATAATACTTATTGGAAAATTAAATATTAAATTAAATCCGACTTTGTTATCAATAATGTTAACATCCGATCTATGTGATCACAAGTCATAAATTGTTCCACTGATAGAAAACTGAATAAGTACAAATAAGTTTTTAAGATACTATCTTTGATAAAAAGTACGTCACTTTTTTCAGATACTTTATTTATTTCATATTGTTGCTTTCAAAGGTCTCTTGAAATGTTCAGTTCGTTGCTGTGGTTGACACAATTTCACTACAGAGACTTTTATTGAGTTTCCTGTGCTAGTGGAATAATTATTATCATTATTTTTATCTATTTTCCACTTAATGTAGTCTCTATGATGTATCACTCTATTGTGAGAAATCACGGAACCATAACTTTATAATTATTTACTCCGTCCGCAATTAATTTTTGAAAAGGTTGAAAAGTACTGCATAATTGTAAAGTGAATGCAGCACACAATATAGCGCATACTTGTGTATGTTGCTTTGTATTATCGATGTCAGGTTGTTTGATCAAGAGTTCAGGAATATTTAATTTGACTTTGTCAAACAATTATTTAATATCAAGTAGTTGTGAACAGTTAAATAGTATAGTAAATAGATATTTTAATAAGGGTTCAATATCGTTTTCTTTTTTTTGATAATTTAATAGTTTCTATGTTATGCCATTTTATAAGTTGTGGATGCCATCCCTTTGCTATTATAAAAAAATAAGTATCGGAATTGACAGAGAATAAAATAAAACCAAAAATAAGGTTTTATACTATTACTTCCACATCGCGGAAGTATAGTAGCGGTAAAAAAAAATGGAAAAATGTCTTTGTTCAAATAGACTTAAAGTGTCATGAAACGTCGGAAAGTTTGAACAAAATAGTCTGTCGGTCAGTCGCACAGAGGTCCCAAACTGAGTTTTTTGGTTCATAAATGGCTAGAGCGCGCAAATCTTGTTGGAAATGAATGATTTTTTTTTTATATTAAAGCTTACCGAAATTTCAACAAATCCTCGGAGTCCGAATTTTGAAAAAAAAAATTCCTTTTTTATTATATTAAGTTAAAGCCAAAACATTTTTTTTTTGGCCTTTAACTTTATATAATAAAAAAGGAAATTTTTTTTCAAAATTCGGGCTCTGAGAATTTGTTGGAATTTCGGTAAGCTTTAATTAAAAAAAAAATTGTTCATTTCCGACAAGATTTGCGCTCTTTAGCCATTTTCAACCAAAAAACTCAATTTGGGACCACTGTGAGTCGGTCTATCTGTCTCTAACCTTTTTCTGCGTATGATTAGAGTTCACAGAATTGGAATTTAATATATGCATGAGAAGGTAAGGTCTCAAAAATTGTTTTGATATCAGCCACCCCCACTATTCTTTCATCACCACTCCCACTCCATGATTAAAGGGGGTAAAAAGTAAAATTGTGATTTATTCTATGTACAAGAACCAAACGCCTCAAATTTTTCTTTACATCAACCACCCCCACTACCACCCCTCATCGCCAACCCCACCCCCATTAGCCATGTGACATATCGTTTTATTTGCTTTTGGTGTAGACGATTTCAAATATTATACTATTGAAGTTCCATGAACAATTATGTCCACAAAGTGGAGTGCATATCCTTTTTTGCAAAAAACTTGGACAGCAAATCTGGATGTGGAAGTAGTGATTCTTCGGGTAGCGGTTTTTTTCTTAAAAATTGAGCTTGAGAAAAGGTATTCATTAAATAAATCAAAAGTATTACATTTAGTGAAAAAATAAAGGTTTTAAACTGAGAACGAATTCGTTTTTCTTTTATTTCTATAGGATCAATAATCTCGGAAATATGTATGTGTAAAAGTGGCGGCACAATGTTTAAAAGACGAAGTATTTAATTTTAATGTTAAATATTCAGAAACTGTGTCACTACGACAAAATTGTTAACGCCTAAAAGATCATTAAGTGTGCTCTCAAACGAAGTTAATTTTGGGTTCCATGGCATAAAATTAAAAAAAAATTGTTTAAAAAAAATTTCAAATCCTGTTTATTTTTAATATATGCATTACATTACTGCTTATTTTTGTTCCTATCTTTATAAAATATGTCACTTTAAACAACAAACAAAATAATTTTATAAGCAATATTTTCAAATATTTTCAAAAAAAAAATGAGAAATTAATTTTAACTTCTTACCGCATTTATATTCTACATTTTGAATTTTTAAATTCTGACTTCACATTCACAATCAGTGACTGCAAAATCCTATATACATAAATGAAAATGTGAAATCAAGCATTTTTGCGTTATGCTCCATTTTCACCAGCCATATTGGAACCGCCATTTTTAATTTTCTAAGTTTGATTCCATATTCGAAACAAGCCAGCATAAAAACATAATTACACTGTTTCAAAAATAAGTCAACAATACTTTATCAATTATCATTTTTTTTGGTTTAAGGGTTCTCTCCACTCCTCGAGAAACAGAGTAAGGGGTGCAACTATATTTAAACTGAAGATGATACCTGTACACCCATTAAAAACTATCACTGAATGTGACATGATTTCTAAGTTTTGTATATTATTTTTTACCCTTAGATACTGTGAGCCACCTTGATTTTTGAAATTTTTTGAAAATAACTTTCGAATTCTCTTTAACAATTTCAAAAACTCAAGAATATCAAATTTCATAGAATTTGGAACTAATATAAATTTTTGTCCGCCATCTGGGAACCTCTATCATGAAATTTTAACTTTTCGGATATTTCCTGACAATTTAGGCACATGACTAATCTTTTACCATTTTAGAGCTGGTATTAATTTGTTAAAGTAGTGAGCTACACACTTTCGCTCGGTTGCCTGAAAGTATAGGCAAAATAAACACTTTTTTTTTATTACGCCCTTAGCTCTACGAGCAGCAGTTCATAGAGTAGAGCAGAGGGCAATTTAATGAACTTCCGATCGAAATACTCGGTAACACTTACTATACGTATGAGATAGCGAAAAAATAAATAGAAGACACAGCATACCTGTGGGGCGCGCGCGAAATTCAAAAAAAGGGTAAAAAAAATTGCGAGCTCCTTGACCAAACTTGATGGAAATTGTACATTTGGATGTCCTCTTTTCAAAAACAACTTGGCAGACAATTCTATGCAGCCGTTTTAATATTTGCCAAAATTTACAAATCGAGTGTACAAATTCAGTTTAGTTATAGTTCTAAATCCATAATATCATTAATATGTCTAATAACAATAGACATTGATAGAAGACATTTTTATTATTTTGGTTTTTTGAAGGGGAAAGGAAAAATTACGTTCAGAAAAAGTCCCAATGCTTGAAATGCAACAATTTTTATTTAATTAGACATATTAATGAACCCATCCAATAGATTGAAAACATTGTTTTAATGCTAGGAATTATTAGAGCTTTGGTCTATATAACAGTTCTCTGAAATTAGAAACCATATTTGCTGTTTAACCAAAAACGAGAAAAACGACAAATTAGTAATTGCTACCTTGAAGTATAAATTATATGACTTACTTATTGTTTGGCTAGTTATTCAGATTACTTATTCCTTGCCTTATTCTCTGAAGTTCGATTCCTGCAGAGTATATAAACATTTCTTGGAATGCAGATACGTGTAGGCAATATGTTTTAGGACGTATTAACTGAAGAATAATATAGTCAGTCATTCTATTTTTTAATAATACACACAATACTCTCTTACTTGTACGTAGGAAGTTCTTAGTTGTTAAATAATAAGCTTGACAGATCATCAATAATTTTATTTTAACTAGCTGCCCTATTTTAGTGGTATTGAGAGCTCTTGTTATAGTGTATATAAAGGGGACTACAGACGATCAAGCTGCCGGGACCCAACATTGTCGGTACGCTTTGAAGATAATTGGAATTCCAGCGGACCAAGTCTAGAGCAGCATGCCCTTAAAGGAGTCTACAGATGATCCAGCTACTGGGACCCGACATTGTCGGTACTCTTTGAAGATAATTGGAATTCCAACGGACCAGTTCACTTTTACGAATGAGTTCAAAGTATGCCGACAAGGCTGGCTCCCTGCCGCTGGATAGTATTCAGCGATATAAAAAAGTTCGCAAAAAAGCATAAAGGACGCCGACCGCTTCTAGTTAGTGTACCGCACGTCGGTCCACGTTGACTACGCTGGTCCACGTTGATCACATACTTTATTCCAACCTATCATAATTCCCGTAGAGAAATATTCAACCAATTATATTTAGTGAGAGTGGCCTACCTTTTTGTTGTGATGATAATAAAGAAGCTTAACACTTTTATGGCCTTTTATGTAAATAGACTGAAATTTATACACGGTCGGTACCCTTTAGTTTTTTTTTGCTAGCTTTTTTATACCGCTGGATTATCGGTGATACAAACTATACCAACAATGGTTCTATTAAGCGAAATATTAATTTATTTAATTAATCCTAGTTTTATTTGCTCTTACTTTCTAAATTTGAACTAATAGTTTTCTTTAAATTTAAAAGGTAAGATGCCGTTATAAAGAGAATTTAACGGGTTTTAAAACGATATGCTGCTTGATCCCCCTTGCCATTTAAAATTTTAGAGGTGGGCCCTACCACCGCCTAAAAGTTGAAGTGGCGTGATAGATAATACCCAATCAAAATGTCCCCATTGATAATTAAATCGGCGGGTCCGAACATTTTCCGAAAAAATTATCATACAAGCAGAGAACACGTCTGTATCGTTTTCGACAGGCCACCCTACATTAGAAAATAGTACTTACAGTTAAGTACGACATGTTTAACTAAAAATTTGCAAAATTTTGACCAAACAATATTTTCACTTGAAGAAATACTTTTAACAAGAAGCTGTGATTTAAACGTCCTACTGGAATCCATGGATTTCCCTGAAGTTGTGTGCCTGTCTGAAGTTTGGTTAAGGGAAGACGAGCTAAGGACAATAAAACTAACATCCTATAAATTAAATGATTACTTTTGTAGAGATGATTGTAAAGGAGGTGGCACTGCGATCTATATAGCAGAATTTCTAAATTACAAAAATAAAATAATCAAAATTGTCAAAAAAAAAACGAGAAATTATTTGAATATGCAAGTATTAATGTTTGTCTCGACAGTCTCAAAATTAATATATCATGTATATATAGATCTCCAGACACAATCCAATGTTTTTTAAAAGCAGTATAGATTCATTTTTAGATAATTTTAGATCATTTAAAGGCCCTATATTTGTGTGTGGTGATTTTAGTGTAAATTTTAGGTGTGACACAAGCGATTCTAATGATATATTGAATTTATTCTTATCTTTTGGTTTTAAAAAATGTTTTAATGAACATACACGATTACAGGGTACATCGAAATCTGGAATTGATAACATATTTTCAAATACTGAAGTAATTTTATTAAATTCAGAAATTGCTTTTACAGATGTATGAGACCATTTTTCTCAATTAGTCTCTTTTGTGTATAATAAACGGTGTAGCAGCTACAGTAACGTATCAAAAAGATACTTTAATTCTGATGAAAATAGTCTGCAATTCAAAGTGCATTTAAATAACTCAAACTTAGCCAAAGAAAATTTTTCAGATTTTATTGCAGAATTTAAATATATACTTATCATTCCCTGTTGTACTTTTACAAAAGAAATGCAATAGTTAAACTTCAAATAAATAGGTAACTCGTGAAATTATAAATCAGGGTCACCTATTTCGAGAGTTACATAAAGAGACCAAGTTAAATAACAACGAGACTTTGCTAAAAAATATAAACAATTAAAGAAAGACCACTCTACTCTTATCAGTGATACTAAAAAAAGTTATTATGATTTGTTATATTTAAACTCCTCAAACAAATGTAAGACCACTTGGACGATTATCAATAGTGAAATTCAACTTAAAGAGAAAAATGGTGACACTCAATTTTACTCATATGAAAATAATAGAATTATTAAAGATATGCAACATGCATCATTTGAATTTAATAAATATTTTATAGAATCCGTGCAAAAACTCATCGGAAGATCAGATGTAAAAAATAATGTAAATAATTTTGAAGCAAATAATGCATCAATGTTTTTAAAACCGTTTTCACAAAACGAAATAAAAAACATAATTCTCTCAGTGACAAATAAAAATTCTTCCGGTTATGATGATATTCCGTGTTCGTTGCTTAAACATGCTATAGATTATATAGTTGAACCAATCACATACTTAGTGAACAATTATTTCCCAGTTGAAAACATCTATTGTTATTCCTGTCCACAAGAAAGGTGATAGACACGACATATCTAATTATAGACCAGTAGCTTGGCTCTCGGTTTTTTCAAAAATATTTGAAAAAGCTTTCTTTATAAGATTAAGTGTGTTCTTGGAACATAGCAATAATATATTAATTAACGAGTTCATAGTTTGGTTTTAGATAGGAGTTCTCACCTCGGGATGCGGTAAATAACTTGTATATATCATTTTAAAATCACTTGATGATAGACAAAATAGCGCTAGTATATTCTATGACTTCAATCGTGCTTTTGATACTATAAATCATGGCTTGTTGTTGTCAAAACTCGAACATTATGGTATAAGGAGTCAACCATTAGAATGGATAAAATCGTACTTGTCATACAGGCAACAACTCGTTTCATTGCGTAACAACAATGTGGTATATAAATCGGATTTGAAAAAATGTTAACGTTGGTAGTACACTCGGACCAGTACTGTTTATTATTTTTATAAATGATTTGGTTAATAGCGTTGAGAGTTATTTGGTTACCTTATTTGCGGATGATGTTTCTGCATCTGTCTCGTCATCTAATATCGTTGATCTAACTTCTCGTAAATATTTCTAATAGAAATCTTCTTACATGGTCGGCAAACAATGGAGTCATACTGTCGTGCGCAAAAAAAGTCTTATAATGTATTTTTGCTAAAATCTAGTTGTGTACATCTAACTTTAATTTTTGACATTGTCAGTTATTTGTCAAAATTCATTGCAAGTGTCCAAATAGAGACAGATTTACATTAGAAAAAAATATTTGGCCTATTTTTTTGCTCACGATAGTACCAAATTCATCTAAAACTAATCTAATGTTATTTTCCACGAAAAAGATTGACTAAAGTTTGCTTGTCAAAATGGATGAGAGAAGTTTGCAACAACAAACCATGGTGAAGTTTCTTGGACTACACATAGATTTTAACTTATCTTGGGTCGACCAAATAAATTGTGTTAGGAATAAACTGGCCTCATATAATTACGAGCTATTTCAACTTAGAAAATCTGTTCATAAAGAAATTCTAAAAAAAATATTATTTTTTATTCGTTCATTCTACAATTAGTTACGGCATTTTCTGCTGGGGAAACTCCGTAAAGATATAAGAAATATTTATTCAACAAAAAAAAATTATTAGATGCATGTATTTCGTCAGTTTCAGTCACTCATGTAGGAATTTATTTATAGACTGGCGGTACATGACCAGTCAGGTGCAACGTTTTTAAAATGCACGCCAATCATATATTTGAATGAAATTACCATGAATATGTCAAAAACGCAAATTTTAGGCAGTCGTCGCGTGCAGAAGGGTGTGCAATTCGATTTTTTCTGTTTTTTTTTTAATTTTAAAATGGATGCCAATAGTGCCAAACGAAAAGCCGTGAAAAAGAATCCAGCGGAAATTCATTGGCATGCAGTTTCCGCGCGCAAAACAACTGTTGGTGCGTACATTAAATCGTAAAATTTTTTGGTGTTCTTGATTTTGGATGATTTTGATTTTGGATTTTTTTCAAGGCTTTTCGCTTGGTACTATTGGCATCCATTTTAAAATTAAAAAAAAAAACAAAAAAAATCGATTTGCACACCCTTCTGCATGCGACGACCGCCTAAAATTTGCGTTTCTGGCATATTCATGGTAATTTCATTCATATATATGATTGGCATGCATTTTAAAAACGTTGCACCTGACTGGTCATGTACCGCCAGTCTATTAAGGAACTTAGGATTCTAACAGTATATTCTGTTTATATTTTCGCGTGTGCCATGTTTGTCTATAAAAATTATTCGAAATTTCCTAAATGTAAAAATATTAACCAATTTAACACAAGACATGCTGACGATCTGTTTATACCATGTTGCAGATTAGAATTAACTGCCAGAAGCTCATACATGGTGCCTCTAAAATTATTTAATTACCTTCCACCTTCTATACAGAGTGTGAAAAACATTAATCGGTTAAAAAATAGAGACAGAGATTTTGTTAGCAAATAGCTTTTATAGCATTGAGGAATTTTGAAATTGTACCTTGTAAAACTTACAGCGTAGTTTGTAATTTAGTTATTTTTATTTTTTTCTGTGTGTTGTTTTATATTATATTTATACATTTAAATGTAAAATTTGACTATTTCTACACAAATGTAATTTTGTCTGAAGAAGTAAATAAATAATAATAATAATAATAATAATCATTCTACATTAAAGTAAATCTCAGGCAAAATGAATGCTAATAGTAAGAATACTTGTTTCTTTCCCAATTAGTTGGCTTTGAGCTAAGGCCATCCAGCCACGAATTATTTATTGTTTTCAAGGATACATAGAACTGGCTGTAATTTATGCATAACACAGATAAAAGATTGTCTCTGAGGATCAACCTCAGAGACGAGGTAAGTAAAAATAAAACACAAATAGTATGCAAGTTTATCGAAAACAAACTGTAATATCGTGACGTATTAAAAAGCCTTTAAAGTTTGTAAAACGCAAAACGATATTTTTTTTTTCGAAACGCTAACAGTTTTTTATTTCATAATTACTTATATAATAGTTTATTTAACAATTTTCTTTAATTTTATATATTTTCCGCTATTCAAAAGTAACCATTTGGAGCAAATGTTTCTATCAATAAATTTTTAAATAATTTTGTTGAAGTGACACAAGAAAATCCAATAGACAGTAATAAATTATGAATATACCACAAATAAATAATTTCAGATAATATTTAAATCGTGTTTTCATTATCAGTGTGAAACAGTTAATTTCACAATATTATTCATTTGTATTAGATCGTATTAGAGCCATAATGATTCACTTCACACGTAAATTGGCATTCATACAATCTTAATTTAAGTACTATCGTATAGGATTTAATGTCTGAACATTTTTGTCAAAATTCATAATTGTTTTCGATTTAATCCAGAAGACAATCTTTATAAATTAATATGTAAAATTAATGCCATGTCAACACAAAGGAGAGTAACAACGGAATTTACTATTATCCTTCCTAGTATCAGTTTCAGTTCCTTCTAGGCATCATAGAAACCCGTAACCAGAGCTCTATGTCTGAAACTTACTTGCGAAAATCGAAATATCATGTTCTTGATTTGCCTGCGTAGTAAACCGTCAGATGTGGGTTATCTTAAGTTTGCATACTCTCCGTTTTACCACGTCATTTATCACAGTCATGAAGTTCACAACCCTTAGGGTGAGTCTTGCAAATAACGGGAAGTTTCCGGGGAATATTTATAGGAAACAATAATTTTCACATGGCGGAAGAATTTGTATCTTCTGGTTATTTTCATAAGTGTTTTTAAAGCAGCTCTTTTGCATCTTATTTGGAACCGAAGCTCGCAGAGTTGTTTCCTTTTAAATTATTAACGGGCTCGGTTGTTTTAAAATAACACTGCACTTGCTTACACAATTTCCTCATGTTAAGTTAAATTTCTATCGACATTAACCAACCCTATGAAATGTGTGGGAACGGAAAAGATTTTTTATTTTATTTTAATCGAATTGGCCTTAACTGGATAAAATAATAGGAATATCTCAACTCAAAAAAAAAATAATGGTTTATATCAAATACATCAGTGCTGAACATACTAGTTTGTTAAAGCAAAAATAAAAAATTAAACTTACGTAGCTGTTTAAAAATAAATATCTTATATTTCTGCGTACACAATTACTGAAAAATAAAATTACCATTACAAAATAATAAGAAAAAGTATTTTCATATAATAAAATTGACGGGAAATATTTGCTTACTTGACATATACAGTGAGGCTACAATTTCGTGGACACAAGCCTGTATCTATGTTATTACTTGACGGATCGTTTTCTAATTTGGGCAGGCCACATATACCATGGTAGTGCATATTTAGAATCCAATAAAATAAATTTTAATCATAGGCGTGCGTTGCAGGAAATAAATAAAGGGGCAAATTTTTACGATTTTTTATTAGCGAATCGGATAGAAAAAAATCGATGTCATATTCTTATTTATCACCCTCGAATTTCATCCAAATCCTATGCAGGGTTGCTCAGAAAATAAAGAAATATCTCAATTTTCTTTCATTATTCCCTTTTTAGATAATCTGTTAAAACTAACAAGAAGGACGGTTAAGCATATCGGTGATTAAGCACTCTCGCTGTTTTTTTACTCTAATCATAAGAATTGTCATGAGATTTTTTAGCAACTAATTTACTTAGTACACAATGTAAGAGCAAATTAAAAGGGAATTCTAAAAATAATAAAACAATAATTTATCAATCTTTACTGCTTGCAATTATAATGCAAAATCCAATGGTGCCATGGAATGGCTTTATTTGTCGAAATGTCATATTGTGACATAAGCTAAGTAGTTTACATTTTAGTGTTGAATTTAGACTTCAAATAATTGTGATTTCTAATACAATGCCAGAAAATCGTTTATCATTTGCTGAAAAAGTTGAGATTATTAGAAAATATAACAGTAAGAGAAGCAGCAAGAACTTTTAATGACCGACATCCTAACCGGCCTCCAGTAAGTTTTAGCACAATAGCTAAGATTAATCGAATTTTTAATCAAACTGGAAACGTTACAATAGCAAGACCAACAAATTATAATCGGAATAATTTAAATGAAAACAGAATTTTGCAAGCATTCCGTAATAATCCAAAATTAAGTATAAGACAAGCTTATTTGAACTTAAATCTAAACAAAGAAATAATAAGAAGATGTCTAAAAAAAATAACATAAAACCATTTAAGCCTAAAATATTACACACACTCTTAGAAGGGGATTTTGAAAGAAGATTGGATTATGCACTTTGGATGCAGGGTGAATTTTTGAACAACAGAGATTTTTTGAAAAATATAATCTATTGTGACGAATCTACTTTTACATCAAATGGGGTAAGATCCACCCAAAATATGAGATACTGGGCGTCAGAAAACCCACATTGGATAATTAACAGTAAAAATTAATACTTATTCAAAGTGAATGTTTGGTGTGCTATTTTAAATCAACAAATTATTGGACCTTTTTTTATTCAGAATTTGACTGCTCAAAATTTTCTGAATTTTCTTGATAATTTACCATTAAACGTGAGCGAAAATCTTTACTTTTTGTTAGACGGTGCCCCAGCACATAGTTCTCGTATGGTTAGAAATTGGCTTGACACCAATTTTCCTATGAAGTGGATTGGTCCCCGTAGCCCATTACATGAGTTTCCTCCAAGATCCCCAGATTTCACCCCGATGGATTTCTATTTTTAGGGTAACATAAAAAATAAAGTATACGTTAATC
Source organism: Rutpela maculata (assembly GCA_936432065.2). Taxonomy (NCBI): domain Eukaryota; kingdom Metazoa; phylum Arthropoda; class Insecta; order Coleoptera; family Cerambycidae; genus Rutpela; species Rutpela maculata. Next base: position 228,155,039 of record OW386285.2, read on the forward strand.
GGCCTCGTACTGTGGAAGAATTGCGGCAACGAATTACAGAGGCATGTGAAAGTATCACAAGGCACGAACAGATAAAAGTGATTTGTCATGTTAGAAATAGGGTAGAAGCATGCATCACATTGGATGGCGGTTATGTTGAAGTTAGAAGAATTCATTAGTATAATTAATTAATTAAGTTATGATGACAAATGAAAAGAATAAAAATTCCATTATTTCATATAATTCCTTCAACAATTTATCATTACCACAAATGTATTCTTAATGTCAATTGTTTTTCTGTTAATACATTTATGTGATGTTTCTGTGTGTTATTTTTTTCTGTAGTACGCATGCCATAAAGAAGAAGTAAATGGGACACAATGTTAACATGAAATTACATACGGGAGAAAACATATTTCTTTATTTTCTGAGCAACCCTGCATAGGATTTGGATGAAACTTGTTTCAGGTATGTTTTCGAGGGGGATAAATAAGAATATGACATCGATTTTTTTCTATCCGATTCGCTAATAAAAAATCGTAAAAATTTGCACCTTTATTTATTTCCTGCAACGCACGCCTATGATTAAAATGTATTCTATTAGATTCTAAATATGCACTACTATGGTATATGTGGCCTGCCCAAATTAGAAAACGATCCGTCAAGTAATAACATAGATACAGGCTTGTGTCCATGAAATTGTAGCCACACTGTATAACATAAAAAAATAATCACTCTTTTAGAGACTCATAGCTTGGCTAGTATTTAAAAATAAATGTCTTTTATCTCTTCTCACATAATTATTGAAAAATATTATTTTGGGTATTCAGCAGATAACACAGGTTTACAAAAAAAAAAAAAAAATGTCCGACCAATGGGATCCCATTACCGTACCCGTGATGGCGCAAAACGGACTACGGCATCGTGTTCAGCACGTCAAAAACCTTCGAGGAACGGTAATGGGATCCCATTGGTCGGACATTTTTTTTTGTAAACCTGTGTAATTTTCGAAAAAACCATGCGTTCCTTCCATATACTATCCATCCAAGTCTGATCACATTAGTATATCAAAAAGAAGTCTCCCTTACGAGACATCGTTTTTTTTTATCGAGGAGGTGAAACCCTCATGGACTCCTATCGCTGGTATAGGAAGTGTCAGACTTCGCAGGGCTCTGCAGCCTCCTGGGCTTATTGTGCCATTACGAGACATCGTACTTAGTTCTTTTATGATTGATACTGATTTCTAAAATCTTAGTTCTCTTATAATTGATACTGCTTCCTAAAATCGAAGATAGTGGTTCAGTAAATTTCCTAGGCATTATCATAGACAACATAAGAGATGGAACAAACATCTGTACAAAATGTACAACAGTCTAAAAAGGATTACTATATAAATTTAAAAATTATTTAAAAGCTATTATGTATACATTATACAATATGTTTCTCGCTAGTGAAATCGAGACGGTCCTATTATATTATGGCGGCTGAGGAAGTCACTTACTCATCTAAAAACTGAAAATTATTTTAAATTTTTTTTTTTAAATATTATGCACAATCAACCCAACATATTATGTTATTTCGACAATCTTTATACAGATGCTAATATACTTAATATATGGAAGTTATTTTAATACAATTAAATCTGACTATAAATATATTTAACAATAAATTAATCGGATCTGCTGATCACACTTATCAGACAAGAACTAGAGCAACAACTAACATAACTCCATTTTTCACGAGTATAAGATCAGTTAAGCAAAGAAATGTTTTCTGTGAGATTGAATAATTTTCTTCCAAAAGGACAATTAAAATTACAAAATGGCCACATTTGCATATTATTTCGGTCATAAATTCTATTGATTTATTTAAAATAAGTCAATTATTTATTTTAAAAATTAATAGAATAGAGTGACATAAGCCATTAACATGAATACTAATTTTTTGTGCGAATGTTTACTATATTTAACATGTTAGGATACATGCTACAGAAAATATTGAAAATATATTTATGTATGTGTAATGTGTATGTGCCTATTAGTGTATGTGTATGTATCATTATGCTTTTATACATAATTTATTATTATAAGTTCTTATCTCTGATAATATATTTTTGTTCTATGAGGGCAATTTATATAATGTGTAAGTCTATAACTAAATCTTATGCCGATAGCATGTATTCCTTTGATTATCCTATGTAAAATAATCACGAAAATTAACCACACATTAAAGTACTGCAACTAAACTAAAATAAATTTTTTCGAAACAAGAGCATTTAGTAACAAAAAAATAATAATATATTGTGTGTTTAGGTGTGAAAGCAAAACATTCCCGGACGACGATGGAAATTGTCGAAGCATCGAAGTCCGGGAATGTGCTTTCACACCGAAGTACACATACTATTTTTTCTGAAATCACAATCAATATTATTATAAATTAAGTAATTTGTATTAATGCATAACATTTCCTCATTACAATATAACTGCTTACTAATAAATGCATTTTTAATATGAGTTGGTTTGTCTGCGTGTATTTATTTACTGTCTAAAATATACATAAAAAACCGTACGGGAATGTTACTTTCTCGGCCTAGGCCGGGAAAGTAACATTCCCGTACGGTTTTGTCGATCGTTGCTTGGCAACGGGTCTTTTCCGGTCTGTTTTCTGATGATTTCTTAGCAACGGACTAAAATACTGGAATTATTCATTTTTCGATCTGAAATCGCGCCGAAAATGTAGACATTGCCGGTCGATTTCAGAAGAAAATACAAAAGTAAAGTTCAATTTCCCAATAAAATTGTTTATGTTTTAAGTACGTATAAAATTGAAATAATATAATAGTACAGTACCTAGAGATACAAGGGGTAAAAACCACCCATAAATATAGATATTTAATATTTGCAAAAGAATTACTGATTTATTTTTAAAACGTGGGATATTATATTTCTGGGATCGCTGATTACAAATCTGAAGTCAAAATTCAAAATGTGTTCAAAAGTGTTCAAAAGTTCAACAAGTGTTTTAAATGGAGAAAAAAAAATTGAGCATCTAGGTAATGCTATATATTTACGAAAAACAGAATTTTTGAAAGAAAATTTTAATTACTGGACAATTAAAATTACAAAATGGCCACATTTGCATATTGTTTCGGTCATAACTTCTTAATTTGTGATACAAAAACAAACAAGAAAAATCGTTTTAGAAACTGATAAATTATCATTAATTCTGTTCCTTTTGATGGACATGTCATAGTTTCTAAGATATTCAATATTTAAACTAAATACTTTATCCTAGTTAACATTATTATAAGTTAATAGTACATTTTCACGATTATTGAGACTTTCTATCATATGCACACAGCAAGTGTTTACTCACTTAGGTGTATATTATACCTTATATAATGTTTGCTTACATACTGTCTGGTTCGTTTATATTTTTTTCCCACTGATTATATGCTTCTTAGCAAATTGTAATGTTAGGTATTCTATAATATAATCTGTTACGTAATATTTAGAATTATAATTATAATCTAATCTGTAAAGCAAATTACTGCCATGTCATATAAATTAAATTAAACTAAATAAATAAACGCTACAATGCCATATTTAAACTTAAATATCTCCGAAACTATTAATCCTGCATAAATATTAAAATAAAACAAATTCATTCTGAATTTCGGGGCATTATTTTTTATATCTATATTTGCAAAGAACCAAAAATTTTAAGTTTTCTGGAAAATCCTTATTTAGTTGTTGCTTTAATAATTTTTTCTCTGAAGCAAGTTTTGTAGACGGACGATAGAATTTGAATATCTAGATCATATTATAAGTTAACGAAAAACAGTATACGAGAATATATTTTTTTAATTACTGACTGCTTAAATTAACAAAATGGCAACGATTTTATTAAAAAAATTCAACATTGCATACTTTTAATGCTATAGAGTTAATGAAAAAATCATTTGAAAGCCTAACTAATAGTCTTTCATTTTGGTAGTTTTGACGTAAGTGCCACAGTCTTTGAACTATTTAACATTTAAAGTAAATACTTCGTCTTATAAACGTTTAGACGTAGGTAATCTTTATACTCCCAATTCTCCGAAATCATTAATTCTGAAGGGATTAGAGAAAAATAAAATTCATCCACAACTTAGTAGCTATCTTATTTATCTCCAGCATGTTTTCGCTCAATGAGGTACGTTTCGAGTTATTTGACGAAAATCGTTTCTAAATACCTCCTTTTTACAAGCTTTTATTTAACTTGCTTTGTATGTTAATTAGTATGTTTAGAAAGATTCTTGCAAGTCAATTTGAAGCACTTAATGACGTCCAATTGAACTGCATGCACGTATAGTTCTTGTCACAATATAATAATAGGTACCAAAAAGTGTTTTTTTATTTTTAGCACTATAATTTGATCGAATAGTATTTTAACTCAGACGTTGTATGCTAAGAAAAGATGAAAGATACGGTTTTAAGTAAAGACGACGCAATGAATATAAAACTAATTAAGACGTAATTAAAAATTTAGAAATAAAATTAGAAGTAAAAAAAAACTTTAAAAACAAACTTTTATTATTATTTAGCTGTAAGTACTAAAATGAAAAAAATAAAAATGAACAAAAACTAACTCTCCTAAAAATTTGTCAAATAGAAATAAAAAAATATTAACTTAAGTACTTACAATCTCTGTCAAATAAAATTAATGCATGTATGAACTTCTCGCGCTCGACAAGCTTTTAAGACAATTATTTTTTTAAATTTTTATTTATTTCGTTTTATTACACCCAAATGATAATAAAAGCTCGTTTTTAAAAAGTTACATTTAATTTTCAAGATAAAATTACAATTTTCAAGTCGTTATAACTTAAAGGCTATCAATTTATATGAAAAGTTGCATACATCATTTTCTTCTTAAATTCTGATTATCTTTCAGCGCCCATGTTTTTGCTTTTTTTAGGTACCACCCCGTGAAAAAGAAGTGACATTCACCCCCTATAAGTTAGCAAGCCCCCTCATAATATAGAAACACTTACTTGATGCATTTACTATTAAGTTCCCAAAAATAAACGAAATCTAATTCATGACATTATTCTAATTACTGTACTATAAGTTGCCTCTTACGAAAAGCTGCAATATTAATATACATTTCTTTTTAATGCATTAGAAATCCCCGAAACCAACCTGACTTCACACACACACGCACATTCTTTAGTACAATTAACTTATAAATCAGTAATTACTGTTACCCAGTTTTTCTACTGCAAATATACGTATATTAGTATTTATACTTGATGAAAAAAAAAGAAAGTTTACATTTCATATAAGAATCACACATTCCAAATTTCAGACTTCTAGACTTATTCCTTCCCATGCCGACGGGACTTAGAAGTTTGTGAAATTTTTGCCTCCACGTCCAGTGGAAGTATAGTAACGACAAAAATTTTTTAAAAAATTTTTATTGTCCAAATAGGCTTAAAATGTCATGAAACGTCGAGATTTTAAGTTTGAGCGAAAAAAAAATTTCTGTCTGTCTGTCGGTCTGTCTGTCTGTCTGTATGTCGGTCTGTCTGTCTGTCTGTCTGTCGGTCTGTCGGTCTGTCGGTCTGTCTGTCTGTAACTTTTTTTGTGCGCACGTTTACTCTGGAACCGTTTAAGATATTGACTTGAAATTTGGTACACATATGTACTTTAACGAGATCTAGAACTAGATTATATTTCCATCTTGTTCCGTCGAAGGGTTGGGGGATAAATTGGGGTAAATTTGGGGTAAATGGGTAAATCAAGCAGGTAAGAGTCCATGAAATTGGTATTTAGTATATACAAGAGAAGCTAAGGTCTCAAAAAAATTTTTGGCATTAGCCATCCCCATTACCACCCCCACCTCCTTATTAAAGGGGATGAAAAAACATTGTGATTTAGTGTATGTACAGGAACCAGAAACCTCAAAATATTTTTTTACTTCATCCACCCCCCCACTACCATCCCCCTATCACCACCCCCACCCCACTACCGATGTGCGGTATCGTTTTATGGGTTTTTGGGGTAGAGGATTTCAAATATTATATTATTAAAGTTCCATAAACAATTATTTTCACATACAAAGTTTTTTCGTTGTGAGTGACTTGGATAGAGAATCTGGATGTGGAAGTAGTGATTCCTTGGGCAGCGGTTTTTTAAATAGAAACATCAAGGTGGATTTTTTTCAAATCGATACTTTATATATGATAATAAAAGGAAAATAATAATAATTTCAACCCATATGAAGCTTAACGTTAAGGAGCACCAGACGCTTAAAGTTAAGGAAAATAGCGAATTTTTTAAGTAAAAATGCATATACGTCACATTCCAGTCACATTCCATTCACTAGCTGAAGCTGATTAATTTTGTTATGCTTTTTCTGGTAATACATTTGGTACACCGTTCCCATGGAAACCACGTGGCATCATGAGTTTGAACGCAACAGTGCCTTATAAAAAACCTCGTAAAAAACGTTTCACATCAGTTTCATCACCACCAAAAATTGTGTTTATAGGCGTCTGAAAATAAGGAGTACGCCACCTGGTGGTCTATAGTCAAACTAATTATGGGCTTTTCTGTCATTGTCTCTTTAGTGTACGATGATATTAACAATAAGTAAATGATAAACTGAGATGCTAAGTTATTAAAAATATGATAGCGTTTAACGGGGCTACAATTTGCTGGAGCCAACCTAGTCGGTATCCTTTGTAGATTGCAGGGACAACTCGTGAAAGTTGAGTTGGCACGACAATGTTCAAAGCATACCCTCTTTGATGTAGACACCTATAACCAGGCATTGAGAGGGAAAAAGCTGGTGCAAATAACCGTGGCCGGGTAGCAATAATAATGTCCTAGAGAATCACACATTGTAAGTGAAATTTTTGAAATAAGTAAATATATGTAATTCCAGTATATTTAAAAGTAATATATACTATTGCACCATGCACTATTCAATATTTCACACAATATTTCCATTTCATATTTTACAAAATACTGTTTCATTTATTTTACGTAAAGAATTAATAAATGTCTTTTTAGTTATATTCAATGCACCACTAATTTCATGGGTACTTGAATCTGAGACACTTGTTTGTAAACATAGAGCATACACATTTATTTATTAAGTTTTGTGTTGAATATGGGTTGTATCACACAAAATAATATGTCCTGCATTTAAATTATATTCCCCTTCATACACACACTTAGAATTTTTACATTTTTAGTGCTTTACAAATGTTCCATACATTGCAATATGCTTAACCTAAATGTCACTCATGTTTCCTGAAAAAAAAAATGATTTAAACTACAACTGTACATAAATTTAAAGAAAAATTTAAGTTTATTAATATTTAACTAGCCAGACACCGTTTACGTCGAAGAAACTGTACTTTTCAAGGGAGAAACTAGATAACCTAAAAAAAATATGAATTTTGCTGAATAATGCCTTTAACGTCTTGCAAATCACTTACAACAAAATCTTGTAAACCTTTAGATCATATATTATTAATGTTATTATTTTTAACGCCAAAAATAACAATAAACAGAAAAAAATCAATATAAGTATTCTCCACATAAACAAACAAAAAGCCTATAATTAGTTCACGAGTTCTCCACTTCGGCGCTGGCATCTTAAATTCAGACGCCTATTCCACCTGACAATAAGAATGAAAATACCCATGACAGTCAAACTCGCATTTTTCTAAATAGCTTCCAAAGGAAATATTTGCAGACCTCGTGGCATCGTGAGTTGTAAACGGAACAGTGCCTTAGAAAAACATTTGCGCATACTTATCTGTACCATCAGTCGATAGCATCAACCTGATGATTACATCAGTTTCATCACCACCAAAAATTGTGTTTAATCCACCTGGCAATAAGAATGAAAAACGCGCATTTTTCTAAATAGTTTCCAAAGGAATATTTGCAGAAATGGCGGAATAAACCGGAAAAAACATCAATACGAATGAGCGTGAAATTAGAAAAGTTGTAGCCTTGCATATTATAACGGGCACACTTCGTTTTCCTAGACTGAGATTGTATTAGGCACCTGCGACAAGAATCAAATATCTGGATGAAATTGGCATATTACGTAATAGATTTGAATCCCTCAGAAAAACTTACATATTGTGGATTTCAACAAAAAACGTAACGATGATAGTGATAAGCTTTGGAAAGTACGTCCAATAATAAAATTATTCAAAAATCGTTGCGAGGAATTGGTAATTGAAAAAAATCTTTGTATTGATGAATCAATACTGTTTTTATCAGTCATATACCTAGTATGTAAGGGAAAGCCAAACCCGTGGGCGGTAAAAATATTTATGCTTTGTGGCAATAGAAATTCATCAGTATCAATGAAACGTCAAAAACAACAGTCCATTCCAGTGGACGATATAATAAGTTTCGATAATCTTGGCCATTGGTCAATACATACAAATGGCCTTGAGCGGCACTGTAAACTCGAGACTTGTGGAGGATGGTCAAAAATTTCCATGTAAAATAAAATAAAAATAACATTTTCATATTTAATTTTTTATTTCTTTTTGACCTGATGGAGGCATCTGCGACTATTTCCTAGTTCATAAATATGTGGAGGAAATTAGTCTAAATTCTGTTGAAGAGTTATTGACGGGGTATTAATTAATAATAATCTATGCGAAAAAATATTTTTTGCTTATCAAAAAATCAGGGCTGAAAGGTTAATATAATCATTAAGTTAGTAATTTTTTTACTGAATTTGGTACTTATCTAATTGTTCTCACTTTTCAGCGAAAATAATTGACATATTCATTTAGAAAAATAGCATGGATCTAATTTCTCGTTTCAATACTGATTCGGAATTTTTAAATTACGATCCGAAAACATGGGGAACGCAAGATTCTTATACGAATGGAGGAGAAATAATAATGTCACTTAAAGTTGTCATCGACACTGCCGAATGGTCCATAAAATTAATGGAGGATTTCTATGGTCTCCTAACAAAGGATGAAAAGCAAATAGAATAAGTAGTGTAATGTGTGCAAGAGCACAGAAAAATATATCCAAATTGTAAGAAAGATACATTAAGGCCAATATCAATAATTATTGATATTATGAATTATGAATGAATTATAATTATAATTATAAATTTACATTATGCAAAGCAATTTTTCGTAACATCCTAAATCATGGCTGCATGATCTGGAACGCAGCTTCCGACACACAATTTAAAAAAATACAGACCACGCAGACCAAGTTGCTCCGTCTGTTAACTAATTGAAACTGCTATGATAACATTGAAGGACTTCATAGGCAAACACAAATCCAAATAATCACTGGAGAGACACTTCCCTGAAGTTCTTTACTGACAAGACTAGACTTTCAAACCTTTAACAGAAATATAGCACACGACAGAATGAAACACCGACACACCCTGCTTATACACAAAAGACTTCCTAGTTATCACTTGGGGGTACGTGACATCAAACGTACACAGACAATATAATTTCTCCGCAAACATCTTTCTCACCATCCCATCCTATTCCTAAACTCCATCGTATGAAACATATAAAAAAAAAGAAACATAAACAGAAACCGAACAAAATCAAAACCTTTTGTTGTTTGACAAACTAATTGTTTTGAACATGTTTTTATTTCACTTTGCCTCTACTTAATAGTTATTCATGTACCAAGGGCCGTAAGTGCACTTTTTTTGGTCGAGAATAGAGTTGCAATCCGAGGCCCGTAGGGCCGAGGTTTGCAAGTAATCGAGACCAAAAAATCGCACTGTACGACCCGCCGTGCATATTATATTATTCGTCATACCCATGAATCATTAAACTAGAAAAAAACTTAAGAAAACCAGTGGAAAACTATAATTATTTGAATCAGGTTTCATATTTGCTAAACAAATAGTAAAGGTAGCGATGCTTGGAATATCCATGGCAACCGTCAATAAAATAAATTTAGGACTACTGTCAATATAAATTAAATCATATTATTATAATAATATACATTTTTGATAATAATGGCGGATATAGAAGATATAGCAAGTAAAGTTTGTCTGAATTTATTTCCAAAAAAGTTAAAACATTTAATACTACTTGTTATATAAAAGAGAAAATTTTTCCAAATTTACTTTATTTCCCTAGGGACGTTATGAAAAATAACGACCCGTTGCCAATGGAGACAAGTATTTGGTACATAAAGCTTCACTTACGATCGACAAAACAATGGAATTTTAGTATACTTGCGAGGGAGGTATCAGGAAAAATTATAAATATATGCGGTTCTCTAACATACCTTTTTTGTTTGAATTGTTATAATCCATCGGAAAATAAGTCAAAATGTATTAAATCGAATGAATAAAATTGTAAACGCCTGCCGGCTGCCTTGAAGGTGCCTCAGGCGTGTTTTGTTCTCTATCTCGAAATATTCATAACGTGCAGCATGAATAGCATGATATATCAGAACGTGCAAACTTTAATAAAGTGCTTGTTTAAAAAAATGGTTGTGGTATAGCTTGCGAACTGGGAAACCTAGCGAAGCGGGTTAGAATCCTGCTTATAATGAATAATTTTAATTACAAAATTGTAATGAAGCATTCTTTAAATTTTTGCTCCATTACTAAGATTCCGGATTTACACACGACACCATTGTGCACACGGCCCGCAAACCTGCCCATCTCCCGTCTAGAGGCATGGATTTGCACACGACACTGAACTATACGCAGTTCTACGTCACCAGTAAACGAGGATTCTCGGATATAAAAGCCGGCCACAAATCAACATAATTCAGAGTGGATAATTCTGCCAATCTGTCTACAGCGTGCTGAGCTGGACATATTGCAGTTTTGTGCATCTCCCGACGCAAACACGACGGATCGAATGCAATCTGACCCTGGGAATCCTACAGCGTGTTGAACTGGGACCCCTCGAGTCGTTAGTCATTCCCCGGCGCCGTTTCGCCGCCAAAGCCAGAGACGTCGCATCGCAACCGTTACACTCTCTCTCTCTCTCAGATAATAGAAAATGTTGTCCTAAGAACCGTAAAAAATACGGACATATAACCTGTACCTGTATGTTATGTAACACTGCCACACATTACCTGTTTGGAAAAGTAAATAAATTGTTTATATCTTTATTGGGCTGTCTTATTAACTAATCTGGACCCTGATTAATCTCCGAACCAGCTACCCGACAACAAACCGTTACATAATTTGGCGCCCGAGCACATTTTGAGACTTTAGTTTATTCCAGATAGCCCAAAAAGAGACGTTCACGAATGAGAGAGAGATATAAAGATATTTCAAGTCAAGAGAGAAAATGAAAATGAAAAGGATTTTGTGGTGGCAATCCAGACTACTACAATTTTAACCCCAGAAGAGACACGATTCCGAATAGTACCGAAAGTACGTTAAACGAACCAAATTCCAGACACAAATCCAGATTACTGCATTAGAGATGATAGATGTACCGTCACATATGGAGCAGTAATATATTTAAATTTATGTCCAGAGTCCCGAAAATACGTTAAACGAACCGATGTCCAGAAACAAATCCAGATTACTGCATTATAGACGATAGCTGTACTGTCATATATGGAGCAGTAAAATAATTTAAATTTATGTCCAGAGTCCCGAAAATACGTTAATCGAACCGATGTCCAGAAAAAAAACTCCAGATTACTGCATTATAGACGGAATCCTGTACCGCCATATATGGAGCAGTAATAATTTTATAGATCCCAAATTTTCCAACCCATGGAAACCCTGTATCCCGCAACCGTAACGAAAACAAGTCCAGTAAAACCAGAGTCATCCAAAATAAGTGATGAAGTCGGAAGTCCAAGTGCCAGACCTGCTGTCACCTTTGCCTCCGACACCCGAAGCCAAAAGGCCGCCCCCAGTCCGAGACGTACCGTCCCCGATGCCATCCGAAGTCCGAGATGTACCGCCCCCGATGCCGTCCCCAGTCCGAGAAGTACCGTCCCCGATGCCGTCCCCAGTTCGAGAAGTATCATCCCAGATGCCGTCCCTGATGCCAACCCCGATGCCGCCCCCAGTCCGAGGCGCACCATCCCCGATGCCGTGCCCAGTCCGAGGCGTATCGTCCCCGATGCCGTCCCTAGTCCGAGACGTACCGTCCCCGATGCCATCCCCAATGCCGTCCCCAGTTCGGAGACAGCCCCAGCCCCCCGAAGCCACCGACCCCAGGTAGGTCAATTGCCTGCCTCCAGGTGTTTTTCCAGGACAACGACGCAGCCCTCCCGGTCCCAGCTCCGCAACGGAAGCGACAGTTCAGGCGCCACAACCAAGATGGCCCCGCTTCTAGGATCCCTGGCACCGTCCCCCCTGTCCGCCATCGCCACTGCAGTAAACGTCCGGAAGAACCACATTTGTATTTGTATACCTGTTTCTTGCAATTTTTTGTGCTCATTTATTTTAACTATTTTACTTGTACCATGGCTCTAAGATGTTTTACATACTGTTTATGTTATTTAAAACTTTGTTTTTCTCTACATATGCACATACATATATACCAGGCGTATACGAAAGAATTGGCCATTTTTTCTTTATTTTGTTTGAAGATGTTTAGTAACTTGTTTTCCCATTGCTGTATTTTGATGTTAAGTTAGCAAAAATTTTCTCTTTGATAGAATTTTGAAAATTTTTTTTGTAAAGAAAGAGGGGAGTGTAATGAAGCATTCTTTAAATTTTTGCTCCATTACTAAGATTCCGGATTTACACACGACACCATTGTGCACACGGCCCGCAAACCTGCCCATCTCCCGTCTAGAGGCATGGATTTGCACACGACACTGAACTATACGCAGTTCTACGTCACCAGTAAACGAGGATTCTCGGATATAAAAGCCGGCCACAAATCAACATAATTCAGAGTGGATAATTCTGCCAATCTGTCTACAGCGTGCTGAGCTGGACATATTGCAGTTTTGTGCATCTCCCGACGCAAACACGACGGATCGAATGCAATCTGACCCTGGGAATCCTACAGCGTGTTGAACTGGGACCCCTCGAGTCGTTAGTCATTCCCCGGCGCCGTTTCGCCGCCAAAGCCAGAGACGTCGCATCGCAACCGTTACACTCTCTCTCTCTCTCAGATAATAGAAAATGTTGTCCTAAGAACCGTAAAAAATACGGACATATAACCTGTACCTGTATGTTATGTAACACTACCACACATTACCTGTTTGGAAAAGTAAATAAATTGTTTATATCTTTATTGGGCTGTCTTATTAACTAATCTGGACCCTGATTAATCTCCGAACCAGCTACCCGACAACAAACCGTTACATAATTATCCCCGAAAAGTGGTTCGGACTCCACTATAGATGCCTCGTTTCTCTTTACTTAAAACAAAATCCCGGATTTTCAAGGAGTTACCTCGGTGGCTTGAGAGTGGGTTTAGAAAACATTTAATAAAATGTACATTTTTTGAAAATTGTCCTCTATTTTGAATCCTACATGGTAAATCAGGAAAGTATGGCGTGCCAAATCCTTTTAACTAGTCTTGCTAAACTGTTCGCTTCTATCTTTGAAATTGTTTTATGCATATCTACCTCTTCCATTATACAAATAATACAATTAATTATGTTTACCAGTAAACCTGAAATAAATACTTAATTTCAATAATTTGCTAGATCTTTACGAATTGTTTCAATATACTAGAGCGTTTCAAGTAAATTTGTATGGAGTGACCTACATATTAAGTCAAATAAACATGTAAATAGGCCATAATTTCTTGATTCCCCTTCATTTCGTATAATTTGAATTCTAATTGGCTTATTTTGTTTCAGGCGAAAATCCAGCCGCTATGCAGCACGGAGGAAGAGGATTATCTTGGCTCCAATGTAGTCCGTCATCTTGGTTATTAATTTTTTCTGTTATCATAATGTTGTGCTAGTCACTAACAAGAATATAAAATCAATCGATAAAGAGAAATTCATATTAATTCCGTAAAATCCAACGTCAAAGTGAATGTCAAATGAAATATAAATATTTTGTATAAAAACTTTGCTTTTTAAATTGAAAGTGTGCGAAGAATAAAAAACTGTGTGAAAAGATAATTTCTAAAATGTGAAAAGTTAATACATTCCAGTGAATACATACAGCACGGTCCAAATGATCGTTGGACATTTAACAAAAATAAAGTCTGAACTTATGTTGTAGAAATAAGTTTAAAAATGTATGTAGTTGTGACCAGTGTATTGCTAAACAATAGCTACATAAAAATAAATTACTTCAAATGTCTTGACAACCAGCAATCTCCAATTATCAGGCTTCTTTGCTTGGTGAAGTATTAAACATTACTTTAAATTCTATTGGGTATTCAAAAAATGCGGGACATAAATTCAGGAGTATATTGCATAGGTAATAGAAAAAGTTCCTCTGAAGACGGATCCTATAAAATTTCGTTTTGTAGATTATAAATTATATTTTTATTTTGGTAAAAACCGAAATTTTTACGGTATTCCATAAAATTGATTACAGGTGGTGATTTAATATTCAGGCGTATAAGTGAAGCATTTTCTGTACTGCTCCCTGTCCACTATATTCTCTACCAGTGAGAAATTCAATGATAATTTATTTCCATTATATGGAACAGTCTTTCAAAATATTCCTTGTAACATAACCCACCATGTGAAGATTCAAAAGAATAATGCAGATGGGTATCACTGACTGTACAAATATTAACGTCTATACAGGGTGATTCATAAGTAATGGTACAACATTTAACTGTAGATAATGGGAGTCAAAATATTAAGATTTAGCTAATTATGCCTTAATGAATTGTTTATAGGTAAAAAGATATAGGGTGTTAGAGTTAAAATTAAGTTTTTTATTTTCCTTTGTAATTTAATGTTTTTTTAACATTTTATCATGGAAATTGGTGGGAAATCATAACACACCTTCAACTTTCGTCTAGCTCCTAGTGGGCGCTACGTACGCTATGTTTATTGTGTTAAATGGGTCGTAACTTTTTCACCCGCACAGTTATCGCAAAGGCTATAGCGGGATAAGAAGATGAAAATTGCCCCCTCCTGGATTTTTATTTAGAACTAGCCATTAGAAAGGACATATTTAAGAACCCCTTCAGCCAGATTTTCAGTCCCCTAGGTGCTAATGAAGTGCTCCTATCGTGAAAAACGTGTTTTTTCGAGAAAAATTTCTCCTGCTCGACTGTTTACTCCAAAAAATCTGAAAAAATTCATGGATGTTTATTTTTGAGAAAGAAAATACACTGATTTTTTTCAGATTTTTTTGGATCAAAACTGGAGCCAGGAAAAATTTTTGAATTTTTCAATAATTTTTTAAACAATAAGGGTCATATTTGGCTAACTTCTAAATAACAGTTTTTCGTGTACTTTTTCTCGTACTTCCGAATGCCGGTGTCAGAATTGCCATTTTCAGACTGGAACATGCTCAAAATTTAAAAAAAACGTTTTTTTACTCATTTTGATCCGAGGGGTCAACCGCGAAGGAAATCTGGTGTACACCTAGAAGGAAGTCCCAAGGAAGTCCGGGGAAGTCCGAGGAAGTCCCAAGGAAGTTCGGGGAAGTCCGAGGAAATCCGAGGAAGTTCGAGGAAGTCCGAGGAAGTCCGAGGAAGTCCGGGGAAGTCCGAGGAAATCCCAAGAAATCTTAGGAAATCTGAAGGAAATCCGAGGAAGACCGAGGAAATCTCAGGAAATCTTGCTTTCAGTGATTTTTTGTTTTCTCCAAAACTATGGGCTTTAGACATGTTATATAAGGTTTCTTTGTTTGTTTAGTTATTCCCCAGTTGCTTTTAGTATTTATGTTAAGTTTCTTTAAATTTTTAATATTTATATACAGTGTGACCCATTTCAAGTGGAAACACCTTCGTAACTCAGTTATTGGCCAATTTCAACCAAATTTGGATCGGTATCAAAGATCTTTAATATTTCTTTTTCAGTAAAACAGAACTTATTTCAGTGAGTGGCGTGTATTTTTATTAAGAAAAAAAGGGTCGATTTTTCGAGAAATCATATTAGGCATTTTTTCTTTGTTGAAAAACTAATGCAATATTATTGATCAGCATAATTATTATGATAATAATTATTATTATAGATGCATAATTAAATTTTGGCAAAAAGTACATTCTATTCCTGTATAGAATAATAATAATATAATAATTTTTATGTAATTTTTCATAAAAATGCATAATTTTGGCTCATAAAAGTAGAGGCAAAATTTACAGAAAATTTTATGCTCTACAACTTTACTCTCTTGATATTTTTCACCAAAATCTCGACCAAAATGCACAGTTTTTCCTCAAAATAGATAAAAAGGCGAAAAAACGCTGAAATTTATATATATGTATATACTCATTTTTTAGAAGTGCGGGGGGGGGGGTGAAAATCATGTTCAGAGAACCCAAATACTTCACTGTTTACAAGTCTCATAACTGTGGAAATATTTTCCATAAAACAGCGATTTTTTGACTAATTTGAAGGGATTAAATAAGTGGTAGGTAAAGTGGAGCATGTGCACACCGGTTTTTGGACAGTGGACATTATTTGTTGACAATTGTGGGATTTATGTTTTATCATATAGTTTTCAAATTTTGAGTATTTCTTTGTTGGTACATTGGGCGAACAAATCTATAAATAAATAAACCCTAATCAACGGCTAACGCACTACAACCACACTTGATAAATGATAGGAGGGCGCACTTACCCCGAATTTAGGGTCAAGTGCATATTTGACTGTTAAAGAATCATGAAATCTACTGAAACTGATAGGAGGCAACATCGTTTTAATTACAATTTTTACTATTTTTTGCACTTTGCAGATTTGAAATTAATTGATTTGTTCAAAAGTTACAAACTATATGTACGAGGAATCGAGAGAAAAGTTCAAAACATTAAAAAAATATTTCATTAAACATTCTCAATAAACTGAAAATATTATATTTATATTTCAAATAACAGAAACATAAAGTCCATAATATATTCTCATGTGATTAAGTAAAGTTAATGTTAAATTTATGGAAGTCAAAGTCGAAAGTCCAAGCATCTCCAGGAAGATCTAATTTTCGATCAGGCAAAACCTTAATAATATCTATGTTAGTTATATTATCTACATCTTCCAATTCTGGCCAAAAAAGTTTACCGTGATTAAGTTTTGTGAATTTTACGGTCCATTCATCGTTATTAATTTTGTTGGTAACCTGAAAATGATAAAAGTCAGTAAGATATTGATACTTAAATAGTTAAATGAAGCAATACTTGTCCTACATAATGTCGTGTTGTTTTCTTGGTGCTATATTTGACAATTATCCATTTGTCTATGTATGTTCCTGGGCTTGATTGTTCTTGATTTTCATCTTCAACTTCATTAAGATCGCTTTCAGCGTCCATGTCATCGTCAGTGTCAACGTAAGAAAGTTCTTCTTCATCATTTGATGAACTAGCCGGTGGCGTCATGGGTTTCTTCGTCTGTCTTGGTTTTTTGAAGTTCTCTTCTTCTTTGAATCTCTCTTCATCTTATTCAAAGCTTTTGCCTTCTTCTTTGAAGCTTTCTCTTTCTCTATTGCTTACATTCTGACCACAGCTTCCGGTGACGTAATGACTTCAGCACAAGAAGGTTCGAATTTATCTTCTGGAAATACTTCATCATTGAAAGGTACCATACCTGCTTTCTTAAAGCCACTAACAATTGCATCAATCTTCAAATCTGCCACCATAGTAGAAAACTGCACCTTTGGAACTTTATACCTCGCATTCTTACGTTGTCAGGATACCAATTTAGCATCTCACATATCCTTTAGAGGCTTAAATACTGCCAAGTCAAGTGGCTGTAACAAATGGCTTGTATGCGGGGGCAGTTTTAAGATGGTAATTTGTTCCCTGATTGCAAGTTCTATGATATTGGTAGTCACATGAGTGCTATGGCCATCATAGATTATTAGAACTGGACGACTGTCACCAAGAGAAGAAATCAAACTTTTTTCAAAGTAGTTACGGAATATGTCTGACTCCATCCAGCCATTGGAGCATAGACTTTCTTGGAAATATTTCTGTTTTAGGAAGCCATTCATTTTAGATATCGATGAAAAAACTCTATACTTTATTGAACACTATGAGCCACATCTTCCCAGTTGAAAAAAAAAAGTTTTCGATAACAAAGTGATTTGTTCAATTTTGGAGGCTTCGTAAATAGTTATTAATGAAATTAAAGGATATATTATATTTTTTCCTTGGATTTTACCTGCCGTAGAACAACATTTGGTATTCCAAAGCACTCTAGAAAAATGTCTTAACACGCTTAAAAAAAACTGAACATCGGCTTAAAAATTCGCGAAAATCTCATGGTATACTCAGAATGTTGTCTTGAATACAAATATGTAAATATTAGTGATGCAACGATTACGATTGAGATTAACCGTAATCGCCGATTATTAGCATTTTACGATTAATCGTAATCGCCGATTATTGCAAACGATTATTTACGATTTGTGGTTTTTAATTTCTACGCTGCGTCGTCTAATATGGAAGATACCATTCGACACTGGAAAGAAAAATATAACCTTTCTTTGCTTAAAATCCATCACACATAAATATTTTGCACTGAAGGCTTCCAGTGTTCCATCAGAGTTGTTTTCCACTGCTTGTTGTTATACAAACAACTAGGAGACAGTGGCGGTCTGGGTGTCTAGGGATTAGTCGGCATTTTACAATAAACATTCAAACTCAGTTCGTCAGCGATCATTCAAACTCAGTTCGTCAGCGATTTGAATATTTTTGCTTCGCATTTATCTAAACGTCGTCCCAAATTTTTTTTGATGAGCGGGGGGAAGAAATCCAAAAAAAATTTTTTTCGTCCCAAAATTTTTCTAATGAGCAGGGGGGGGGGGGGGGGGAGAAATCCGAAAAAAATTTTTTTCGTCCCAAAATTTTTCTGATGACCGGGGGAGAGAAATCCGGAAAAAATTTTTCCCGTACCAAATTTTTTTTGATAAGCATGGCCCCTCATTAGACGCGACCCTAGGGCCCAGTCGGCATTTGCTAGCCGACCTGACCAGACCGCCACTGCTAGGAGAAATAGGTTGGGTCGAACAATCCTACAATTAATTATTGATTTTTATTTTATATGGTTACATGCTTGCCCAGGGTTGGCACAAAAATGGGTGGTTTTGTGGGTTTTTGATTTTAGAAAAACCAATCTGGGTTTTTGTTTGATTTTCGTTTTTTTTGCAGGAAAAAAAAAGCAATTATATAAGAAATTATATTTTTGCCTCACAAATACTTGAGCAAAACGATAATAAAAATGTAACGTGTCAGTATATTAGTAAACAATAAAACAAGTAAATAATAAACTTGAGACAAATAAAAACATGAAACAAATAACAAAAACTTTAAAAAAATTCCTCAAACTGGAATGTGAAAGGCAAAAGATAAATATCTTTTGAAAAGATATTTATGTTTTATTTAAATGTCTGAATCTTAACTAGTTTTGACGCCTTTTCATTCCAAGCTTATTCCTTAGTTTGCTCCAAATATGGCCGAATGTAGGAAAAATTATTTCTACTGCGGCACTAGAAGTGGGACAACTATGCAACTATGCAATTAAAAAAAAAACGCACATATTTACTAGGTTTTCATAACTGAGAATGTGAGAATATATCCAACACAGTCCAGATGTTGTCACACGCTATATTGTCAAAGCAACGCCGAATGAAAGGTGGGAAATTAGACGGGAAATTTGTTTTTATAAAAACCCAGTATAAACCACAATTACCCAGAAAAACCCACCTAAGTACCCAGTGGGTCGTCTTTTTCTAAAGAAGGTGGGTTTTTGCACAATCTTGGCTTGAGTGGTAATAATTTCCAATTCAGTTTTATTTTATCTACCAAGATTTTTAAGTGGGGCATCTTAATTTACATTATTTAACTTAATCCCTTAATTTGAGAACATCAATAGTAAACTGACTTTATATAACAAGTGGTTGCTTTTAGTAATTAATAATAAAATAGTTTTAATAAAAACAATTGCTTTTTATTGTTATACTATAAAACGTAATAAAGTTTTCTAGATAATCGTAATCGTATTCGTAATCGGCGATTAACACTAATGATAATCGTAATCGAAATCGTAATCGTAAAAGTAAGAATCGTTGCATCACTAGTAAATATATACAGGTTGTTCCATTTAAAAATCGAAAGTTACGGTAATTTCCGGGTAAACCGGAAATGGTCTCATACCGTTTTTTGTGTCCAAAAATCCATTTTTACAGATAGTTAAAAAATAAAAGAAATATAGAGGGGGGGGGGGGGAGCCACTCGCCTGTGGCACCCGGTATAATGCGTTGAAATATGATTCTCGAAAGGTACATATTACAGATATTCCATTTTTGAAGTAATGTGTGATGATACAGTGTCTGAAGTTTTGCCTTACAATAAAGATCGTGTGTTCGAATCCCAGACAGGTTGGATGTTTTTTCTTCAGTTTTTTTTTTATATATATATTTTCTTTCACAACCGAGTTCACAACAAAGTTTAGGAAAAACTGACATTATTTACCTACAAGAAAACTGCGGAGAGTATCCTATAGAATGTGTAACAATGATATAAAAAGCTCAATATATCGGCGAAGAGTATAATGCTTCCACTAGTTTACATTTGAGGCGTCTATTAGTTTTTTTAGTTGCATTAAAACACTCAACCAAAACACACCTAAAATATTAATAATGGAAAAAAAATTAATAATATTAATTAATTTCTCTGACAACGGTGAATAAACCAAAACATTGGGACACAGTAATTTTGTAATTTGCATTTAAAAAGTTCGAAAATCTCAGGATCGTATAAAGTTAATTTGATATATCAACGGCCAAGAACATAAAAACATCTATATTGGCTTATAACGACCTATTCTGTCTTACACGTTCCATATTCACTATAACAACGTTTCGATAGTAATAAATAAACCAGAGAAAATCGGTTCCGAGATCGGTTCGATTAATGGTAATAATAATAATCGAGATAACAATCAAATTTATTGAATTGATAATCATTAAGTTAAAAATGAGGTTAAAAATATAATTATGTTAATAATATATTTTTTTATATTTTATAAATTAGTTTTAATTAATTTAAAGGTAAATTTTATAAATATTCAATTATAAGATATATTTATGAAATTTTTAAACCTAATAAAATTAATTATGTCATTAAGAAAATTGATTATAAAAAACCGCTGACCAAGGAATCACTAATTCCACATCCAGATTTTCTATCCAAGTCTCTCACAACGAAAAAATTTTGTATATGGAAATATTTGTTTATGGAACTTTAATAATATAATATTTTAAATCCTCCACCCGAAAAACCCATAAAACGATACCCCACATCGGTAGTGGGGTGGGGGTGGTGATAGGGGGTAGTGGGGGGTGGATGACGTAAAAAATATTTTGAGGTTTTAGGTTCTTGTACACAGTACACACACTAAATCACAATCTTTTCTCATCCCCTTTAATAATGTGGTGGGGGTGGTAATGGGGGTGGCTAATGCCAAAAATTTTTTGAGACCTTAGCTTCTCTTGTATATACTAAATACCAATTTTATGGACTCTTACCTGCTTCATTTGCCTATTTATCCCCATTTACCCCAATTTACCCCCCAACCCTTCGACGGAACAAGATGAAAATATAATCTAGTTTCAGATCTCGTTAAAATACATATGTGTAGTAAATTTCAAGTCAATATCTTAAACGGTTCCAGAGTAAACGTGCGCACAAAAAATCTTACAGAAGACCGACAGACAGACCGACAGAATTTTTTTTCACTCAAACTTAAAATCTCGACGTTTCATGACATTCTAAGCCTATTTGAACAATAAAAATTTTTAAAATTTTTTTTGTCGTTACTATACTTCCACTGGACGTGGAAGTAAATCGAAAAAACGAACTTCGGAAGAAATCTGGGAATATCAAGGAAATTTAAGGAAATTCCAGGAAATCCGAGGAAATCTGGAGGAAATCCGAGGAAGTCCCAGGAAGTCCGAGGAAGTCCCAGGAAGTCCCAGGAAGTCCGAGGAAGTCCGGGGAAGTCCCAGGAAATCTTAGGAAATCTGAAGGAAGTCCGAGGAAGTCCCAGGAAATCCGAGGAAATCCCAGGAAGTCTGGAGGAAGTCCGAGGAAATCTGTGTAATCTTCGTCAAAGAGGAAATCTGGTGTACAAAATTTTGGGCGCGGTTGGCCCCTCGGAGTTTTGATCTCTCCACAATAAAATTGTGGGAGGTTCCTAAAATTGGTCCAAAATCGAAAATTGAGATAACATCAAATCTTTACGTTTTGAGGCCCCAGGAATCCAAAATAGTGGTTTCTGAAAAATGTCTGTTTATGTATGTGTGTTTGTGTGTATATGTGTATGTGTATTAGCACGATAACGGTGAAACTACTAAATGGATTGGGATGAAACTTTGCATGAGGATTTTTTTAGTGCTCCAGAAGATCTGAAATTGTTTTGGTTGAGATCGGATTACGTTTAGTGCCGTTTTGGCACAACAAGTTGTTTATTTTAAGATTACCAACAATTTGTAATCGAACCATTCAAAAGCAGTAAAAATTCCGATTTCAACGTTATATCACACTTGCACCCTTTCGATTTAGTTTCCGCGAAATAAATTAAAAAACAAAATAACACGCTTCTTGTGTAATATATATTTTATAGTCTAATCTAATGTTTGGTAGACTAGTGTATTAAAGCATGCAGACTGCCATACACGTTTTTTTTAAGAACGTCAAGCCAATTGTGTTGGTTGAGGACTTGAAGATTTTTTTTTGACAGGTGTCACTTACGTTCGCGAGCGAAAGATTTTTTTACAGCTGTCAGATAAAATGCGTCTAAAAGTTGTTAGTTGAAAAACTATCACTTTGACAGCTGTCAAAATTGTAGCTCCAAAACTTTCCTGGGGAGTTTATTTTTTGACAGTTGTCCAAAAATTTCTAAGTTGGTATTGCACTTTGTTTTTAGGTTATGATTGTTTATATAGTTTTAAGGTTATGATTAACGGAAATGATTCCAGCGATGCGTCGGAAATAGATTCAAAGTGTTTGGATTTTTAATGTCAAAGTCACTTTTATTATGATTTGATGAAAAACTCACTCTGGACCCGGTTAAGGGTTGTCCGTAATCACACGGGCTCCTTATGGGTTATGTAGGCTCCACACAGCTACCACCGGCTCTAAACTTTCTCTTCTCTCTCTCTCTCTCTCTCTCTCTCTCGCGAAAAAAAAAAAACAATTGGCTTGACGTTCTTAAAAAAAACGTGTATGGCAGTCTGCACGCTTTAACATACTAGTCTACCGAACGTTAGGTTAGACTATAAAATATATCTTACACAAGAAGCGTGTTATTTGGTTTTTTAATTTTTTTCGCGGAAACCAAATCTAAAGGGTGAAAGTGTGATATATCGTTGAAATCGGAATTTTTACAAATTATTAGTAATCATAAAATAAACAACTTGTTGTGCCAAAATGGCACTAAACGTAATCCGATCTCAACCAAAACAATTTCAGATCTTCTAGAGCACTAAAGAAACCCTCATGCAAAATTTCATCCAAATCCGTTTAGTAGTTTTGCCGCTATCGTGCTAACATACATACACACAGACATTCTTCAAAATCCCTTTTTGGATTCCTGGGATCTCAAAACGTAAAGATTTGATGTTATGTCAATTTTCGATTTTGGACCAATTTTAGTAACCTCCCACAATTTTATTGTGGGGAGGTTAAAATGCGGAAAAAACGGTATTTTCAAATTTTGAGCTTGATGTTCTGAAAATGGTAATTCTGACACCGGCATTCGGGAAAAAGTACACAAAAAATTGTTATTTAGAAGTTAGCCAAATATGACCTTAATTGCTTAAAAAATCATTGAAAAATTCAAATATTTTTCCTGGCCCCAGTTCTGATCCGACAGATCTGAAAAAAAATCAGCTGTCAAAAACACACGTCCATGAATTTTTTCAGATTTCTTTCGATCAAACAGTCGAGCAGGAGAAATTTTTTTCGAAAAAACACGTTTTTTACGATAGGAGCACCTTATTAGCACGTAGGGTGCTGAAAATTTGGCTGCAGGGGTTTTTAAATATGTCCTTTCGAATGGCCAATTCGAAATAAAAATCCAGGCGGGGACAATTTTCATCTTCATATCCTGCTATAGCCTTTCGCATAAAGTTTGTATTCCTCTATAGTTAATAAAAAAGGTATACTTGTCTCAAGTCTCTAAGTATAACAGGTTTTGAGAAAAGTACAAATGAAGAGTTCCACGTAAATTTGTTAAAAGCCGTTTCAAATAATAATTTTTAAAAGTAGGCGTTGTGACACAGAATTATCACAGTAAATAAAGAAGCATATTTATCAAGTAGGCATAAAGACAAAAAGTACCTGTCAAACAATTAATCTTTCAAACCATAATTAGTTGTTGCGGAGAGTTTTATTTAATTAAGTGTTGTTTTTTAATCATTTCTAATATCGTTTTATAAAAGATGCCTCGCCATACACTTTTTTCGACTTCTGAAATGAGAGACATGGTTTGTGTATACTCGCAAGTATATTTTTGTGGTCGTGCTGCAGCTCGAAGTTACTTAGAACTGTATCCAAACAGAAGGCAGCCTGATCATAGGTTATTTAAAAACCTTTCTGATCGTTTGGGGAAATAGGAGCATTCCGCCCAAAACGTGATGTTGCTGGTTCTCCAAAAAGAATATCTGTGGATCAAGAAGATGTTTTAGTTCGTGTGGCAGAAAATCCGCAAATAAGTACGCGGCGGTTATCGGTAGCAACTGCTTAAGTCAGTCATCAATTCATAGATTATTAAAGAAAGAAAAACTTAAACCATACACTTTACTCCAGTAATGGTACAACACTTAAATTTGTTACCTCGTGATCTTTCACAAAGGTCGCAGTTTTCATTATATTTGCGTAACAAACAACATAATGACCATATGTTCATGAAACGAATATTGTTTATGGATGATGCCACTTTTACCAGGCGTTGGGCTATTTAATTGGAGAAATAGTCATTCGTGGGAACTTGAGAATTCCTATTTATACAAGGAAAAACACTTCCAGCACGAATTTAAAATAAATGTGCGATGTGCTATCATTGGAAACTGCATACTAGGGACTATTGAGTTACCACCTTTAAATGGTGCATCCTATTTGGACTTTTTAGAAAACATTCTTCTTGAAATCTTATATGATGTTCCGATAAATTTAAGAAACAGTATGTGGTACATGCAGGATGGAGCCTCAGCACATTATTTGACAGAAGTGCGTAATCATTTGAATGTGCACTATCCACATTACTGGATCGGTCAAGAAAGTGAATTTTCTTGGCCACCTCATAGTCCCGACCTCAATCTATTAGATCTTTACTTTTGGGGCTACTGTAAGTATTTAGTATACAATGATAACATAAATACCCGGGAAGAATTATGGGAAAAAATTTGTGAAGCCGTGGAAACTATTAGGAATAACAGAGAATCGTTATTTAAAGTTAGATATTCTCTAAATAAACGTTTAAAAAATGTATTGAGGTTAATGGTGGTCATGTTGAACATTTATTGCAGTAAGTATTTTAAAGTTGTTCTAATTATTGTTCTAGTTCTTATTATTTGTGATACATTGTTTACCATTTTGAATTAAATATTTATGTCTATTAGTTAAAAGTGTACCATTATTTGTTTTGTTTTAATATCTGAAATCTTGAAGTTGAAATTTTTCAAATTGTATAATGAATTTGCATGCAACTCTTGATTTACACTTTTCTCAAAATCTGTTGTACTTAGAGACTTGAAACAGTATACCTTTTTTATTAAGAAATGATAGAGGAATACAAACTTTATGCGAAATATGCGATAAATGTGCTGGTGAAAAAGTTACGGCCCTTTTCACACATTAAACATAGCGTACGTAGCGCCCTCTAGGAGCTAGATGAAAGTTGAAGGTGTGTTATAATTTCCCACCACAAATAACCCCCAACTATCAATTTTCGTGATAAAATGTTAAAAAACTCATTAATTTACAAAGGAAAAAAAAATTCAAGTTTAACTCTAACACCCTGCATTTTTTTATCTTTAAACATTTCATTAAGGCCTTATTGACTAAATCTTAATATTTTGACTCCTACTATCTACAATTAAGTGTTGTACCATTACTTATGAATCACCCTGTATAAGTATGTCCGGAACAAAAATATAACTAAAAATAAAATAAATAAAAGAGCAATAGAAATATTATGAAAGGGTGTCACTGAAGCTAGCGTCGTTACGCGTTCATTAAAAATATTTACATTAAAAAGATTACAGGTGATTTACAAAGCCTTACTATTTGCTCTTCAATTTATTAATTTTAAGGATGTCGCAGGTATAGCAAAGGCGGGGAGGAAATGAAATCTAAAGTTATGTTAAAAATATACATGAAGATTATCTAAAAGAAATATTTGTATTTAATATAATAATATGATATTATATTATTTCCTGACCGTTTTTGCAATATAAATTTTTTTGAGATATAGATCTTAATATTTCTTACAAATTAATTAATGAATTAAACGACCGCCATGGTAACGCAGTGGGCTAAAACGTGCTATGTGGTGTCGATCCCCAGGTACGATTTTGGCAACAATGGTGGATAATGGATGTTGTCTGTGTAATTTCACATGTGTAGCACCCTTTTGGATAATCTTGCTTTGTATTTGAAGTTGTATAAAATATGTGTGGTGTGTTAATTAACTCAAATCACCCCAGTTTTTTTAGTTTATTTGTATACTTCTTATAGTACGTCTGGTACATGGCTATATAAGCCAAAAAGCTGCACTTTTTGATTGGGATGTGCCACTTTCTGTGGTCATAGTTTATGCCAAAAGGTAACGTTCCAGATAGGGAGCCACTTTAAAATCCGTGCAGAACACCAAAATGGTGACCATTAAAGATGGCCGCCATTAGCCACACTAAATGTTTTTGTATCCCAGCTCCTAATGGTCCGATTTCAATTTTCTTTTTTTTTTGTTTGAAAGCTCTTGTAAAGTGGACACTTTTTTGTCCCTATACATTTATCTCTACACCTTAAAGGTTCTGCTCAGAAAAAAAAAGTTTTTAGTTTTTAGTTCTTTTAGAGTTCTCTCTAGAGTTCTTTCTGTAATTTGATGATTTGTGAATTACTTATTTATTTGCACAGTAGATACTGATGTAGTTGTTTTGGCAATATCTTTCTTTCACGTTCTCAAAACTGCGGGAGTTTAAGAGATGTGGATTATCTTTGGAACTGGGAAGTGTCAGAGATGCATGAGCATTAATGCCATGTTTGAAAGTATGGGTAAACATAAAGCTGTTGCATTGAGAGAATTCCATGCATTCACTGGATCAGATGTAACGTCATCATTTGGAATGAAAGGGAAACAGACTACCTGGAAAATGTGGAAATCATTTCCTGAAGCTGCTGAAGCCTCCCAAGCTATCTCTATACCACAATAGTCTACTTCTGATGAGACCTTTCAAGTTCTGGAGAAGTTTACTGGTTTGCTTTACTACAAAGACGCAGAAGATTTCTCAGTCAATCATGTTGGAAAGCTTCTCTTTGCTTCAAAAAGTCGAAGTCAAAAGAGGTACTAAGGCAGCATTGTTTTCATTCAGCATACCAGTCAGGACAAATTTGGGGTCGTACATGCTCAGTGATGGACAACATTCCAGGGCCAAAAGGATGGGGATGGACCATGGTTGATGGGGAGTGGACGTCAGTCTGGTCTTCTCTTCCTTCTCTTATGGCAGCCTGCAGAGAATTAGTTAAGTGTAATTACTCTGGATGCCGTACACGATGTTCCTGCTCAGAGGTCAAGGTTCCATGCACGTTACTTTGCACGAACTGCACTGGGGGTCGATAATGCAGCAATAAATGCAATAAAAGGTACGCGTTTAATTGATTATTTTTAAATGCGTTTCACAATTTCAAGATCATAATATTGCATTGTTGATCCAATTCCTTAATATAATGATAACATATAATTATTTAGTTCCAGGGATGAATTGGAAAATAAAAGAGATGATTGCGAGTGATCTAGAGTCGTAAAAGCTCTATAGAAGCAGTTCATTTACATGAATATTTCTTAGTATTAGTAGTTTTTTGTTTGTAAAATTTTCTTTATGTTTCCAAAATAATTAAAATCATTATTGTTTATGAAAACAAGTCTTTATTGACATATTATACATAAACCTTTTTTGTGGGGGAAAAATAGATATTGAGCACAATTAAAACTTACTTATCAATGAAATTTGTGAGAAAAGCGAAATTTTTAGGTTTTTGAAAATTGCGCAGAACCCTTAAGGTGTAGAGATAAAAGTATAGGGACAAAAAAGGGGTCCTCTTTATAAGAGCTTTCAAGCAAGAAAATAGAAATCGGACCATTAGGAGCTGAGATAGAAAAAAGTAGTATGGCTAATGGCGGCCATCTTTAATGGCCGCCATTTTGGTGACCTGCATTAATTTTCAAGGGCATCCCCATCTCAAAAGTTACCTTTTGACATCAACTATGACCACAAAAAATGGCACATCCCAAAAAGTGCAGCTTTCTTTGGTGTACCCGACGTACTATTAAGGGTTCTCTTAATTTTAGTATAGATAACATCTTTGGTTTCTAGCCCTTTCGCTGCGGTACTCGTTTCTGTTATGCGTGCCGTCAGGTGGTAATCGCTTGCGGTCATATCCGCTTCCCGCAGTTAACTCTCAAAACAGCTGTTATTATTTCTATTTTTTTAAGATTTAAACTTTTTAAAAAATTTTGTAATATCAAGACTGTAGTGATTACAATAAATAAAAACCAGTTTATAAGTGAAAACTTTATTTTAAATATAATTCTGAATATTCTCAATATTTTCGTCATCGGAACTGGAGATATCACATTGCTCACTTTCACTATTAATTTCACCAGTCTTCTTCATCACTGTTCATTAAAATGTCATATAATTCATTGTTAGATAATAATTTCTGTCTATCTGATAGTTAAACTTTGCCATTTTCTGTGAAATAACTCAGGAAACTGCACGCACGACGCATTAATTTCGACAAGTAAATAGCTGACATACATATTTATCTACCTAAAGGAAATACAATTTTGAATAGCCGCAACTTTTTAAACAAATCTTTGTATAACTGCTTGTATATATTAGACGTTAAATACAGCCGTTTTCCGCAGTTAAACCCCAAACAAGGCTTTTGGATATATCCGTCTGCAGCACCACTAGCACAAGTTTTGTTTGCGGTTTTATACGTTTCCCGCAGTGAAAGGGCTAGACAAGTACGGTAACTGCAGGGAAAAATTATCCACTGGCTTTCCAGATTTTATTCAATGTTCAGAGATATTATGGAGTGCTTACTCTAGCTCTGGGTGGATACCTGACATTGGGTATTTATGGTATGGAACAGAAACGTTAAAACATTCACCTGTCAGTGAGTTTCTGTCAATAACCAAAATTAACAACATTTTGCAGTCTACTCACAAAGTACTTCGAATTGAAAAGTGACTCGCGCTGCAAGCGACGCAGATGTTTGTAAATGAATTCTTCGAATATATTCATCGAAAATTTATAACTATACCCTCCCATTTCATTACATTTCAGAATTCTTTGATTCATCGATATGACAGTCCTTCATCACCTTGTATTTCTGAATCTAAATGTTATCGGTACCAACTTCATAGGAACTTCTCTTATTTTGACGAAGGTAATGTACCTCTGAATTCATGTCATAGGTTTTTGGAATTCCTCAACACCCCATACAAAGAGTTCTATTCATCTACAGGGAGCAAATTTCTCAACTTGTTCGTCGTTCTGGTTTTGTCAAAGCGAAAAACACAAAAAGTTAAGGCGAATTTACATATGCTTATTTCTCTTGTTTGTTTATAGGCTATGTATTTATACCCTAAACGTGACAGCAATATTTTCCAAGACATTGAGATCGAAGGTCTTGAAATTTACTTTTTGCAATACAGTAAAAAATCAAAAATATTTTCATGTATCAATTTTCCTTTATTCATATTTTCCAGCTGTCACAATTACCACTTCAAAAATGAATTCCAAGGTACATTTTCGTTTGTAAGATATTTTTAGGGGTTTGCAATTATTTCCCGCCGCATCAAAATTTAGTACAGAGAACAAATTTATAACCGTCGATACGAGGGACTTGTTTATAATGTTCATTTTCGTCAATACGAAAAAGTGTGGTTGTGGCATACTGAACTTTAATATTCGTGCAAGTATCGGTCACAGCCAATTTTTGAGTTGAAATTCGTAGGTGTTCTAGAAACAAAAACAGTTAAGGAGAAAAAATATAATAAATTCGGCTGCTTTTTAACCGACCACAAAATTTTAAAAGGGGAGGAGGTTCTCAGTTCTCTTGCTTTTTTTTATATTAGTTTAAACTCTTTTATATTTGTTGAAACTCGATTGTCTTAAGCGATTTCTATGAAATCTTTCTCAAACTAGTTACAAGGTACGGCTCTGCGGTGGGTCTCATAAAAATTTCATTAAACTACGTTTAATGTAAGGAAGGAAAATAAGGGAGTAAGATTTTTTTAGTTGAGAAAATCGAGAATATACCACATGCGCCAGTGATAAGGAGAATGATATATTCCGATAAAAAAAATTAGATCTTGTCGGAATTGTATTAAAATGGGTAGTTAGGTATTTTAGGAGCAGCTGATACCGAATCCAATGTCAAAAGTTAAACATTCAAAACTGTGAATCTAATAATATGATTGCAATAGTTGCAATATTTTTGCATATTTAAATGAAGTTTGTGATACATGGTGGTTTCGACATTTTCTAATAACGAGCCTGATTTTAATTGAAATTTAACAATAAATATTTTCTTTTACTGTGTAAAAGCTAAATAAAGACACCACTAAGAACGGTTAAAAAAAATTGGACCGCCGCGCGCTGTCAAAAAAGGTCTCTTAAAATTTTGCCGTCTCATCGCCATTACCTAATATCGATGTTGAGGTCGGTGTAAAAATAAACAAAAAACAAATTCAAGCGTATTTTTAACTTACTCAATATCGATATTAGGTAATAAAATTCAATTAACTGAGCGAGGGTAAAATTTTATTTAATAATTTTTGAAAGCGGTTCAGTTTTTGTCAAAAATATGTTCAAAAATCATTAAGTCTAAACCCTCAAAAACAGATCCGATTTTGATGAATGTTTATTATATTGAATTATTCAAAATCAGAAACAGATGAGAAAATGATGGGGCAGATAATTTTTTAAACCCCAAATTTAAAATTTTTTCAAAAATTTTCTGAAATTTAAGGTTTTTATGTATTAACTCTGGTTTTCGAATAAAAAATATGCTTAGGGGGATTTTGGGTTTATTAGTTACGAATATATTGTCAAAAAAATGATTTTCTGAAGTCAAAATAAAAAATTCAAAATGGTGGCCAAAATATGGAGAATGAAAAGGACCCCGCACTAACCTAAGGGAAAATGGGTCTCAGTCGAATTGGATGAAAATTTGGTATAATGTATTTTATGATGTCCTAATTAAAAGTCTTAAAGAAGCGAGATAGAAAAATGGACAGTTCTCGAATTACAGGCGGAAAACGGGTTCATCGGATTATTGATTTCACATAGTTAAATATCACAAATATTATAGTTATTCAGTGCGCAGTTTGAATATTTAACTTGAGGCAGCTATATATCTCGAAAACGATGCACTTTATAACAAAAACTTTTATATAACAATTCTTTTGAACCAAGTGGGGCAATAGTGCGTCGGAGTTCGATATCTCGAGTTCTACGATAGCTAGAAATTAAAAAAAAAATACCAATTAACTAGGTAAAAAAGTCTATAACCAGAAATTATTTTTGAATAAACATGGCGATTACAGGATCAAGTGCCTTTTCTTTTAATTGGATACTAAGTATATCGGTATATTTTTTGAAGCCTCTTTCTAGACTCTATTCGTTCCTTTATTATTATTGACTATCTACCAACCACTTGGATATAATGAATTTTCTTGTTGAAATAAGGCATTTGCAGATGCATATTGAAAATTCACCAAAGTCACAATGATGGGCTTTAAGAGAAACCTATGTGACTACTAGTTACGAGACATATATTTAATGTTTTTGAATCATTTTCACTTCCTAAAAATGTACAGGATGACCAAGAATTATTTTTCAATTAAGAACTGTTTAAATTGATTTTCTCAATTTTTTCAAATGGAACACCCTGAATATCTTTCGACGATGTAAAAAATAGAGGTTTCTTCAATTCATCAAAAAAATTTATAATAAGTGCTCCACATGTTGCCCATTTTGATTGACACACGTCTTTATGCAATTTTGAAATGAGGCCAGAACATGTAATAGGGCCACATTTCTTTGATGGTACATTGACTGGAGCTATTTACCTTTATTTTCCGGAAAACTATCTGCCACAATTATTGGTGAATCTTCCTGAAAGAATTCGAAATGAGATGTGGTTTCAGCAAGAAGGTGCTCCACCACATTATTTAAATGCGGTTAGAGACCACTTAAATAATACCTATCCACTTCAATGGATTGGAAGAAATTGATCCACTAAATGGCCTGCTAGATTCCCAGATGTTACAAAAATTTATTTCTTTTTATGGGGATAGGCGAAGGAAATTGTTTATAAAGACACACCAACAACAGTACAAAATATGAAACAAAGGATAGTAACTGCTTTTAAATCTATCACACCGGCAATTTTAGGACCGGTAAAAACCTCATTTCAAAAGCGCATAGAGATGTCTGTCAATCAAAATGGACAATACTATTATAATTTTTTCAAATAAATTATTTGCAGAAACCTCTATTTTTTAAGTTTATTCTTGAATTTTGTACTTATTGCTTAATAAAACGAAAATGGTTGCAATTAGCCATAGGGAAGTACTTACCAAAAATGTTCGTTTTTTATTTCTACATCACATCGTCGAAAGATGAACAGGGTGCTTCATTTGAAAAAATTGAGAAAATTCAATTTAAAAAGTTCTTAATTGTAAAATAATTTTTGGCCACCCTATACATTTTTAGGAAGTAAATATGATTCAAAAACATTAACTAGATGTCTCGTAACTAGCATTCACATAAGTTTTTCTTAAAACCTATAACTGTGACTTTGGTGATTTTTTCAATATGCATCTGCTATATGATGGCATTATTTCAATAAAAAAATTCATTACACCAAGTGGTTGGGAGATAGTCAATAATAATAATGTAGGAATGAATAGAGTCTAGAAAGGGGCTTCAAAAAATGTACTGATATACTTAGTATTCCATTTAAAAAAAAGACCCTTGATCCTGTAATTTCGTCTTGGCTCGCCCTGTATATTCGAAAATAATTTCCGGTTATAGACTTTTTTATCTGGTTTACTCGTAGTTTTTTTAATTTCTAGCTATCGTAGAACTCGAGGTGTCGAAGTCCGACGCACTATTGCCTCACCCTGTAGAATGCCCCACCCTGTAGAATGCATCGTTTTCGAGATATATGGCTGCCTCAAGTTAAATGGCGCACCTTATTCAAACTAATCAAACTGCGCTCTATATAACTATAATATTTGTGATATTTAACTATGTGAAATCAATCATCCGATAAACCCGTTTTCCGCATGTTTGTAACTCGAAAACTGTCCATTTTTCTATCTTGCTTCTTTAAGACTTTTGATCAGGACATCACAAACTACATTATACCAAATTTTCATCCAATTCGACTGGGACCCATTTTCCCGACTGGGACCCTTTTTGCGGGGTCCTTTTTTCTAAAACAAGTATTTTAAAAGGACAAAAAAAATTGAGCATTTAGGTGAAAAAAACCTAATTGCTGAACTATTAGAATAACAAAATGGCG
This sequence comes from Rutpela maculata, assembly GCA_936432065.2. NCBI lineage: Eukaryota > Metazoa > Arthropoda > Insecta > Coleoptera > Cerambycidae > Rutpela > Rutpela maculata. Next base: position 228,188,935 of record OW386285.2, read on the forward strand.
ACATATTGTAAATGAAAAATGTGAAATAAACCAAATACTTCATCTTATAATCTTTCGGATGCCATCTATAAATTTAAATATCTCCGAAACTCGTAATCCTACGTAAATACAGTGTGTCTCACTTTTCATCACTACAGTCCAATATCTCGGCCATTTGTTGATTGATTTAGATCAAATTTGGTATACTTATTTTTCTTCAGATTATGATTAAAAAGTTATTTAAAAATTCTTTTTTCGAAATTAAATGCGCCTACTATGATAAAAAAAATTGGCAAAAATTAGGAATTTATATTAGCGATTGAGTTTTTACAGAATCTTGTTGGGCATGATCTAAAACCCCTGTATACCAAATTTTGTTAAAAAATATTCATTCCTCTACAAAAAAATCATATCTAAGGTTTCAATAATAATCACCCTACCATTCGAGTTATTTATTGTCGGATATTTACATAACTTGGTAGTGGTGTAATAATGACGCTAATTAAGCATTGGGACACATTTTTTATCCAAAACACTATTATGAAATGAATATTTGAAAAATGGTGGCTATTTTTTAAAATACTTAGATCTCGGCATACCAATATCTTTGTTAACATGGAGTGCTTTGGAATGGATTTGACAATTCTTATAATTTTAATTTTATCAGCAATAATTAATTGTTGTGCAGTCATGTTTAAGTTTAATTTGACATTCGATGCAATTGTCAAATCTATTCCAAAGCACTCCATGTTAACAAAGATACTGGTATGCTGAGTTCTAAGTATTTTAAAAAATAGCTACAATTTTTCAAATATTTATTTCATAATAGTGTTTTGGATAAAAAATGTATCCTAATGCTTAATTAGCGTCTTTATTACACGACTGCCAAGTTATGTAAATATCCGACAATAAATAACTCGAATAGTAGGGTGATTATTATTGAAATTTTAGATATGATTTTTTTTTAAAAGGAATGAATATTTTTTAACGAAATTTGGTATACGGGGATTTTAGGTCATGCCGAACAAGATTCTGTAAAAACAAAAACCCTATCTCAACCGCTAATATAAATTCCCAATTTTTGTCAATTTATTTTGATCATAGTAGGCGTATTTAATTTCGAAAAAAAAAATTTTAAATATCTTTTTAACCACAATCTGAAGCAAAAGAAGTATACCAAATTTGATCTAAATCGATCAACAAATGGCCGAGATATTAGGGTGTAGTGGTGAAAAGTGAGACACACTGTATAAACGATTTCTTAACATTACAAAGCCAATTTATTTATTATCATTGTTATTATTTACAATAATATAAAGTTGTGAATAAAATGTAGAAATAAAAATATAGAAATAAAATGTAGAATAAAAGTATGTTAAAACAAATTTAAATATAAATTCAAATACTGTGGGTTTCCTGTGGTAGCTATAATTTGTAATACCTTTATCCAAAAACTACACGATAACCTTACACTAATTTAATAAGTTGATTAAAGGAAAAGTTTAATACAAGTTTAATGTAAGCTCTGAGATTACTGTAATGGATTAACGATATTTATAATCGCATTTTTCTCAAGTTCAAGCGTCCTTTGTAGAAAATTTATATTAAGATTTTTTTTTCATAGATCAAATTTGTGATTTTATTTTTGTTTGCTTGGTGTTTTGTATATTTTATAAGTGCGAAGGCAATTACCATAGCTGTGGTGGTCAATAATATATTGATATATTTGTTACTTCTGGACTCTCTCATGGCTCTATACTAACACCATTATCATCAAAACAAATTATTGTGTATGTACGCGTATGATCTACCAATCTACACTAGCGCTAAGTACCCTGATGAATTTAATAAGCTACAACTAGCATTAAAGAAAATTAATACCCGATGTACATCTGCCTTTGAAGTCCTTTAAATGTAATATATGTCCTTCTCTATGAAATACAATTTGACAAAATATGACAGTTCTGTTGAGGAAGGTCCCCTGTAGAGACTTCGTGACTTCTACGTAATTTTCAGTTATAATCCATCCTTTTTCGACCACGATATGGTGGAAAATTCTTTCTAATTTCTTGATTTTACGGGAAAAAATACTAGCGAATTTAGCAAGCTGGTTATCGTCAATTTACGTTGCTATTATCAGACTTCAAGTTGAATACTCATGTGCAAAAGGTAGAAAGAATCTAAAGACATTTCTTAAAATGTCTTAAATACAAGGAAGATAATGATTGTCCATCAGTTAGATTTCCACACGGAAAACTTCTTTCAAGATACTCGTTAGCTGTGCTTGAAAATGACCGTATCAGTACTTAACTAGTTTTCTTAGACTAACGAATAATGAGTGACATCGACAGTGAAGATATTCTCAGTTGTATATATTTTCAAGATAAATTCTTACATTTAATTTCTCAATACGTCGTATTATTATAATAAAAATTTCATCGTTTCATCAAATGTCCGACAGTTATCAGTTCAAGACAATTTCAACTGTCAAATAGCCTCGATCAAAAACCTAAAATTACTGTGTGTATAGTAGTGACAGGAACATTGTGGAGGGGCCAGCGTGGTGAAGCAGGACGTCGAAAAGCTTGCCAATAAAGCAGCAAAAGCAAAAGCGACCGCCGCACCGGAGGCTATCGCAACTCTCCTCGCTCCTTAGTTCGACTATATGTATTTCCTCATATATATCTAATATAGTGTATACATTTAGATGTATTTTTGTGTTACTGAATATCACAAGTCTGTATAGTACCCATTCAGTAATTGGTGTTATACCGTGGAATGGTGTATGTTAACTAAATAAATAAACATTAAAAAAATATTCATTTTTAAAATAACGTCTTTCTGCTTGAAAATAGTTATAGTGGGGTTACTTTTTGCATCTGGGGAAAGCATTAGTTGCGTACTTTAACTGCTTTCGAAAAATAACTCAAGTAATAACATGAGATAGATGTATTTGAAAATAATAGTCTCTTTCTGAATATAAGAGGAAGAAAAGTAGTAACAATCTAATATAAAAAACAATTTTCCTAGTTGTCAATAATTCAAAGTTCAGAGTTAAAACATGTCAGTTTTATAAGAAATGTTTGATGTTTTTATCACAAGAGCGCGTTTCTATGTCTATGAACAAGAATAAAGTTCCGTAAACTGCAATAGTAACTAAACTGGAAAAAAACATAAGCCGACAAAAGAACAATGCTTTACATTTTGTACGTAGAACTTGAGAAAGTCAATCTCTGTTATTGTTATACTTTTTTTAGAGATGTTGCTTATGACAGTGTTTTTATATATGCAGGTACAGATTCGAATTATTGAAATTTCTTTCTACAAGAACGAACGTGGGAAGCGACTAGGGCTGTTTCGATGGCTAAAAATGCGTCGCCCACTATCCAAATCGACTTTGATTCCAGACATCAGCAATATAAAACATTAAATGGGTAATATTGGGTAATATATAAACTTCCAGAGTCATAAAGAATACATGCTATAAAAGAACACGTGGTTGTAGGGTTTTAAATATTCCATTACTTGGTTTTATTGCCATGAAAATCATTGACCTAATATCAGAAACTTACTTCCCGATGAAAAAGCTCGGTCTTGAAGTGAAATGATTATGTAGGAACTGAACAGAAGTATTGAATTGTATGAATTTTAAAGTTAAGATGCATGTTTTTTAAATTTTTGGAAAATCATTTGATTACTTAAACTTCAAGAACATTTTATAGTCATTCTGGTAAAATTAATAAATGATTATCAGATTTTGAGATTATGTGGGTAACACACGAAGTTAATTATACAATGTATCGCAAAATTAATGGGCAATACTGCAAAATCAAATGAAAATTTTTACATTGTTACGCCGAATCCAATAGATCCACATATAGCCGACTAAAGAAAAATTAGCAACTACACAAAACACAACAAAATGCATTTTTTTAAATTAGAACAAAATACAAATTCGTACCCACATTTGCAAAGACAAAACATCAATAAATAATGATCCGAATCAACGTCCTAATTATTGAAGTAAGAATAAAGCTAAAAATGGAAATAATGAAGTCATATCTGAGGGGCATGATTTTTTTTCTGAAATCTGAAGTATACATATAAAGAAGTATGACTGTAAGTGGAGCGAGCGTAGAGGCGTCTTGAATGTACACAGACAACATCCATCCCCAAAATCATCGTCTCAATACAAATCTCAATCCCCTTGAGAGGAATCCTGTACCATAAACATAAAGAGACAATAAATTACTCTCCACAGAACATTTTATCACCTCATAAATAAATACACAAAAAACATCCAATCTTATCGCATGACAAATTACTTTAAGCAGGTTTTTGTTATAATTTTTCTTGCATGATAGCGGAACATCCACAATCTAACAACATCCTATTCTCCTAATATAGTCTAAGTAATGAAGCATTATTTGGCGAGTTTTTTGTAAATATTACGTGCTGAACACGATGGAAGTGGTGGGAGAAGTTTTTGACCGCCGCCACCCCCTGAAACGGCCAAAAACCACACCTTTTGTGGGGATCCCTTTATGTTTTCACATATAAACGGGTCTGGGGAGTGATTTATCGACAGGTTATATATATATTTGAAATAACATGGAAGGGAGTTATAGACTAAGTGGAATCCAGAGAACAGGCCTAGGGGGTTGATTAAACCCTCCCGAGGGGTGGAAAATCATTTTTCCAAATGGTTCGGTTCAAACGCTTATCCCCCATTTTCGGGGTCGCCGATCACGGGAAAAATATTCATTTTTAGCTCCAACTTCTCCTCATTCCTCAAACGGGCAGGAACCACCCTCACTCACCACAAAGCATGCTATCCAGGATTTACCGGTTTTTCGGCACATGATCGTTATTCCTTGGCATATCCCTTCATTTTTCACGGAAGAGAAGGTGGTAGCGACCTCGGGGGTTCCTTCAACTCTTCCATGAGGTGCAAAATTCATTAATTACACTTTCGATCGTTAATACGCCCTTCCCCGTTTTCGCAGGCGTTGATTGAAATAAAAATATTATTAATAAATTGTATACCCCTTGGAAAGGTTGAAACAACCCCCGAGGTCGCTACCACCTTCTCTTCCGTGAAAAATGAACAGGAATAACGATCATATGATGAAAAACCTATAAATCCTGGATAGCATACTTTGTGGTGAGTGAGGGGTGGTTTCTGCCCGTTTGAGGGATGAGGAGGGGTTGGAGCTAAAAATGAATATTTTTCCTGTGATCAGCGACACCCAAAACGAGGGATAAGCGTTTGAACCGAATCATTTGAAGAAAAAGATTTTCCACCCATCGGGAGGGTTTAATCAACCCCCTAGGCCTGATGTCTGGATTCCACTTACTCTATAACCCCCTTCCATGTTATTTCAAATATATATATATATATATATATATATATATATATATATATATATATATATATATATATATATATATATATATATATATATATATAACCTGTCGATAAATCACTCCCCAGACCCGTTTATATATGAAAACATAAAAGGATCCCCATAAAAGGGGTGATTTTTGGCCGTTTCAGGGGGTTGCGGCGGTCAAAAACTTCCCGCATCACTTCCATCGTGCTGAGCGGGGGGAAAGGTAATCTCGTCTTTGCACGAAATATTTATACTATTTTTGCCTTCATTACAGAGACTAAGTGTGTAATTATTGTACGCTGTGATTTTCAATGGGTAATCTCTTAATCTTTTAGGGAAATGATATATTAAATTAAATCAGGGCACTCTAAGATCTCTTGACCTTTCAGCGCGCAGCGGCCAGTTAGGGCGCATCACACACTTGCGTTTGTTATGCTCTAATTTATTATTATTTATTGTATACTATACCGGGTGACACAGGAAATATGTAACACCCCGTAGCATGTTTATTTAAAAAGATATTATTTTGAAATTTGGTAGACTTATATGATGCGTGATTGTCCTTTTTTTGGTACAAACAAGAAATTTTTTCCACTTCCGGTTTCACCGGAAGTGACATCTACTTCGTTATTTTAAATGGCACTCTGTATATATTTTTTTTCTATCTGATTCTACTTAAATTTCTCTTTTCAACTATCTATACCAAGATGACATTCGTTTTTAAAATGGCTGCTGAAAACCATTTTATTGCACTAAGTCAAGTTGGCTATGGAATGAAATGTGGCGGTAATTAATGCTTAATGTGCTGCGATATCAAAAGAACCCTGGTACACAATTTTGTGTTTCATATTTGTTTTTTTCCAATCAGTAGCCGAAGAGACTTTGTAGAATTTTTATATTAAATAAAAATCTCTAGACTAAATCCCCGAAATCATAAAAACTAAGATAGAAACACTAATTTTAAATTTGACCCATTTGTAAAATATTTATTCATCTTTCACTTTTACCCAATACAATTCATTGTTATGTCTGATTTTGCTTGCTTTTAAATAAAATTGTTTTTGAAGAATCTCAAAATGCTGGCCATTATTTTCCCTGCAGCGTCTAATTCTTGTAACCAGTACCTCTAAGCACATTTTCTAACTGCAATTCAGTAAACTAATTTATTGCTAACATAACTCTCATTTTTAAGTCCTCCCTATTTTGCAGTGGAGTTTTATAAACCATTTCCTTGAGATGGCCCCATATGAAAAAATCAAGTGGCATAAAATCCGGGCACCTCGGGGGTCATCTAACCGGTAGAAGTGAAATATGAATAAATATTTTACAAATAGATAAAATTTAAAATTAGTGTTTCTATCTTAGTTTTTGTGATTTCGTGGATTTAGTCTAGAGATTTTTCTTTAATATAAAAATTGTACAAAGTCTCTTCGGCTACTGATTAGAACAAAACAAATATGAAACACAAAATTGTGTACCACGGTTCTTTTGATATTGCAGCACACTAAGCATTAATTACCGCTACATTTCATACCAACTTGACTTAATGCAATAAAATGGTTTTCAGTAGCCATTTTAAAAATGAATGCCACCTTGCTATACATAGTTGAAAAGAGGAATTTAAGGATAACCAGATAGAAAAAAATATATATACAGGGTGCCATTTAAAATAACAAAGTAGATGTCACTTCCGGTGAAACCGGAAGTGGAAAAAATGTCTTGTTTGTACTAAAAAAAGGAAAATCACACATTATATAGGTCTACCAAATTTCAAAATAATATCTTTTTAAATAAACATGCTACGGGGTGTTACATATCTCCTGTGTCACCCGGTATATAATGAAGAAATCAATTAATAAAATAAAAACAACACAAGTAGCAATGGAAAGATCGATGTTGGGGATATCACTTAGAGATAGAATACCTAACAGAGAAATACGGCGCAGGACAGGAGCTACAGATGCAGTAAAGAAAATAACCTCTTTAAAATGGAATTGGGCAGTTCACGTTGCGAGAATTAGAGACGATCGATCGATGGACTAAATCATCGAATGGAGACCACGATGTGAGGTGTATCGAATTAGAGGACGACCTCCAACGAGATGGACGTATGACATAAAGAAAATCCAAACGAACTGGATGCAGGTCGCGCAGAATAGACATGAGTGGCACAGTTTGCGGGAGGCCTATGTCCAGCAGTGGACGATATAATGGGCTTTTGAAGAAGAAAAAGAAGATATGTAATGGGATAACGTGATTAAATAACTATATGTAATGAATATACAAAATAAATAGATTTAAATAGTATAAATTCAATACTTACAGTGAAGTAACGTTCAGCGCGGTTAGCACTTGGTTAGGTAAAACCCATCTGGGGAAACCCAGCGATCTCGTCCCACCTTCTAGAGGCTTGTATATCAGTGTATACGTAGAACCTATGTAATTTGAGACGAGAATTATGTAGTGGATATGCCATATCTTTCGGAGGGGATGTAAAGCGGTCGGTCCCTTGTCTATTAAATGTTAGGCAAGTAAAAGATCCCTACTTTTCTACAGAGAAGAGGTTCGGCAAAATCTTCAGGTAGGAGGTAGCTCGTCTCCTGACGTCGGTGATATTGGAAATAAGTCGACGTTAAATAAATAAATAAATAAATAGATAATGAATGTAAGTTTTGGACTTCGGGAGAGATTGGGAAAATCGTGTAAATAGTTGAAATCGCAAAACATCGTTTTTTCTCATTTTCTTTGAAAATATCTTCGATCGTATTAGTCGCATTGCAAAAATAAGAATAAGGACTGTTCGCAATAAAATTTCGGATAGATCCAGATATATAAAATCTCTATTAAATATGTACTTGAAATCAACGCCGCGTTTTTTGCTTTCAGTCGAACAATCAGGACACCGGTAGGTACAAAGCACCGCCGAAGGTTGGTATTTTTGTGTTATTGGCGGATTTAAGTAAATGTCTTTATATTTACTTGTTGTAGAGTTCACTAGCATAGAGTCAATATCTTTTCGACTTATTTCGCTATTTTTGTAGTGTGATTTAATTAAAACCAAAAAGTCACTTCTACCCTCTCCAGCTTTGTTGTCAATAGTGTCAATTCCAAGTATGATAAAGTCAGATTGGTTAAAGTCATTGTTGGCGAATTTCTACAAAAAAATATTTTTTTAAATTTTCTGCACGTCATGGTGGATCACCCTGTTTAGCAGACTTTTCAGTTGTATATGCGAAATTGTAAGTGTCAAGCAGGCACATTTTACTCTATTTTAAACACTGAAATATAAACTGTTTCTGCAGTGCTATTGACTTTGCATTAAAGCTTCACAAATTAAAAGTATTCTTGAAATATTCATTTAAATGTGTGGATTATAATACATAATACGTTTTATATTATAGGAAACAACTTAAATGAACAACTTTGAGAAATGCGTTTTTAGTATTAGAATTAGAATGTGTTACGAATGTTATGTTATAGTAAATCTAAATTGTATACAAGTCAAAGATTGAAAACAAAATTAAAATTAGACGTTAACATTATACTCTTCATCAGATTTTGATTGAATTTTCTATATACCTAAGTGTTTCTTTAGCACTCTTCACAGTTGTCTTTAAATAAGTCAATTTTTTAATCATCACTGCTGTATTAGTAATTTTAATCATCTACCGATGATGCCATCTTGATTAGCGAAACAGATATTATGCGAATGGTCAGCCTTGACGGCTGGAGCGCTTTCATCTTTTGGGGGGCCACCTGCGACCTCGACCCTCGTATGTAAATTTACATTCTTGAGAGGAGCGGAGCTAATGGATTATTCAGTACAGCGAATTCTCAAAACCGCAGCCCGTAAGTAAAAAAAGGTCCAGAGCCACTACCTGAGCTGTCTTCAGAATTAAGGTTGACTTTCATTTATAACAAACATGGTCAGGTTTTTGCAATATCTTCTTCTATTTATGGCACCCAAAAAGGAGAGTTTCCAATCCCAATTATGTTTCTGATATTTCCATCTATTACCGATTAAAAATATTCTTCGTGTATCTTGCGGAATGACGTCACTAGCTAACTTTATGTTTTGTAATGGATTTGGGAGCTTTTTTCATCGGTAGAAGCCGGCCAATGAAAACTTGAGGCGAGGACAGATTTTTCCAGTTAATTTTTTGATATTTTCAGTCATTTCCGACTTACAAGAACTGTATGTCTTTTGTCGCGGTATGACGTCACCAGCTAACTTATTTTTGGCTTACAGTCTTAATAATCTTTTCTGTCAGTAGAAGCTCTCCAATAAGAACCGCAGGTTTGGGGGAGATTTTTCCAATAAATTTTTCGATATCTCCAGCAGTTCCCGAGTTACAGGGACCTTCCTTTACTGATCGGTAAGACTAAAGGCTAAACTGGGAATGCTTCTCTATATATCTGTTCTATATCATGAATGACTGGTAGCTAAAATGCATGCTCCTACTGCGAATGCTATTCTATCGGTCGCCATGTTAACTTCCAAACCCAGAGAAATAGGGAGGTTACTTAGTCTAAAATTTAGAACTGAGATAAGATCCCAGAAACACAAAAAGTAGTTTTCAAAAAATATCTGTGGGTATGTATGTGTGTATGTGGATGCGATAGGACCGAAACTACCGAACCGATTTTGATGACATTTGACGCAAGTGTAATATTGGTAACGTATATGATAATCCACGTAAATTAGAATTTTCAGGAGACATAATTTATAAAGAGTTTATATCTCGGATATGAACTTCCAGTAGGGTCAGGAATAAAGATCCGAAGAGTTCTCACTTGTTCAGTTGATGAAGCATGCTTTATTTTGCGAAAAACCACCCCCCCAACGGTGACTTTATGTTGATTTTTCACATCTTTCTTACGAATCGTCCGTCGCACGGTGGGGCAAGAATTCGAAAACGTGGTATTAAATCGTAAAATGAAAAGAGCTAAAGGACTAGTATACGTTGTTGACATATGGCAAGAGAACATATCAGTGTTTCATTGGCCCCACTAGCTAACTTCAGTCAAGGTTACCTCGCCTACTACCACCTCCATGAACTACTAAAATTAGAATCAATAGGGTTTAGAGGAGTGGGCCTTAATTTGTTTAAAAGTTACTTGGATCAAAGGAAATAGTATACGAAAATTGAAAACACTATTATATTATAAAATATGGTGTCCCTCAAGGAACGGTCTTAGGACCCGAGTTATTTACTGTATATATCAACGATATACTTACTGAACCATTTGAAGTTTCAGTGCTGTTATTTGCAGACGAAATAGTTGTTATTAAGTAGTATCTGCATATGATCGATGCGCTAAATTGTTGTTATAGAAGTTTTAATTTATAGGTATCTGTAGTTTTTTGCTTAATAAATTATGGATCCAATATTGTCGGATATGTACTGAAAAATCTGAACAGGGAAGTCATGAGATTGTGTTCTCGGAATCTTGAAATCGAGTAGCCCGTGATATTTTAACTCTTGAACAGCAAAACTTTTAGCCGTATAATCCCGTCATTCTGGATATTCAATAAAGGCAAATTAGGGAACCTTAATTGAGGATTCAATGAGAATGTAATTTTAGAAGTGGAATATCTTTTCAGGTGATTTCTGTTTAGGTGACTTCGTTTGATCTCTTGCTTTTGCAATTCTTTTATCTTATGATGTTAAGGAAGGTGGAGCATATGATGGCACATTTTTGTTGGATGTTGAAGAGGGAACATGTGATGTAGAGCAAGAAGCGTAAAAGAAATCCGTTACCTAGGTCGTTCGAAGATAAAAGAGTTTGCAAAAGCAAGATGTCAAATGAAGTCATCTAAACAGAAATCACCTGAAAAGATACTCCACTTCCAAAGTTACATTCTCACTGAATCCCCAGTTATGATTCCCTAATTTGCTTTCATGGAATCCCCAGAATCAAGGGGTTAAACGGCTAAAAGTTTTGCTGTTCAAGAGGGGCTACTCGATTTCAAGATTCCGAGAGCACAATCGCATGAATTCTCCTATTCAGATTCTTCACATTCTTCTATTATATTCCCAGAGTTATGTAGTTATGGGTTTACGAAGTTATTGGGTAAGGTAGTACAAGGATTCAACTGCTGGAATAGGCTTAATTGATAACAAGGTAACAAGTTTCTGAGGGCACAATCTAATTGATTCCCCAATCGAGAGCCTCCTATTTTTTCATTGACTACCCGGGGTTATGGGCTTATGAGGATAGAAGGATTGCCGTTATGACGCCATAGAGTGCTTGTTTCCAAGATTCTAATGTCACAATGACACAAATCACCCTACTTAGAATCTCCATTTTTTCCGTTGGATTGTCAGAGTTAAGGGGTTATGGTGTTAATGGCATGCTGAACTTATGGGATCATGAGGTTGTGGATGTTTGATACTCAAGCACAAGGATCTGAGGTCACAATCACATTAACTCTCCAATCAAGATTCCCCTCTGTTTTCATCGGATTACAATGGTATGGGGTTGTGGGGTTAAGGAATTATGAGGTTTTACGGGTTCTTCTTACTTATGTGGTCAATACTGAAGTACCTACTACAATGTTATTAGGTTAAAGTTTTAAAGTTGAATCACTTTTGGAGTCTGATTTAAATGAGCTAGGTCAGCAATATTACGATCCAACAGACTTTTTTAGTGTTAAAAAAACCTAACGTGCTGGGGAAAAACTAAAGTCAGATTCGTGTTCAGTGGCTCAAAATACGAGGGATAGGTATAGTCAGTACTCCAGCACAGACAACTTTTTTTTTGTGGGCCTGTTATCTTTCCGATATTTTTGTTGTCTCTAGCTTCTTCTTACCTTTTCGTTCTCACCTTGTTGCTCTCTATGAATTTTGTTCCATATTTTGTGTTCTTATTTTGTTATTTCTTTATATTTTTCTTAAGATTCTCTATTTTTTTGTTCTATTCGCAAAATATACTTTGCTCTCGGGGGTAAACCAGAACATTAATCTCTTATCAGTCCTGATTCAAATATCACGAACAGTCTAGCAAAAATATCGTGTATTTCAAGCGATAGCTTAATTTAACATTTAAATGAACCCCACCCGTATACTCCACTAACTAACCACTCATAATTTGGTTGATAATATTGACATACAAGGTTTGCTTTGTGGTAATTTGGTTACAGCGCTAATAGTATGTACATATTTAAATTACTTAGAGTATGTAGTTCCCTATATGGAAGTTCATGCGGACAGGACAGTATTTCAGAGATTAGATCTTTCTTGCTAATTTACATTTATGTATATTTAAAGGAACAAACAGTAGGTATTATTTAAATAAGAAGCTATATCATAATTATTATAGTAATTAGAGACTGGAATATCTCAAAATCGATTTAAAGAGTCAATTGTAACCCCAATATATAAAAGTGGAGATAAAAAATTAATGGAAAATTATAGGCCGTTCTCATTAATTTCACAAACTTCATTAAAATTTTGGAGAAAATAATTAAATTTATAATAAATGCCTACTTAAAAACGTATACATTAACATTAAAAATACAATACGGGTTTCAAGAAAAAAAATCAACTAGCGATGCAATAGCAAAATTGACAGCAATGACGCTATAGATCAGTCAGAACCTTCGCTGTGTGTCTTCCTAGACCTAGCGAAGGCCTTCGATACCGTCTCCCATGAGCAATTACTACTAAAATTAGAATCAATAGGGTTTAAAGGGGTGGGTCCTAATTTGTTTAAAAGTTGCTTGGACCAAAGGAAACAGAATATGAAAATTGAAAACACAATTAGCAACTACGATATTATAAAATATGGTATCTCTCAAGGAACGGTCTTAGGACCAGTATTATTTACTGTATATATCAACGATATAATTACAACACCATTTGAAGGGTCAGTGCTGTAATTTGCGGACGATACAGCAATATTTTACTCAGGTACATCGTGGCAAAATTTTAAATCTATATTAGAAAATGACCCAGAAGATATCAACAAAATGTTTGACACAAAAAAAAATTAACAATTAATTATAATAAAACGTTCTACTTACCATTAACCTCATATAAACTTAACTTAACCCTGTTTTTATAAAAATAGTAATGAAAGATGAAAACGAGAAAACAGAAATCCAATCAAAAGAGAAAATTAAATATCTAAGCATATACATCGATTCATGTTTAAACTGGAAATATTAAATACAGTCAGTAGTGCAAAAGAAAGGTATAATTTATAAATTTAAACAACTTCGACAACTTCTAAAAACAGAAGAACTTGTAACCTTATATAAAAGCTTAATCGAATCCGTAATAAGATATGGTATTATAGATTGGGTTGGGGTTGGTTTTGTTTATTTAAAACCACTAGGAATTGTACAAAAAAAAATCATTAAAACAATATTTAATAAAAGTAGGTCACATCCAACAAAACGTCTTTTTAACGAAACAAAGTTATTTGATATTCGATAAACCCACTACATATCACTCATTTATGAAACCAGATCAAGAAAGTAAAATCTTCTGAAAGTTGAAAAAATGAAAAAGACAAAAGGACAAAGTTATTATGTATCATTTTTTACCAATGGCTATACGAAGTACGCCAAATATAACTAAGTTTAAAAAAGAAACAAGCTAAAAACGTACTCTTCGCCAATTTACTGAGCTTTTTATATAATTGTTGCACATTCTATAGGGTACCCTTCGCAATTTTCTTGTAAATAATGTTAGTTTTTGGACATCCTAAATTTTGTGATACCAACTTTGTTGTGAAAAAAAAATATATATATATAAAAAAGAATTGAAGAAACACATCTTTAATTCGAACACACGATTTTTGGATTGCAAGGAAAAACTTTAGCCACTGGACCATCACACATTACTACAAAAATTGAATGTCTAATAAGTATATATCTTTCGAGAATCATATTTCATTGCATTAGATACATTATTTTAAAGTATATATTAGTAAAATGCATAAATGAAAAATATATATAGAGATAACATTTCGCAAGATTTATATTTAAGTACAAGTGACAAAAGTTAAGAAAAATTTTTTTTTAAATTAATTGATTAATAACTTTCTTTTTTACTGATTGATGTTCTTCAGAAACCCATCGGGTTTTTCCTCTAGCTAACACTAACTAACTTCCAACTTTCAATACAATCGGACTCTTCTTTCTTAAGTTTTCGTGCTTACAAGAAACGTGATGGACAGAAAACATTTTGAAAGTTGTCCAGAATTCGTTCACTAACACAATGATGAAATTTTTTTCTCTACAAGCGATATTTCCGGTTTTAGAAATTTGCCGATCAAATGCAATATACTGTTAGTTTTTACGAAGAGTATAATAACAATATGGATTATATCACAAGATAGGTATTATGTAGTGTAGTTACCTAACTATTTCCCTTATTATTTGTTATATTGTTTTACATAAAACTAGATCCCGTTTGTTCAACATGTGTTTTACCTAAAAACATCACTAATAATGAAAGTTATCTAGCTATGTGTGTTGTTACAATAAATATACAATTTTATTAATCATAGCAAATTACAAAAACATCATAAGTTGTGTATGAATCCTCATTTGTATATATTTTTCTTTTTCTACTTTGTTTTTAAAACTGAATATTAATACATATATATTGTAATTTGCACACATTTATATTTAATATTACTTTCATAATGTATATATATGTCTTCTTCTTCTTCTTTTAGCGGGACGACGAAAGGTCGCCGCACTCAGGCCCACTGTGCTACCGCTACGAATTTATTGAATTCCCCCATTCAGGCCGGATTTCAGCCCAAAGGCTAAAATCCTTCCAATAGAGGTATTCCTTATTTCATAAGACCGGGGGTTCATAAGACTAGGGCAGGAAGTAAGGACGTGGATGTCTCCTCCTCGTCCCCGCAGAACCTGCAGCCGGGGTTGTCAAGCACCCCTATAGTGTGCAGCTGTTTTTTGAAAGAGCCGTTTCCAGTCAAAAGACCTACCACGATTCTGACCTGTTTCCTTCTTAATCGCAGGATTTGTTCTGCTCGTTTCGGCAAGGGCCCTGAGATCTGAAGCTTCGCTTGCCGATGTCTTGGGTTGGAGGTCCAGAAGTCAAACAACTGGAACCGTGTCCAGTTTTCTACTGACTTCTTGGCGTTTGATCTAGGGTAGCCGACAGCTGGCTCCGTACCCAGTAGGCGCCTTTGAGGGCCCCCTCTGGCCAGAGCGTCTGCCCGCTCGTTACCCTCGATGTTGCTATGCCCAGACACCTAGAGAAGCTTGACCAACTTGGATGAGCCAAGTTGACAGAGAGCCTGTTTACAGTTTTGAACCAGGATTGACTTGATCCGGACTGATGTAAGGGCCTTGAGGGCGGCTTGACTATCGCTACATAGATATATGTGCTTGATGGAATATTTCCTTCGAGTATTCTCCTGTGCACAGACCAACATAGCAAAGATCTCGGTCTGGAATACCGTGGCGAATTTGTCCAGAGCATAAGAAAGTTCAGCCCTGGGCCTCTCATCGTATATCCCCGCTCTAGTACTTCTCCACCATTCGTCTGTGAACCAGACGATATCGATAGGTCTGAATATATCCTCAAGTGGGTTCCAGTCTTCCCTTTTGGGAATGACAACCTTAAAGATTTCTGGAAAGGAGAAGGGAGGCACCATATCATCACCCCTAGCCTCCAGAAGTGAGTGAGTCCCTATCGCGTCAGAAAGGGCCCTTGTGTGCCCTAATTGTTCTCCTCCGGTATTCCACTGACCACCACATCTCAGCCTGTAGGCCGCTTTCCGAGCCTGGGCCTCAATCTCCAAGTGAAGAGGCATGAGTTCCAGGAGGACCTCCAGAGCTGCTGTGGAGGTCGTGCGTATTGCTCCTGTGACTCCCAAACTATAGATATGTCACCCCTTTCCTTAAATTATCGAATATGAATATATGCAAATAATCGCACTGAAATCTCTCTGAGAATTTTACGTGGTTAAACTTTCACTTGTATCGATATAATTATATGTATATTATGAAACAGTCTAATTATACATATTTGTAAGTTTTGTTTGTATTTTTTCTCGATATAAATAAATTTATTATTATTATTATTATTATTAATCTTTGCATTTATGTTTTAATTTTTATCATTTTATTGTGACGTCAAATAATAAAAATAATAATGTGCGTCGAGTGCTGACAAGATTCTCATTTTAGTAAGTTTAGTTAATGCAAGTGGAAAGAATGACTGGCTAGTTGGTATGATACACCATTGAAAGTAGAAAGTAAAAATTGTAGTATTAAATACATTCTTACCTCGAGTTCTAATCGTTGTTGCATGTAAGGCGCTTATTGAACATATATTAAACATCTACAGAACTGTCATTAGTACAACCTAGGAATATACCGTGTTTCAAGATATTTGTATTTTAAGATGCTTCAAGAGCTTTGTCCTTTCCAGAACTTGGAGCACCCTGTATAAGAGAAAGACGAAACATAAATTACGCCGTTTGTTGATATTAATGCATCTTGAACTGGAAGCAATGAAACATAATTCATACTTTTTTCTCGATTTATTCAGTGAAACAATAATTACATGAAAGGAAAGAAGGGAAATGGGCTGAACAATACACAAATATATTTAAAAAATATTTGCTATAATCGTAATAATTGTTATTTGTGTTTCTTTCTCATTTAAAGTTTCTGATATAAACTCTGCATAGAATCTATACTATTTTCTTTAGTCCGCAAACTTGTTTTATGTGATATGTTTTGTTGTTTTTGACAGTAAATAAAAAAGTAGTAGTAGTCTTTTTGACTAGGAAATATTTAAATATCTACATTTTTATATATTGCGAAATGTCTAGCATTACTTTGGTCACAATGTGTAATAAAACATAATAAAATAAACTTGTAAAATATATTAATTAAAGTAAAAATGTTAACTAATATTTTATATGAAGGTGTAATACCTACTTCTAATAATGGAACAAAATATATTGTGTATGAAAACTGCCAAATTTTTTACATACACAAAGAAGGTGCTTTTTAGGAAATAAATATTGTAAATGTAAATTATAATTTATAGGTAATTGATGATTTTGCCGTTGTTTATGTTTGCATTTGATTTTTTTGTATTAATGTCTCATTAACAATATTTTATCAACCGATTGTGCACACTTGTATTTAAAGACATGCGAAATTCATTTGTATATGCTCTTCATTGTTTGTGTTTAGATTATATTAGTTTTTATTAATATCGCATTATAATAGAGACAATGTATTATTTTTCACGAAAATATTGATGCAGCTACGTCCGCCATGTTGGAAAAATGACAGACTCCTTTCATGTTTGTTCTATCCTAAAATTAGGTACTATCAATACTGTAGTGAATGAAATAAAGATCCAATTTTTATTTCATTAATTTTTCCACATAATTATTGCATTACGATTACCGGCCTTCAGAAATATGAAAATTAGTGTTTCAGTGCAGAGTTTTTCAGTTAATTATCAATATTGCAGATTATAACATTTTCTAAAACTCCTGCTTAAGCAATTTTCTTCCACAGTCAATTGTTTAAAATATTATAACAGCTCGAAAATTTCAAAATTTTTCAAATATACGTGTTCTTTATTTTGCAATAAGATCGCTTTGCAGTAATAAAATACAACTTAAACTTATTTTTTCTTTATATTTGTATTTTGAGAATTTTCCATAAAATCTACCTTAGAAAGAATGCCTAATGTTTTTTTTAATAACATGCATTCTAGCCAAAAATTACTGATTTCATAATGTATTTGGGTCGTTGTTTTCTTATATTTAAGTTCCCTTAAAACTATTTGCAATTTTTGTCTATCAGTGAGACTGCGGATTCCATCTTAATTTAAATATTTGCTGAAAACCTCATGACGTCAATTCTATTGGCGTCATTTAAGAATATTTTTATTCATATTTTATTTCTTTTATTTTTAATCATAGCTGTTAATATTTAGTAAGGTATGCTTATCCTATATTAAATTAATGAGTCAATTACACCAGTTTTTCTCCTTTTTCGCTTCATTGGTAAGTCTTACGTGAAAAAAGATTTATTATCAATTTGTAGAGCATGAAAAAAAATTAAAAATATTATACACAATTTTATATTCAATATCAAATCAATATTTTTACTTTTACAGCGCTGCAAAAGTCTAGTGGGCACGTGTTACGTCGTGCTGAAAATTATTCCAATAAAACTCTTTTCCACAACTTCATAGAGGTAGAACTCAAGAAGCGTTTTATTAAGTGATGTCCTCAAGCGGCTTAATCTAAGTCTCTCCTCATCGTGAAACTCTTTTTTAATAAGCTATCGTATTCTTTTGATGCTCCTAGTTGAATCTCGTCGATTTCACCCACGACACAATCTCTAATTGCAATGTCTTCATCTTCAATATTCCCAGCGGCCGCTTTACATCTTTCTTCCATCATCGCAGTTCTCGATTTTATTTTAGTCAAGCATGTTGTGCACGTTTCGTACATTCTCGCAAGTTCCTCCTGTAGAGTTTTGGCATATAATGGAATACTTCGTGCCTGCTTTGCAACAATCACAAGCTGCTCCACATTTCGCCTTACATTTGCAAGATATTAATTTAAGAAGTGCTGGTAGTGCAGGATCGACTGTTTAGATAATTGATTCGAGTCTACGATTGGTTCCTCGCCAGCTCCATTTCTCAGGTTCTTTATCAGATCCGAGTCATGTCTGCATCTAGTGAAATGTTCTATAAGTGTGTTGCCGTGCTGCTTTTTCTGTTGGCTGTAACGTCGAAAGATTGCGTAAGGAATTTATTGAATTTTCACCACTGTCGCCTCTATACAATGCACTAGCAAGAACGTCTACATTTTCATGTTGAAACAATTTTAGCGTTTCTTGCTGCTCTTCATGCTTCTCAAGAATGTTGATGAACTTCGCTTTTTTCATGTTAAATAAAGAAGATGTAGTACCATTTCCGATGAAGGCGTGGAGAAAGCATATATTGTCGGATATTAATTTATCGTGTTGAAGGCTTGCTGGAGAGTAAAGTTTTATGATTTTTTCCTTTTGCAGGTTTTTGTAAATTCTCATTTGAGGTATGCTACGAAAGTCCAGTCTGTAAAATAAGAAGGTCGATATTCTCTCCCACGATTTCCCATGACGACCTTTTGAGTGTCGTGCAAGTTTAAATATTAATTTCAATAGAAACAACTTTTATTGACATTTGTAGATTTTATCATGGTCTACAAATTACACAGCCCACAAAAAAAAAATAAAAGTTCAAAGCTGTGAACCAGACCCATGTAACCCTATGTATTTTCGGTCGCAACCACCTTTAAGTTCAAAGGACACGAGAAAAACAGGTTCGATTTTCATGGATGATATGATTGGCTGAAATTGCGTAGTACTCTAAAATAGAACTAGAACTTACGTACCATCAACGTCCTACAGTGTCAGAGGATATGAAAAAAGTTACAGTGACTTCTATAAGAATTCGAAACACCTGCGTTGTGTGGAAGAGAGAAGAAACTAGACTATGTTCGACGATGTGCTTGAAAACCACCCCCACGGGGTTGCGAGATACTACCCCCATATCTGTAAGATGCTGGAAAAACAGAGAGAAACTAACCGGATTTACATTTTTATGGATGTTTTGATTGGCAAAAATCGTGTTGCATACTTAGAGTTTGAAACTCATGTCCTATAAATGTTATTAAGTAACACCCCCAGAAAGGATGTAAACTACCGTAATTCAAGATGTAACGAAAAAACTATACTGTTGCTTATTCGTTTCATTTTCATAGTTTTTTTTATAGGGCTGGCGTCTCTCAACTCCATGGGGGTGGTTTTCAAGCACAGCGTCGAACATAGTCTAGTTTCTTCTCTCTTCCACACAACGCAGGTGTTTTGAATTTTTACAGAAGTCACTGTAACTTTTTATAGTTAAACCTTACATAGGGGGTAGTTTTCACACCCTCTGAGGAGGGTGCAGAATGTTGATGGTACGTAAGTTTCTAGTTCTATTTTAGAGTACTATACAATTTCAGCCATCATAGCATCCATGAAAATAGAAATCCTATTGCATTTCACGTTTTTTCTTGTTTTTCTCCTATCCTTTAAGCTTGGGGGTGGTTGTTTTCAACTCTATAGGAACGTCGGACCTGATGCAGTTTCTTGTCACTTTAATAATACTTAGACATTTTGAGCTTTTTCAGCAGTCATTGCTCTTTTGGATCGATTTTTTTATATATTGGGGCTAGTTTTCGCCCCTCCCTGGGGGTGTGTTTCATATCTATTGTATGTATGCTGTTGTTTTACCTTAATTTGTATAATTCGATTGATTAAGATGTAACAACTATTCTCGTAGCTTAATATTCTTTTTACCCCATTTTCTTGGCTCTAGCTAATGATTTTGGGGGTGTACGATTTATTTTGACCTCGGATTCGGATTCAGCGACCAAAAATACATGGGAATACATGGGTCTGGTTCGCTGCTTTGAACTTTTTTTTTGTGTGGCTGTGATATAGACCTGCCTCGGAAAAAAATAGGACACATCAAAAATTTCCGAAAAAGTCAAAATCGAATATCTTTTTGGTAACAAGGAGTAATTTCATCAAAGTTGACAAAAACAAAACTCGTCTTTGATCAAATATAATGCACTAAACCCAGTCACTTTTTTTTTGATTGTAGGTTCTTTTAGGTACGGTACGGTAAGGGGATACAGTTCAATTTCTTTATTTGAAAAAGTGCATTTTTGCAATTTCCAAAAATGAATTTTCTTTGTTTGATCCTGAATACTGATCATATATTCATATAAGTATTATTATTATTATTATTACCATGCGTATGCTTAATAAATTTCCTTTTCAAATTAATGAAGTTTCACTTTGTATTAAATTTTTGAAGTTATACGAGACTTTCTATAGTATATGTCATTTTGTTTCGATAAAATGGATGAAAAAGAAGGGTGTCAAATAAATGCATTTTTGAAAATTGTAGAAAATCTTCTAAGATATATCTTCTTTCAAGATATATTAAGCAGATAAAGAAAAAATCCGTGAAAGTGCATCAAAAAGTGCATACTTTTGATGCACCAGTAATTTTTAAGCGCAAATATTTTTTTCGTAATTCAGAGGTTATAATACATAAGAAGAAAAAAATTGAGTTAAATCAATTCGACTTTACTAAAAGTACAAGGATCAATATTATAGAGAATTTCAAGTTCTGCAAAACTGTGCCTGTATTTTTCCATAACTCTGATAGGCAGCGAGATATTTCAAAAAAACGGAACCATTTTTTCGGTGTTTCCACCAAGACAACGGAGATTAGAGTTTTGCATACATAGTCGATATATACCACCCTACAAACCCTCAAAATAGCAAGACGTAAAATTCATTTTCATTACCACTAATTATTTCAGGAGATACGGACTGGACTAATATCTCTAGGAATATTTTGAAGGATGTCCACATAGCGATATCAAATCCTCGTCAAACTGCTCACGAGGAGAGAAAATATAACTTGCAGTCCTCCACTATTATTATGCGAAAAATATACAATTGCTGTGCAATACATCAGTCAATGGCTATTCACGGTCAAGTACATTATTCAACAACTTGTTTGTGCAATTTGGTTAATCATGAATACGCCTCTTAAGTTTCTTTCAGTTCATAAATACTTTCTCGAAGAACACCAAAAAAAAAAAAGTAAAATGTTTTTTAATTGTTTTCCATGTCATCTCAATGACCCTCTTAGGTCTGAGAGATCTAGATTTGTTTGAGTAAAGGAGACAGCTCCCTACAGTTTATAGTGAAATTCGAACTGTCTCTTGGGGATAATTTACTATGAAAAATTATTTCGCTCTTCGAACCCACTTGGCTAGGTACACTTGTAGTCCAATCTAAATGTGCTAATCACTGAGATACCGACCCCGCTATATAGTTTTATATCATGTGAGTGAAGTTACTTTAACACAAAGTTAAAGGCTAATCCTATTCAATGGAAAATTACACCCAGCTATGATTGCTTTAAAGAACTAATAAAGTCATGTCAATATATAATGCAATTTCTATCGATCATCCCAACCAGACCGTTAAATTAAAGTCAAATGGAGCATCACCGTTTTGATTTCGTTCGTTTGCTCTGATGTTTGTAGTTTACTTTTTTATAGACTATTCACATATTGTCTCGTTTTCCCCCATAAATACTTTTTTAAGTATTTTTATAAAATTTCTGTATACAATATCCGCGAATTGACTTCGGAGGAGGCAATTTTCTTTGAGGATTTAAACGGAAAGGTCATTCTTAATAAAAATAACTCCTGATTGTTTTGAATTTTCAAAAAAAGTTGTTTTATAATATTTGCTACCTAGTGACCAATGAAGCAAAAAAAAATTATCAGGCATAACATACCTATAGATACATTCATTAAGATCGGAAGGCTGTAAGAAGAAAAGTTATGCTAGGTGAGATCAAATATGATATTTCAGAATAGTTTTCAACAATTACGTTTTCAGTGCTGCCTATGATCACTTTCATTTATTTTAGTATCATAAACTGATTAATGGAAAGTATGTTGTCAAAGGAATTAGTAAAGGCATTCTGCTAAAATTATATTCGAAAAGAGAGAGAAGAAATCTAATACCATAAAGAAGCGTCACAATGACAATCGACACTGCTGTTGAATAAAAATTATTAGACAAAAAAATACAATTTTCTTAATTTCTAGTGAAAATTCGAGAAAATCTCGGAAAGTTATTTTTTCACGATCGTACTTTCCATCGGTGAACGAAGGAAGTAGAAATGGAATTATGACCTAAAATTGTCAGAAAATGATATTCTGCATGATTTCAATTATATTTTGACAATTATTGAAGCACTATATCTCGGAAGCTAATGATCGAATACAAAATGTTTCTCGGGACATTCATAATTAAAATAATAATACTAACAATAATAATATTCATAATCGTGTGCCGAGCTGCAAATGAAAGATCAACAAAGATTACCTTTTTGGGCTCGAATTATATTGGTCCATCTATAGTTTTGTTTAATAACTTCCACACTTTTATTCTATTTTTTTTTGCACCTAAACACACCCCTCCATAAACATCATTTTTTGTTGAATTAAGTCGTTTTTGGGGAAAAACCTAATATGCGTGCTTTAGATATTAATTACACTTTTAGAAAATAAATTTAGTCAAAACAAAGTAACAATCAGACACTAGTATTTTTGTCTAAAGCGGTGTTTCCATTTGTGCAACTGCGCATGCATGTCTGCATGCATCGATTACATTGTAAAGGCAAGTATGCGCAAGTCTCCCCATCTAGGACCGGGAGACATATGCGGTTGTCTACCTCTATTCCACTTTAGTACACGGTGGTCAGTCCATATATTTTTATTAATCTTGAATGACTTTTTTGTTCATTTATACATCGATGGAATGGCCAAAGGGCAAGTTAATTGAATTTGCAGAAGAGTGAAGAAACTTTCTATCATATTCAAAGTTTCTGTTCTTTTTTGAAAAGTGTTTACCCAACATACAGGTACTTTCAATCTGGTCAATTTTATTTTTTTTGCAATATTGATCAAACCATAGCAAATATCCTAAAAATAATGCTTTCATATCAAAAATGATTTCTCCTGAATCCAAAAATAAACACTTTTTCCACTTTTTAAGCGGACAAATTGGATAATATAGATATTTATACAAATTTGGTAATGCTAAATTAATATTACGCTTCCTAACTATAGATTTATTTATCAAAATTTTCTAAACTGTAGACAATTCTCTTGTGTATGTAAAAAATATCAGTAGCAAAAATAGTTTAGGTAACAATTAGTTAAGATCATCCATGTATACATGTCACTTTAAATACATCAACATAAAAAATGGTTATATAGTCATGTATAGATAAATAATAATTCATTTTTTAATTAAATGACAAATATATTGATATGTTTCTCGAGCTGTTAATTGTTACTTTATTAAATCTTAAGTATCATATACGTGTATAAAGTATTTATTTAATAAAATGTACATATTTCTATTTTGTTTTTATTTATTTTCGAAAGAAATAAAATACACCTTTTTCAATAATATTGTTTATTATAAAGAGAACAATAATTTTTACAGAGACAAACATAAATTTTAATGGTATTTACATACTTTTAAGATAAACATCTTAAGAATTAGAAATCATCAAATTAAATAAAGATCCAGCTTGCTGGAGCCAACGTTATCGGCATACTCTGAACTCATTCGTAAAAGTCAGCTGGTCTGCTGGAATTCCAGAAATCTTCAAAGCGTACCGACAAGGTTGGCTTCAGCAAGTTGGATCGTCTGTAGGTCCCTCAAGAGGAGACAACGCCATTCACAAAGTTTCATCGGTAAAGCTAAAGCTAAAGTGGGGCTATTATAGGTCATCTGCACGTGACGTCACAGCTAACCTCAGAAATATGTGTTTCTTAAGATTTAAGAGAATTACGCAGCTGTTATTAAAATTTCTGCCCGGTTTCCATATTTTCATCTAAAATCTAGTTCAGTGTAATGTTTATGAAGTTCTAAATACTTTGTCCTAATAAAATAGGACTCTTTTTGTAGGTTGGAAATCTAACCTGTAATTAGCAATCTATTTTTATTAATCAACAATATTGAAAAATTATTTACGTGAATTTTTTAATATTTGCTTGGAGCCAGTACGGCTTCAAGCAAAAAATGCGTCTACAAACATTAAAAATGAGAATAAGCTTGAAAAACTTAAAATTCAAGGTTATGTTGGTTACCTGATGCAGATGCCCTATTGTAGTGCTGTAGGTGGCACCATCTAATAAAAAGCACTGTACTTACTAAAAATTTTGACTGGGAAAAAGCAGTTTTTAGCCAAAGGCTGGCGGTACTAAACTGAAAAAAAGATATTCTTGTAAGTAAATGAATACTACACTTCTACTGAAGAACATTTTAAGCTAAAACTTGTTTATTAGGAAGATCTCTCTTCACATTGGCTAATAAACAAGTTTTAGCTAAAAATGTTCTTCAATAGAAGTGTAGTATTCATTTACTTAAATATCTTTTGATCAGTTTAATAACATGAGCCAGTTCGCTAAAAAATGCTTTTTGCTGGAAGTTTTTTAGTACAATGCTGTTTTAATAGATGGAGTCACTTCGATATAATTAAAAATGATTGCAAAAATAATTACATTTATGCGCACTCATTTCGTGTGTTTGAAGCTTGGTCTCGATGTGTTCTTGACCTTTCAGGCGTGATTGTAAGTAGGTAGAGCAATAGTAAAGAAAGTACGAACGCCAAAACTAGACAACCAACACAACAGCTCTCTGTACATTATTAGCTCATTTCCGCCCACTCCCCTCTAATTTGATCGCGATGCTCCCTCTTAATGTAATAACAGTAAGTAAATAGCAATACAAACAATAGTTGTACGTATAATTATATATAAATAAAGTACAATACTTATTGTTCAGAACTATATGCTGGTATACCCACTCCACATAATCTTAGTTATTCCGTGGTGTTGACTTACACGATTGTTACACTTTGTAGTAAGGATAATTCACATTGGCTAAGCACAATATCTGAAAAAGTAAGACAAAAACGTGCTTCGATAAAGGGGTCAACAGATGATACAACCAACTAACCAACCAACCAACCAACCAACCAACAAACCTTCTCATTACGCTTTGAAAATTGTCATGCCAACTCGTAAAAGGGAGCTGGTCTACTGTCTGCTGTTTTTTGTTTTGTTTAATCATTGAATTTATTTGTGTAAATCTCATTTCAGTTATATTTATGTACATAATAAATTCCTAGCAGACAGGAAGCTATAATAATAATAATAAATATGTAAGTCAAAATTACACACTGGTGTTTCAACAAATTTCAAATTAATAATTTGTATAAAATAAATATAAATAAACTCACTAGAGTAATGTAATAAGTATGTCTTTTGATAGCGAAAGTGATGCATAAAATGTGGCTAGTGAAAAGAGAAAATAAGATACGAAATAGTCCATCCACAGATGACGGTAAGTGCATAATGTCCATCGAGTTTTCTGATTAGCGATTAATAGACGAATGTCTGATTGCCTGTAGAATTAAAAATAACACGAAAATAAAAGATCCAATGTGTTAAATATTTATAGACATTGCATTTTTTTTTCAGACTGACATATAAACCTTTTGACAAAAAATATCAATATTTGATAACATAAAAACTGTATACACTCGTTATTATCAAAAGACATTCAACTTAAATATAACAGTAAAAACTACGCTAGTAGACGAATGTCTTATTACTTCAGAAAAAAATTAGTTTTATATCCAACAAAATTCATAAAAGTTTCGAAACTTTTCCGAAGTATCAAGAAAGGCACCAAAATACAATAAAGCAAAGTTCCCACTTCCATCGTGGATACATCGTCCCGTAAAATTGCAAAAACCACCTCCCATATTTGATTTAGTTCATTTCACCATTCGCTTTTTGGAAAAAACACTCTTATACAAACATGTTCCTTATTAAAGTAACAGTATTCTCGCAAATGCGGTGTGAAGTTAAGGATAAGTCTTAGCGCTCCGCTTAGTACATTCCTATGGCGGGTTTTGACTGCAAATTACTCAGGAACTACACTAAGTCTACACAAAAACTCAAAAGGACTCAATCTGGAGAACAAGACATGGAGTATAGAATACGCCTATTGTGGTTTTCTTCCTTACAAATTTTGCTCGATTAGAATATTTTGAAGAAAACTATGCACTTTGTTTCAGAAATTATACTATCGATTCTCTCTTTCCCGCCCGCATAGCGCTTGTAAGTTGTAAGTTATTCGAATAGCACGTGCGTTGTATACATTTTGGAGAGGTACAAGTAGTTGGTATCTAGAGAAAGGATCTTGGCTAGTGTCACCAACTGTAGCGGAATTCCACTATTCGTAGTGGGATTTATCTTGGAGAGCGGCATAACGGTGATAGACCAAAGTCACGCAAAATGTAGTGGCTTTTCCTAGAATGGCGCTCTTCAACAATTTCAGGCATGGTGGTACACCGTTTCAACCATGCAAATTGACTCGTTTAATGCATGGTGGTACAAATTACGTACCGCATATTATATATGCATAGAGGACTGTATATACAATGTAATGTATACTATGTCATTGTCGCGTCTCGAAGGGGAGAAGAGAGGAGAGGTCTTACGTGCCAACGTCAAATTAGAGAAAAAAAGGACTACTAAAATAATTGACTAAACAAACTAAATTGGCACGCTCTAATTACCCTTCAAGGGGCGGCAAAAATTTATATACCTGGCTTAGCTCAGTTAAATGGTTATCCAGCTGTGGCGGTCACTTAAAAACAAACTACGACATATTTTAAAAAACGTATATTTAATGATCAACAACACATTGACAAGCACCTGGTTTTATAAAATTAATCAATGGTACCTAGAGAGGCACAATTTCATTAGAGAGCCAGAAGGGCTGCTGAACGAAACGATGTGGGGAGTCCTAACCTAAATATTATGGGGGTAACGTGTAAAAGGCTTTTCGCTCGTTGTATAAAAACCCCAGTGAAAATCACACTACTAATACACTTAATTACTTGCATAAATATTTAAAATTTCCCAGAATACCAGGACTATTCGAAATTCCTATCAAAATCCAACGAGTATTAACAGAAGCAATGCGGCTATCCAAAAATTCGTACTAACGTAATTTACTCTAATAAACCACGAAACAAATGCCAAATGGGCAATATAACTAGGCGGTAAGTCTTATATCAATGTGACTTACTTTAATGAGACAAATGCCATAAGAGTAACACTTATGAATAAATAACCTGCGTGCAAAATATTGACATACACAAATGTAAATATAAAACGGCTCAAATAACTATAACACAGTGGGTTATTCCCATCACATAAGCCCTAAAATAATAATGCAAAATTCAAGTCTTCATAAGTCTTCATAATAAAAGCGCACACAGAGGGGTAGGTCGGTGGTGTCACACTACGCTCCAACTTCCGACGAGAGGACAAAGATGAACAAATACAAAGCTTCTTACAGCCAGGTGCTTTCTTGGGTTGAGCTTACAGTAACACTTCGTGGGTTCCGATACTCTAGCTAGACCACTGAAGTGCATCGAACGATTAAGGGTCGTCGACACGGGGGCAAAGATGCTCCAGCTCTGTCACCAGGCGTTGTTCCCAGACTGCTGTGACTCACAAAACATAGGCTCTCGAGAGGTGTCGAAAGAAGGCTCCTGAAGTCCTAGGGGAAACTACCAAGGGCTCGGAGGGTCACCTACCCTGTCCACTCACAACTCAGCCAGGGGTAAGCTACACGGGCTCCAAAAAGAAAGTCCTCACGCGACATCAATAACAAATCCCAAACGTCCAGGACGTCCAAAACAATCAACTTCTAGGGTAAAGGCATCAAAAGTAAATTTTCGGGGTATCACAAAAAAATGAAGTTCCAAGGGTGCTCCCAGAAAAGAAGGTAGAAAAAAGAACCCTAAAATATAATAACAATAAACTCAATCTGCGTTAAAGAGGTAAAGACATCAAGGCGCAACTTACGGTTTAACCGGTTCCTTTAGCGAACCAAGATGGAAGACCACGCCGGCTTGAATCCCAGAAAATCTGGCTTCATCGGGGCTTCGACAAAATATTACAACACACTTTCCGATAAAACAACCAACCAGAAGCCCCCTACGACTGATGTTTAATCGGTGTTTCCACGATATTAATAATCACAAAATTACAAAACGCTAGCCCTCGCCGACTTGTTTTCTTCCAGCTTGAGCAACAACATAACAAAAACCAAATGACAGAACTAACCGCTAGCGCTATGATCGTATTTCCTATTTTCCAAGTTCTGCGGACGTTGACAATAGGCAATTCTATATACACTCAATAATACTCAGCCGCGTACCCAAGCCGCCGAAATGGGTAGCTAAGGGCTGAGAAATGTTCCCCTCGTATATTTTTTTACTGACGATGCAATAGGACGTAACAATATGGATACCACGTCAAAGTATATACTTAAAACAAAAAATAAATCTCCACAAATGCAAATAAAGTATATTATATTGCTTAGCAATCTCCAATAGCAAAGAGAAACAGATGAACTGGAACAAAATATCCCGTCCAGCAAAGGCTATTTCTGTGCCTAAAAGGGTTAAAAAATTATATCATATTTTCAGAAAACTAAACCATGAACATGTTTCTTTTTTTTGCTATACAGATAATGTTAAAAGCACATGAGAGTCGAACGGCAAAGACGGGTAATACGATGCACGAAACCCAACAAAAGTTCCCAAGCAATCTGTTAAACAAGGAGTGTTTTGTTTCACGATTGGTGAAAAAATTTCAGAGAGAATGAACGCAGCCAGTGTTACTGAGGATGATGCCAACTTGTTAATAGGGAATTTGCCCAAAAAATAAAATTAAATTAAAATACTCAAAATCGTAAACTAACATCATTAAAAATCCCATAGACAACAAAAAATAAAAAAAAATCTCTACCAGAAATAGAAGCGATTAAAATCTGCCTGATTTTACCCAGTCTTGAAACGTGAAAAATATGAACGTGTCAGGATTGTATGTTTTTGCAATTTTTTCGGCTCCGAAATGTAAGCTGTTTTTTGCTCTTTTTCGCAGATATCTCCGAAACGGTGAGAGTTAGCTCGAAATATAAAATAAGTTCAAACGAGTATTTTTCACTACGAATCTGTTGCTATCATCAGAATTTTGATTTTTTTTTTTTTTTCGTTGAAATGTCGGCCATCTACGGCAAAAAATCACAAATTTTGAGCTTCTACAGTTGGCAACTTTTTAATCTTGACTCCTACGCCAAAAGACTACTCTAGCTAATTTAAATAAAATTAAATTTGCCAAAACTGCCTTTTTTATTTTTCGAATTCTGACAAAAATGAAGGAATTAGAAGGGGCGGGATTTGGGACTTTTTTTTTTTTTCGGTAAAATTTCTCTATTTGGTCACCATAATTAATCGGTAGTTAACTGAAATCGATCTCATATACATGTTCACTTAATATCATGTACTAATTTGATGCTCCGTTAATCTCGGTCCTTCGAAACAAAGGTTTCTGAGAAAAAATGTTTTTTTTAAGATTTACATACACTATAGGAAAACGTGTAATTTCCTACATTTCCTTGAATATCTCAATAATTATCGTTTTTTTCGAAGAATTTGTAGATAGCTTATGTAAAGAGAATTGATTGAGCTTTCTTTTTTATTTTTTCTCTAACATAGAAAATAAAAGAATTATGTCCGAATATGCGCCCAGTCTATTAATTAGGGTGAAGACCATGATACAAAGAATAGAAGGTATGCTAGATAGTGCGCCAAATTCGGTCCGGTTGGCGCAAGACGTCACGCGGTGATAGCGGGATTTTAAATTACATAGGATTTTCCTCATGATACAAAGAATTTGTATCATGGATTTGTCTGAACTCATTGGAATTTTGAATAGATAGGGATTCTTAGTGTTCTTAGTAAGCATCGTTTTTTATAAATGAGCTTAATATCTCCGCATAAATACGTTTTAAACATATTGTCACTTTCACATGATGACAATGCACAACGCATTTTTATAACTGAAGGTTATTGCAAGAACACTAAAATAAGTAAAATAATCCAAAAAACAACTTCCACAGACGTCGGCAAACTCACTTTTATGAAGGAAGCGGGTAGAAAATTATCACCGCGTGACGAAGCAACTGTCGATTTGGCTCCGTCTACATGCGCAATGTCATACCTTGTATTCTTGGGTGAAGACGTACCGTTCGGCTAAAGTACGCTATCTGTAGGACCCCACGTGAGACTAATGTTCTCGAGGTGACGTCACAGTGCTTTTCGTGAGAAGTGGCGAGGATTTCAACTTTAATTATTTATTGAAAAGTAAGTACTACGATTTAAGAGCTGATATTCGGTGTGGCGTGTTTTTATACATAAATACGCACTTTAATGAAATTAAAAAAGTTCCCCATTGTACAAACTGCTGTGGAGAAATGTCATTAACGCGAAACAGCGGTCATTGTGGGACAAGATATCGACCTGTTAGAACTTCTCATCGCTCTTTCTACTTGTGACAGACATTAAATTTTTAAAACAAACACAAGCGAACACCAAGAAAAACATTTACAATTCGCGCGGTTTGCAGTCGTCACAACACTGTTCAACACTGTTGAAAAACTGCAAAGATGCAATGTTATTTGCCTACGGCCTACGCCATTAACGGTTATGACACTAGGTTGGCATATTTTTCAAAAGGAAGGCCCAAGTAATCAATTTACTGAACAAACGAGAGAATTTGGTGTTAATTTTAAGTAATCTAGAAGCGAATTATCAGGATGTCGCAAGCGCACTAGAGCGATTTATTCTCTCTTTTCATAAATCTCCTTTCGTAGAAAAAAATCTCGATAACTAGAGATTTCTTTCGTTTAACAAACTAAGACAATATTGTGTTGTTGTCAAAACTATCGCCGGCCTCTGCTGCTGCGTGTCACTACTCCTAGCGCGTCTTCCACCAAAATAATTCGTTAGCTGGTACAGAGTGAGGATGGAGAAACGTCTTAGCACCGATTACTACAACGAAAGCACCAGACCCAAAATAATTCATCTAACCCTAATTTTATACAGTTGCGAATTAGATTACGGAACCAGGTGCGTGTACGCCAAAGCTAGCCTGCGTTGGTCAACAATGTGCTACCATTGCCATGACCAGGTGTATCTCAATGCGATTTTGATGTCGAAGCTGACGACGTAAAACGATTTTCAGTACCTGGTGTATTGAAAATTATTTATTTATCTTCAGTGGATTAGACCTACAGGGGAAACCTCTAAAAGAAACACCCCAAAAATTCTATATCTGAGGGGCAGTGAGAAAACGAGCTCACGGTTTTCTTAAAAATATTATCAATCGAGCAAAACCTTCCACAGATTGAGCCCTCTTGTCTTTTTGTATAAAATTAATATTTTCTGGATATTAAGCGAAGCGCTCCTACTTATCTTCACGCCGCATTTGCGAGATACTATCTATTCTACAGAAAAGATAAATACAACATTTTTATATAAAATTTTATAAGGAAAATTATTATATAGGATCTTTGCCAAAAAAGTGAACGGTTTAGCAGATAAACGACCTAAATCGAATATGCTTTTTTTGGCAACTTTGAGGGATGATAGTCAGAGAGCTGCGATTAATATGTACCTATAGAGGAATTTCACTGCAAATTACTTGGAACCTACTAATTTTACACAAAAAGTCAAGGGGACCCAATCTGTAAATCGGAAAATGGGGTATAGAATATGCCTGTTGTTGTTTCCTTCGTTAAAACTTTTGGTCGATACAATGCTTTTAAGAAAACTGTTTTGTTTGGTTCAGAAATACTAGCATTAAGATCTCCCTCTCGCCCTCACAGCGCCAGCACTTGAAAGTTATTCGCGTACATTCTAAACATTTTGGAGGGAGTTAGTATGTAGAGAAAGGATCTTGGCCAGTGGAATTTCGCTATTTGCAACTGGATTTATATTACTGGTGCTGCGGATGATGCCGACTTTTTAATTGTGCCAACTGCCGCACAGTGCGAAATTATGGACTTTTTTTGACAAATTTCGCTCGGCAACTGAACTCGGAATTCGCAACGAAAGCTGACATATTTTTTATAAATTACATTGAAATATTATCGCTACAACAGGATGCTGCCACAAAGTGACTAAAGCTATTAAACGTTTCAATCTAGTCAATTTTGCGTACTTTTGACGTTTTTATCAAATTATTTCAATTAGAACATATATCTATTAAAAAATTCAATGAAATTATATATTTTTTGGTTCACTAATTACGAGTACAATAGATATTTTAACCGACATTGGATAAATATCGAGATATTGGCCATTTTTGGATATTTTCTGACGTTTTTATCAAATTATTTCAAATAATTATAACTTATCTATATTTTAAAAATCAACGGATTTATATGCTTTGTATGTCGCTAATTACTAATACAATAGACATTTTGTCCTAATAATTAATTAATAAAGATATGTTCTATTTTAAATAATTAGACTGAAAAGGTTTAACAGGAATTTTTTTAAGATTTTGCAGGTCAGATTTGATTTTAGTCACTTTGTAGCAGCACCACCTTGTAGCGACAAGTTTTTTGTAATTAAAAGAAAAATGTTAGCTTTCGTTGCGAATTCAGTTGTCGGGCGAATTTTGTCCAAAAAAGCCCATAATTTTCCACTATGTGCCATGAAGAAATGAGAAACAGCAGTCATCATGAGACAAAATGTCGACCAGTTAGCTCTTCGTACCGCTCTTTCTATTTGTGATAAAATGGGCGAACACCAACAAAAGAATTTACAGTTCTCGCGACTTGCAGTCGACAACACTGTGAATAAACTACATAAACTGCTATTTGCTCACGCCGCACAGTGGGCCAGATTTAATTCATAGCGAGACAAAACCTCAATTTCTAATAATTATTTTCAGCGAAAATTCCTTGACCAATATCTACAGAAGTGGTGAGTGCAAAAGAGCATTAGTGTGGTAGTTTCTAGAAACCCGTCATTTAGGAGTAGGGAGCGGGTAAAGATGACTAATAATTCAGGTAAGGGTATTAGTTTTTTAAGAGCTTTTGTATTGTAAACCCGCGCTGGTGAAATCTGATTTGTTATGGACGGTGCAGAATCTTGCTTGTAGGAGTTTTTTAGTTAAAGGTAAGACACTTTTTTATTTTTGTAGTTAACAAATTTTATAATAGACATTTTTGATATTTTCCCTATTTAAAGTTCTTACTCTAAAAATTACCATGATCTTTAAGTTACATATTTATGTAGGCTTATAAAAAATTGCACGCATTTGCACACTTTTATCGGAGGTTCTTGAGAAAGTTTATACACTTGTATTTCAGAAAATTTATTTTCCATTAGGGACAAACAGGGACAATATTTTTTTTTTTTTAGTTTTACTGTAACCATTGCATAATATTTCATTTGTAGATACAATGTCAGTTAGCAGAAGGGAGTTATATGTATTTCTAAAAGACAAGAACAGTCTTTTGGCACGGGGTATGTGCAGTTAACCTCTGAATTAGTTAATTGCATAGCATGTAAATTAAATTTAGAGGAAAGTGCCAATACTGTGAAATAGGACATTTCCGCGAAAATTGAATCATTTACAAAAATCCTTCAGATATACTGGAGGACTAAACGTTCACCAGGAAGAGAGCATATTTTTCTAAAAAATACAGAAACTGGTTAGATGCGGCTAT
Source organism: Rutpela maculata (assembly GCA_936432065.2). Lineage (NCBI taxonomy): Eukaryota > Metazoa > Arthropoda > Insecta > Coleoptera > Cerambycidae > Rutpela > Rutpela maculata. The sequence continues at coordinate 228,223,585 of OW386285.2, forward strand.
TATTATTGTTGAAGATATTCCATTAGAAACGCCAAGTACATCTAAAGGTGGCATACCAAAAAAACGTTTCGAAGAAAGTAGTCATAGAACGAAACTGGGAAAAGTACTTTTAACTTCCTCTGTTAGCCAAGAACATCTAGTACAAGCTACAGAACTGAGTTTTCTGAAAAGTGGAAAGAGAAATGCTGCTTACTTACTAAAACAAACAGTAAGTTCTCCGAAGAGAGCTACAAAAATAAAAAAGAAATTCACAACTTCTAAAAAACAATATTTACGCTATTCACCCGATGAGGCATTAAATTTAATGGCCCGAATGAATTTGACGAAATATGAATATCAGATTATGAGGGATGAAGCGAGAATCAGGGGCGTAAACATATATCCAGCATATAATAAAATTAGACAAGCTAAACAAAAATGATAGAGAATTTGTTACCATTACTGATAGATCCGCAGATATTAAACTACGAGCTCTTGTGGATCATACAACTACACGGTTAATGGAGGTTTAAAGCTGCGTCATTAGTACTTATTTAGACAAATATTATACAAATGAAGATGCGATGGTTCATCAAGTCAGTTAAATTGTAAACAGAAGTATACAACTCTATCTGAATCTGACGATGATTCCAGTGTTTTCATAATATCTCGTACCTATTCAACTTCATGGAGTAGCACAAGAAGATAATTCATCGAAAGTTATATTATGGAATAACTCTAGGCCAGGAAGTATCTACACGTTTCTGTCGACCTATCCGTTTCTTATTTGCAAAAGAGTCAGATGAACTTATTCGGAGTGAAGTTGATTATATTGAACACCAGATTAAATATTTAATACCTACAAAGGTATCTTTTGGAGAAAACACAATTTGGGTCAAACATAACTTGTTGCTGACAATGGTAGATGGCAAAGTCTGTAACTCTCTGACAGAAACTTAATCTCAAACATGTTATATCTGTGGTGCTACTCCAAAAACGATGAATAAACTTGACACACATACGTCAGTTAGTGACATAAATTAACTGTAAAAAATGGCAGATAAGAGATCAAGCACAAAAAGGGGAAGTTGATCAACGAAAAAAAAAGCAATTCAAGAGGAATTTAAAAGAAAAACTTCCTTAATCATTGATAAACCAAGGCAGAGATCAGGAACATCGAATGACGGCAATACAGCTCGTCGATTTTTTGGTGATCCAGAAACATCTGCTGAAATAACTGGTATCGATAATCGTCTTATTACACAATTTGCTATAATTCTACAAACTATCTCAAGTGGTTTTGAAATAGATGTAGAAAAGTTTTCTGAATATACAAAGAAAAGAGCCAAATTGTACAACGAACTATATAACTGTTATTGTATGCCCAGCAGTGTACATAAAGTACTAATACATGGCGCTGATGTAATAAAGTCGTTTTAGGCAACACCATATCAGAAAAATATCTACAATTAATACTAATGAAGATCTGATTCACTAATTACCAGTAACATCAGATCCTGTTATTTCTAGTAATATCCCGTGTGGTGCACGTAAACTAAAAACATTTTCACCAGAAGTTCTTCAGCTGATTAAACAGCTTGAAATTGGTATAGGTGTGCCAGAACTTATATTGTCCAGTGACAGTGACTAGCCCTTAAGGCATTGTACATTCAATGTAGTATAAGTAAGTTTGTTTAATAAAACTTTGAAATAAGACAATATTGTTATATGTTCACCAAATGTACTATAATTTTCTCAGTCGAAACATTTTTCCAGAAACATTAAAATTTCGTAAGTGATAACATCATATGTGATTGTGCATAATAAAGCATTTTGTAATTTTAAATATCATTTAAAAGCATATTTGAGCAAGTTTATAAAATGACACATATTTTGCAAATCCTTGAATTTTTCCTTATTTTTGCGACTATTTTGTATTTGTCATAGAGAATTTTTTAATTTTAAGTATTTATTCGAATTTAGCAACCTCAAAAACCCGTTTCTGCAAAATTTTATCAAAATTCGACAAAATCTTGGGTTTTGGCACGCTACAAATTAAATCTGGCCCGCTGTGCGCCGTTGGCATGTGTGACGCTATGTCGACATTTCCTTCCAAATAATCAATTCAATTAACAGAGAAATTTGGAGGATATCTACAGATTCCTTGTACTCAACAAATTTGTTAGTAAAGCAAACATACTGTGTTTTTAACAAAATTATTGCCGACTTCTGCTGCTATCACATCTTCCACCAAATTCAAACATAGAAGAACAATTCGATAAATGCTACAGAGAGGAGATGGAAAAAAGTCGGTAATATCTTAGCACCGATTATTACAACGATCGTACCAGCCTCAGAATATATTCTCACTCTAACTTCATATAGTTGCAAATTAGGATAAGGAACCAGACGACTGTTCCAGGGAAGAACACGGTAGCCAACTTTATTTTTAAAATTGATTTTCACTCATGTGGTGATTCTGTGCTGTGCTGCGTCTTTTGATCCAACAGCGGTTGTTCTATCTGCAAAGGATATGAAGGATATAAAATGCAGTAAGACATTATCTGCATTAAAATTGTGGATTTCATTATGCAAAATACAGTATACAAGAACACAGGAAAGAACACAGGAAAGAACACAGTCTATGCAATGAAGCATTATTTGACGAGTTTTTTGTAAATATTTCGTGCAAAGACGAGATTCCCCCCCCCCCACTCCCCCCCCCCACTCCCCCCCCCCCCCCGTTTTCGAGAGTGCTGAACATTATAGAAGTGGTGGGAGAAGTTTGTGACAGCCGCAACTCCCTGAAACGGCCAAAAACCACCCCTCTTATGGGGGTTTCTTTATGTTTTCATATATAAACGGGTCTGGGGAGTGATTTATCGAAGGGTTATACTTGAAATAACATGGAAGGGGTTTATAGAGTAAGTGGAATCCAGAGAGCAGGTCTAGGGGGTTGATTAAGCCCTCCCGAGGGGTGGAAAATCTTTTTTTTCAAATGATTCAGTTCAAACGCTTATCCCCGTTTTCGGGATCGCTGATCACGGGAAAAATATTAATTTTTAGCTCCAACCCCTCCTCATCCCTCAAACGGGCAGAAATCACCCCTCACTCACCAGAAAGCATGCTATCCAGGATTTACAGGTTTTTCGGCACATGATCGTTGTTCCTGTGCATATCCCTTAATTTTTCATAGAAGAGAAGGTGGTAGCGACCTCGAGGGGTTGAAGCAACCCTTCCAAGAGGTTCCAAGAGGTGTAAAATTCATTAATTACACTTTGGATCGTCAATACGATCATGTGCCGAAAAACCTATAAATCCTGGATAGCATGCTTTCTGGTGGGTGTGGGGTAGTTTCTGCCCGTTTGAGGGATGAGGAGGTTGGAGCTAAAAATGAATATTTTTGCCGTGATCAGCGACCCCGAAAACGGGGGATAAGCGTTTGAACCGAATCATTTGAATAAAAAGATCTTCCACCCCTCGTGAGGGTTTAATCAACCCCCTAGACCTACTGTCTGGATTCCACTTACTCTATAACCCCATTCCATGTTATTTTAAATATATAACCCGTCGATAAATCACTCCCCAGACCCGTTTATATATGAAAACATAAAGGGATCCCCATAAAAGATGTGGTTTTTGGCCGTTTCAGGGAGTTGCGGCAGTCAAAAACTTCAACTATCACTTCCATCGTGCTAAGCTGGGGGAAAGATAATCTCGTCTTTGCACGAAATATTTACACTATTTTTGCCTTCATTACAGAGACTCAGGGTGTAATTATTGTACGCTGTGATTTTCAGTGGGATTGTGATCGAAAATGACAATATATCCCAACATAAAACACAGTTTCTGCACATGTTCTGCGTTTTTCGATAAATCAATTATTGTTTCGTTAATATATTATTTTCCAAAAATTTTTAAATCCAAAAGCAATTAGCGAAGACAATGATAAAATTCAGTTGTTATTTATATATGGGGGCTGTTAGTTATAATTCTCTTAACCGAGATATTGTGTTAAAATAAATATTTTATGGAAACCCATTTTCAAACACAGTAACTGCTTAAAATAGTAAGTATATAGAGTAATAAGTCATTTTTGGTATTGTGATAAGTACTTATTTATGTTAGTTAACTGTAAAGGTTTAGGTAAGATATCTTTGTCCGTCTTCTAGAGGCAATAAGCTAAAGTAAATTGCCTAAATATTTTCTAATTTTACATATACTGTTTTTCCATGATGCAGCCGAGATACGGGTGCGCAAAAGTTGGCTTACGTTATTTAACAATATGCTGTCACTACCACATAGTGGGCAAAAATTCAAATTTTTGGTCAAAAATCTGACTACAAGTCAAATCTCAACCGACTTGAATGAATATTTTCTTATGCATTCTCCTTTGAAATATTTGAATGTATCGTATATGTACTTTAACAGCTCCGATGACCAGCAACTACAAAGCCTTCTAGTCTGGGAGGTGGCGTCAATATATTATGCGTCATTTCAACCGACTTCTTTGTTTTTTAACTGTTAGTTTTCGTTCGAAAAACAACTAAAATAAGTGTCAGCTGACGCGACCGTGAAGATTAAGAGCGTGGGAGGTTGCGCATCTGGTAAAATATTTTCTTTTGCGTCAATTCAACAAAGCTACAAAACTATAAATAGTCTATTTATGTAATATAAATGAAAATGTGTCAGCTGCATACGGTAGGGGGGGGGGGCGAAGGTTTTCAGCTGCCCTAGTCAATATGTATGAAAAACACGTGAAAATTCGTTATTTCAACAAAGTTGATAGATAGATACATGATATAAAAAAACTATTAAAGATTGTCAGCTGACAATACCATGGGAAAAAACCTGTAAGCTAGGCCTTTTAAGTGTACCGCAGCGTCCAGGTACTCACCGCGTATGATATCTTTAATGCCCTAGTTAACGTATGAAATTTGAAAGAAAGTCATATTTGTATGAAATATTAGACATACATATTAGAGAATACTTAGAGATTGCAATCATTGATTGAGAATAGTGAGGATTAAATAATTTTGTCACATTCAATACGAATAAAACAAATCAATTCTCATCTGAATCACTCTCACTGCTGTATTCTAAATCTTGCTCTACCTCTACCTGAATGGTCTTCGAAATTTAGATTTTCCTCAGATTCTCGAGCGTCATCTTTCTCAATTTCGTCTTCACAAATATCTACAGAAAAATATTGCAAATCCTTGAAGTGAATAAAAGAGAATTCATGTAGAAGTAAAAGATTATATGCATAGAATACCTGGAATTTCCTCGCTCTCATTTATGATACTTTCAATTTTCGGTAATTGATCGCCTCGAAGCCACTTGAAAATATACTTCTTATCATGTTCTTTCCATCCATAATTAGTTGGAAAACCTAAAGTATGAAGAGAAATGTTTATTCGGGTACGTTTTCCCCTCCGAGTCTTCATTTGTCCGCAATGGCGCCATTTCGGAATTTTTTAAAATTTTTGAAATCTTGACAGAACTAGAATGAACAAAATATGCATGACACATCTGAAATACGAACGGGAGAAAACCTGCTTCTCCTAATCTTTTATGATCATTTCGACACAAATCGGACCAGTAACAACCTTTCTGCTGCACTTTGTAGCAAGCTCTACATTTTTTGCGACTTAGGCCCTTGTTGCTCCGAAGAAAACAGAAAAGCCGACAGGGGAGAGTAGGGGGCTTTTTGGTACGTGTGGTCCTGGACCAAAACTAGAATCCTGGAAATTTTCAGCTTTACAATATTGAATTCCGGGTAGAAGCGATATATTGACTAAAACTCCTGTGCTAAAAATAATTTATTACTATTTGTGCATAATATAATTATCTACTATTCCATACAAATATAATTTTCTTTCAAGTTTTATGTGAGAAAAACGATATCAGCGGGAGTGAAATAGAGTATTGCAATAGTTTGTACTGAGAGAAACTTAAAATTGATCATCAGGTGGTTACAAAAAATGAAATAATACGTTAGCTGGGGCATTAAAGATACCGCGCGCGGTGAGCGCCTGGACGCTGCGGTATACTTAAAAGGCCTAGCTAACAGGTTTTCTCCCATGGTATTGTCAGCTGACACGTTTTAATCGTTTTTTTATATCATAAACTATCATATAAATAAATTTCAGCTTTGTTGAAATAACGCATTTTCACGTGTTTTTCATACATATTGACAACCTTTGCTCCGTACCCTATGCAGCTGACACATTTTTTTTCATTTATATTACACAAATAAACTATTTATAGTTTTGTAGCTTTGTTGGATTGACGCAAAAAAAATATCGGATGCGCAGCCTCCCACGCCCTTCATCTCCGCGATTGAAGTAGCTGACACCCGATTCTTCGATAAGCAATAAAAAACAACCTGTATTGAAAATATGAGCTTTGTTGAAATTATGTAATTAGATTTGACGCTACCTCCCAGACTATTCTTTTAAGTGTAATTGTTTGTATTGATCATTTTTTTCATTATAGTTTTCTTATTGTTCCATGAGCATCTGCTCCAGGCAGGACTTTATCACTTAAAATTACTTCTTTAAAAATAAAATATGTTAGGTCTATCCTGACTTATAGGATAAATAAAGTAACAGTTTTTGTGTGTAAAAGAAACAGCAAGTTCATTATTCAACGTATAATTTCACAGTCTAGCAAGCCTTGAAACACTCGAAAACGACATGACCCACACACACACACACACATGTGCACATGCACGCATACACGCACGCACGTGCGTACATAATCACCACACTCCCAACTCGTTAAAAAATCATAGTTTTTAATGGGGGTGTGAAGGTACTACAACTTCAACCCTCTATATCTCGATCAATATTCATCGCACAGAAATTAGTAAAAAATATTGTAGATATTTGACTCAACTATCAGCAAAAATAAGATATTTAAAAAGAAATAGATTGTTCTGAAATAATTTTAATCCCTATACACCCCCGAAAAACATCTTTCTGCAATCTTTGGAGTCAGGGACTCATAGGTTTCTAAAAAAAACCAAACAAACCCCAATATTTTCATAAAATCGCTAATTTCATTTTTTTTTTCCAAGGAATACTTTTTATATTTTACCCGTACTATATATACAAGAATTAAAAGGGAAAGCTAGTTAGCACTTTTTATGTCAATAGCAAGAATTAACCAGAAATAAAAGCATAATAATTCACGTAGTCTTTGTGAAATATTATTTACAATTATAATTTGCACAAAACGAAATGAAAGGTATAAATATAGGTACGGGAAAAGTTCATTTCCTCTAAAATATTTGCCGTATTCTGTTTGTGTTTGGCCTCGTTGAATATGGCGTATTTAGATTGTTGTCACGTTTACAGTCTGTAGTGTCATCTGTGGAGGTGGAAGGTCGAGATGAGCACCAGCATATTGAGGATATGATCCTGTGGATGAGGCTTTTTGCCGTTGCCTTTTTCATTTTCTGTCGCACTTGATGTTTCACCTAAACAGAAAGTTGCATGATTACTTACTAACACATTATTAACAAACATGTTGAATGTCTACAGTAAAAGTAAAAAATATATAACGTGCGTATATATTAATATTAATAATTTTTACTAATTAAATGCTACTTAATTTTAAAAATACTAAAATAACATAAAAAATGTATTAATTTACAAATATTAAAGTTGTAGCAATTCAATTATAGTTGTGGAGATACTGTTAGTTATTTTAAAAATCGGTGCATTTCTTTTTCATTTAAAGCTGAAAATTAATGATGGCTATCAATTTTATTCAAAGGACTTTTGGTAGAAATCCGCTTCATATCTACAGTCAGTCAGTCAAATTTACTAAAATTAATATTTCATAAATCAAAAATTCATCTAGACAGATCAATAGCTGATTAAAAGACGAAGATTAAAAAAAAATTGTTAGGAAAACTCAAATTTACGGCCCGTTAGAATAAATTTAATAGAAAAAATAGTATTTTTTTGTAAAAATATGATTTTTTATTAAAAATTTAAAAACATGAAAAATTAAATTTCAAAAACCGGCTAGAGGGATCGATAGGTAAATTCAAGACGAACATTTAAAAAAAAATGTCTCAATAACTTAAAATTTACGACCTCTAGAGTAATTTGGGTGGAACACTGGCATTTCTCGCCACTGTGCGGGGCCCTTCGAAAGTGGAGTCCTAAAGTAGGTTTTTATTTAATATTTCACTATTTATCCTGCAGCGACGAGATTTGGTATCCATAAGGGTTATTTATGATATTGGCAAAATTGAAATTCAATTTTTATTGTGTTGTTTTTTTTTTAATTTCCTTACCGAAATATGATTCCCTGATCGAATTTGTACAAAAAAATCTTATTACTTAAATACCACGGGACTGACCGTTTTCTATAAAAACTGGTTTAAAATAGCTGTTGCAGGGTCATTTTGTGGACCAAAATCAAAACTTGTTCGGTCTTCTTTCGTCATTGTAGATTGTTTAAGGCCCTGAGTTGGCCTTGCTTCACCTCGACCTAAAAGGTCTTTCGTGAATTCTTTAGTCATAGTATTGTCCATATTGATCATAAGTGCATTGATAAGGGCATTGATCATGATGGCTATAATCGTAACTTTTGCGTATTATTATTGGTTAATCATAATGATTTACTCGTTACTTACGGAGGCGGAAACGCATTGAGCTGAAACAACTTAACTAGACATAATCTACTTCTCCTGGGTTCGAATCCCAGCTCGGGCAGATGACGCTGTAGGGAATGAATGTTGCCTCTATTTTGTTAATAATGTTCCCTTTTTCGGACAGTTTTAGCTTTCGAATTGGTATTGTATAATTTGATAATGCATATTCCTTATTAAGTATTTTCCACAAGTTTTTTAAATATATTATATTATTTTTCATTCACTACGAAATAACAAAAACCTTTGCAGTAATTCAATTTAAAAATCCTTTCAGAATATATTTATAATGTGGGTATAAAAAACGTGTGAACGTTTCACGTCATTCATTGCAAAATGGAATATTTTTCATGAAAGCGTGCAAATTGCGAAACACGTCGTTATTAGGGTAAGTCTACAAAGGGCCGTTATTTATGATTATACAACAGAAAGGTTAAGGGTTAGAATAATGAATATAATGAAACAGTAAAAGTACTTAATAGGGCTTGTTTGTTGATTTTCTTAGAACATTTGTCAAGTTAGAAGATATTATTTACTCTGCAAAAAGTATGAGACGATAGGATGCCTGTGGAAGTTAAAACCGATAAATTACTTCCATATCCACATGGTGGAATGGAAGTAGAGTAACAGTAAAAAATAAATTGACATTTTTTTTTGTTCAAGCAGACTTGGAATGTCATGAAACCCTGCGATTTTATGTCTGAGAAAAAATATTTCTGTCTGACTGTCCAGGTCTGTCGAATTTGGTACACCTCTGAATTATGAGATGTGGAACTAGATTATATTTTGACTTCATTTCGTTAAATGGTTGGGATATATGGGGGTAAATTAGTAAATCAAACAAATAAGCCACCACCATCATCTCAATTACTACCCCCACACCATTATTAAAGGAAGTAAAAAAAAATAAATTGTGATTTAGTATGTGTGCGAGAACTAAAGGCCTCAAATTTTATTTGACATCAGCCACCCCCACTATTACCTCTTTAAGAATGGCGGTGGCGGTGGTAGTTTAGAACTGGATAGGAAGACACTTGGATAGGAAATCTGAAAGTACTAAAGAAAATCAGAAATTATAAAGATTATTTCACTCATTAACGCGATAACCAATAAGAGTCCGTTTTTTCACAACAATGCACCAATCAAATCTCATTATTAGTGATAATTCAACCTAGATCGGCTTTTGACAGTACCAACATCCAAAAATTATTGCTATAATTTTTTGTGTCGCCGCGGCGACAAATATTGTGATAATTTTTTAACCTATATGTCATATCATAGGTTCGTAGCTTTTAAATTTTATCTATATATTTTTCTCTAGCTTATTGCTTATTGTTAACGTACCTTGTAAATTGTAATATTGTATTATGTTATGTAGCAGTAAATATAAACATAAACATACCACATATATAGTAAACAAGCCTCAGTTCCAAAGCGAAGCCTCTCTAAAATATATAGGCTATAACCCTTGCCCATCTATAACTATTTTAATTTTCCTACTTTTCAATTAGGTAATAATTACATACAAAGATTGTACTTAATATAGCTCATAGAGGAACAAGTCAAACACAGCTTTCAATAGCTCAATAACGTAGTTACAAACTAATTATCACTGGCAGCATCTAAAATGAAATGGAGGTAAGCAAATCAATTATTACAAATGTATAAGTAAACACAACCGCTCTGGAAACAAACTAAAAAGCGCTGCCCAAGGAATCACTACTTCCACATCCAGATTCTCTATCCAAGTCACTCACAACGAAAAAACTATATGTGAAAATAATTGTTTATGGAACTTTAATAATATAATATTTGAAATCCTCTACCCCAAAAACCCATAAAACGATACCCCACATCGGTAGTGGGGTGGGGGGTGGTGATGGGGGGTGATAGTGGGGGGTGGATGAAGTAAAAAAATATTTTGAGGTTTCTGGTTCCCGTACATACACTAAATCACATTTTTTTTTCATCCCCTTTAATAAGGAGGTGGGGGTGGCAATGGGGATGGCTAATGCCAAAAATTTTTTTGAGACCTTAGCTTCTCTTTTATATACTAAATACCAATTTTATGGTCTCTTACCTGCTTGATTGACCTATTTACCCCAAATTTACCCCAATTTACCCCCCAACCCTTCGACGGAACAAAATGAAAATATAATCTAGTTCTAGATCTCGTTAAAGTACATATGTGTACCAAATTTAAAGTCAATATCTTAAACGGTTCCAGAGTAAACGTGCGCACAAAAAAAAGTTACAGACAGACAGACCGACAGACAGACAGACAGACCGACAGACAGACCGACAGACACAGACAGACCGACAGACAGACAGAAATTTTTTTTTTCGCTCAAACTTAAAATCTCGACGTTTCATGACATTTTAAGCCTATTTGGACAATAAAAATTTTTAAAAATTTTTTTGTCGTTACTATACTTCCACTGGACGTGGAAGTAAAATGAACTTACATATCTATCAAAAAGTAACTCGTTGAATCAAAGCTGTGTACTAAACATTATAACTTGTATTTAAAGTTCTATCTGCTTAACAAAGCAAACCTCAACTTAATTATTAAACTTTTTAAAGCCTCCCATTCATTTACGGATATCGAAGAGGCAGTTATCTGACACGTCGTGGCCTGTTGTAAAAAATCACCACTCGCACAAAGTATTTAAAGAGGCCACGACTTGACAGACCGCTGACGAAATTAAAAACTGAATGTGTATGGTTGTTAGGGTTATCGAGGGAGACCATAGTCTGACGAATCTTCCGTCTGAAGTCTACGTTTGCCATACACTTGCAGTTTTGTGTTGATCTGCAGGTAGAGAAAATTTGCAAATTTGTTCAGTTAATGATCGAAACTGAGAACTTTTAACTAGTTTGATTTTTTTCGAGCGATGTCAGGGAAAAAGTGCAATAATTCGGAGTTCATAATAAAATTAATTGATATGTATCAAAGACATCCAGCATTATGGAAAATGAAAGCGAAGTGTTATACCAATAGAGACTTGAAAACAGGGATATGACGAATTATTAAAACATTTTAAGGCAGGTGATTCTACTGCGACACAAAAAACTGCGAGGAATAAAATAAATAATTTACGCAGTGCATTCAGAAAAGAATTCAAAAAAGTAAAAAGTTAAAAAAGACTGGGTCTGGGGCTAAATTCAACAAAAGTTGAAAAGACTCTTTGCTCATCCGTACATAATTTTTAAAATCTTCTGAACCTGACAATCTAGGCTCTCTATTAGCACTATGTGCGATAAGTACCTCCTTCTTGAAACCATTTTTCAACCAAAATTGTTTGTTTTTAAAGATAGTAATATCGACGCACATAACGGTTTCCTGGACGGCATATTCGAGTTCACCACACAACATAAGGTGAATAACTGAAGGATAATCTTCAGTTTATAACTGCAGATTGTTACCTTCCCGATATCCGTAAGGAAATAGTCCAATGAATATGTGGTGGACGTCGATCACAGTCATCAGGCCATAACTGTAGATTGCTGCCTCTTCGATATCCGTAAATGAATGGGCCGCTTTAGTTACAAATAAGGATTAAATACGCAAATATGTAATGTACATTTATTATGCTATCTGTGTTTGGAATACAGGGTGATTCTTTTAAGGCGGCCATTAGAATATTTCCCACTTGCAGATGAGATAGACATTTGAGCTTTGGTACCCTACCATAGCCGACCATTGCGAGTCCGAAAATAATAATTTTAAAATGGCGGCACTTCCGTAAATACCGGAAGTCGATACCAACTTGCTTATTTTAAATGGAACATCCTATATATTTTCGACTTTTCGAAATGACCATAAAATTCTGAGTCAAAACATGTAGCGCATCCTATACCTACACCGAGCACTTTCGGAGATATTTGACATTTTATAAAAAATTTGACAGGTGCAATGGTTTACAAGAGCCGTTATAACTTTATTCGTGTAGCAGATCCTTATTTGCTCTTTGGTACGTAGAAAGAACACAAGATGAACTACTCTCTATACAAAAAATAGATTCCAAGATAGTACACCAAGTGTTTTATTTTTCACGTTACATTTTGTCAAATTCAAACCTCAAAAACTTTTTTATTTCAAATGGAACACCCTGTATTTTTTTATATCATATTATGTTAAATTAAATTCCCTTTTTTCTATTGTAAGCATTGTAGGGGTTATAGTTACAACTTTTCGAAATATTGGCGATTTTCTTAAATGTCCAAAAATTTTTAATAAAAATTGCCATCAACTTACCCAGAAACAATCATTAATGTCAGTCATTCTTTTATGTTAAAAAAACGCCAGCACGTTTAAATTACACCCACGAAGACTTTTAGGCTTGTTTATTATTTATGGAGAATGGATAAAGTAATACCAAGAACATGTAACACATTTGCTACTCGATACCCACAAGAACAGAAACCATCCATCATATACTGTAAAACGCATATTGGACAGTGGAAGTATAGTAACGACAAAAAAATTTTTTAAAAATTTTATCGTCCAAATAGGCCTAAAATGTCATGAAACGTCGAGATTTTAAGTTTGAGCGAAAAAAAAATTTCTGTCTGTCTGTCTGTAACTCTTTTTTGTGCGCACGTTTACTCTGGAACCGTTTAAGATATTGACTTGAAATTTGGTACACATATGTACTTTAACGAGATCTAGAACTAGATTATATTTTCATCTTGTTCCGTCGAAGGGTTGGGGGCTAAATTGGGGTAAATTTGGGATAAATGGGTAAATCAAGCAGGTAAGTGTTCATGAAATTGGTATTTAGTATATACAAGAGAAGCTAAGGTCTCAAAAAAATTTTTGGCATTAGCCACCCCCATTACCACCCCCACCTCCTTATGAAAGGGGATGAAAAAAAATTGTGATTTAGTATATGTACAGGAACCAGAAATCTCAAAATATTTTTTTACTTCATCCACCCCCCACTACCACCACCCCCACCCCACTACCGATGTGGAGTATCGTTTTATGGGTTTTTGGGGTAGAGGATTTCAAATATTATATTATTAAAGTTCCATAAACAATTATTTTCACATACAAAGTTTTTTCGTTGTGAGTGACTTGGATAGAGAATCTGGATGTGGAAGTAGTGATTCCTTGGGCAGCGGTTTTTTATTATGGCAATCGATGTAGAATTAAATTTGAGTTGGACTTATCACAGCATGTCCTATATCTAACACATGTACTTTTTGAATTATTCGCAAGTTTTCGGTGAAAATTATAATTTATCCAAAAAAACGTAGAAGCCTATGAAACAACTGAAACAATAAAGTGGGTATCGAGTAGCAAATGTGTTACTTGTTCTTGGTATTATTACTTTATCACATTCTCCAGAAATAATAAACAAAGCTAAAAGTCTTCGTGAATGTAATTTAAACGTGCTGGCATTTTTTAACAAAAGAGAATGACTGACATTAATGATTGTTTCTAATCATACGTAAGTTGATGGTAATTTTTATTAAAAATTCTTGGACATTTAAGAAAATCGCCAATATTTCGAAAAGTTGTAACTTTAACCCCTACAATGCTTACACTAGAAAAAAGGGAATTTAATTAAACATAATCTCATATAAAAAAATACATTTGAAATAAAAAAGTTTTTGAGGTTTGAATTTGACAAAATATAACGTGAAAAATAAAACACTTGGTATACTATTTTGGAATCTATTTTCTTTTTGTAGAGAGTAGATCATCTTGTGTTCTTCCTACGTACCAAAGAACAAATAAGGATCTCCTACACGAAGAAAGTTATAACGGTTCTTGCAAACCGTTGCACCTGTCGAATTTTTTATAAAATGTCCAATATCTCGGAAACTGCTCGGTTTAGGTATAGGTGTGCTACATATTTTGACTCAGAATTTTATGATCATTTCGAAAAGTTGAAAATATATAGAATGTTCCATTTAAAATAAGCAAGTTGGTATCAACTTCCAGTATTTCCGGAAGTGCCGCCATTTTAAAATTATTATTTTCGAACTCGCAGTGGTCGACTAGGGTAGGGTACCAAATCTCAAATTGCTATCTCATCTGCAAGAGGGAAATATTCTAATGGCCGCCTTAAAAGAATCACCCTGTATAGCGCTAGATGGCGCGAGATGGCGCTCCATTTCTATGAGTGCATAATATATATGGACGGGACATCGGAAATAAAGTAGTGCTTTCTCTATCGTTCATCGTCATATTAAAGCTCAGAAACTCCTGAGAGGTGTTAAGCCAGTCTATATATTATAATATCTAAGGTTCCAACTCGTCTTATTTACTAGTTGTCATAGAAACCGTCCCTAGGTTATATTTAAAATATAGCGAATTCTGCGTAGTTTCTACTGCGTTTGTTTCAAATTTGCTATTTTGACAATATGAGTCGGTTTGGAAATATTTTTTTATATCAAATTAATGATGAAATTGGAAATAAAAGTCAGTAAACTCTAAAAAGAGACAAGAAAACGTCTGAAGGCAATTAATGACAAAACATAATATTGAAAATGTACTTAATGAATTATTTATTCGTGAAATATTCTTCCCAAATACCACTCGTGCTTATAAATTTTATCTAAAAAATTTCGCTCAAGCTAAGTTGCCAAACGGTAATATAACTCGTGTAAATTGGCAGTTTATTATCAAAGATTAAATCCCTCCCGCTAAAGCGCTCGGGATTGAATCAGGTAATAAACTGGCAATTTACACTCTTTATGTCATCAGGCAACAACGTTTCCGAAAAAATTTTCGATAAAATTTTAAGCACTAGTGATATTACATACGATAAAAACTACTTTTGGCAAATGACTAAATAAAATCGTTTTTCCTCTTTCCAACTCTATCCGTGGACACCCTGTATTAATCTTTTTTGACATTCTGGATGGACTTATTTTATTGTTCTTTATTTAGACCCCTTATATATAATGGTAAAAAATACTTTACTGCTCTTAATGACGACAATGACACTGGCTTGTCTGGCGTTGGATGGTACACACGAATAATTTCCAGCATGTATCTTTTGGGCCCTCGGAAATATTAACTCACTGCCTTTGCGACCATATCGGACAGTAGCTCCATCATTTAGGTCGTAGTTTATCATTCGATCCTCATGGTACCAGAAAATGTACTTTGGTGGCTCAATGGAATCTTTCAACATGCAACTTAAGCGAAGTGGAGAGCCTACCTTCTCCACTTCTTTCTCAGGTGCGCCTATTATAATTGCCTGAGCTTCTGAAAAATACATAACAAATAAAATTACTTTGATAAAATAGCAGGTAATAATAAATAATTTAACATAATTTCGAAGGCCTTTATTATCATACTCTGTTTATCGTCTAACAATAACTGGTCCTAAATTTATGTTTTAAGAGATGTCTAAATTATGTAAAATCCATGCCGTGTGTATTTTTTGTTTGCAGGGAGTCTATTCTCGCTTTTATAGAAACCCGTTCCACTGGAATTTGTTTTCTACTCATTTATTTCCATGCATATTGCACCACACAGTTTCGCTGATAAAAGAACTTTTACTGCCTTGCCTAATTCTGCAAGGAATCTTTATTATTTTTAGATTGATTTTTTTGTGGCATTGGATTTTCTCCATTAGCCAATTACGTAATATATATTTGTTGCCTAATTAATTCCCTAAATAAAATTAACCAAACATGACAGTAGAATAGACACAAAGGATACTCACAAGGACACTCTCTTCTCATACAGGTGTCTGTCAGGACATTTTTGTATTATAACATTAAACAGGTAGACCACGGGTAGGGGGTATAACTCACAATAGGAAAAAAAATAAGGAATATCAAGCTAACTTAATTAAAGCAACAGTTTAATACTGTTCCAAAAATTAACTGACACGTTGTAGATTTGCATATTTTTAAGGGCCAATAGATGAATAGCATTTGTTGGAAGAGGAACATTAATATCAACTAAGTTTTTTAACATAACATTAGTAGCCATTTGGTGAATCTAACAACTAAAGAAAATATGGTCCAGATAGCTCGTGGTGCCGCATGTACTACGAATGTCTGAGTTAAGTACTCTAATTCTATTTAGATGTTTTGGGTAGCAAGCGTGGCCGAACCTTATTCTACAAACTGTAGTAATAAATTTTCTAGGGGCGTTAATGCCTTTAAATCATGTTGATTTGGGGATATAGTCCACAACTTGGGATTATACTGAATTGAACGTTCGATAAAATGCAGGACCAAATATAACATGCAGGAAACTTTTTATCTTTTTCGAAATAAATATATCGAGAAGTAATGAAGATGAAAGATTGACGTAAGTTTTTAATGGGAAATTTTTTTCTAGGATTAGCAGTTTTCTAGAACACTGTATGAGTGATTGTTGCCTCGGTACTGCAATTAGTTTCTACTTGATTTCCAGGTTCTTCTCAAAATGTCCGTCCATTCATGGGCATTCCGGGCATCATGTTTCTTGTAAGCACGACATTTTGACACAAGTTGTTATTTGCTATAGGGATGAAATGAAAATGAAAATCCTGTGATATGTTATTTCATACCAATTATTTAAATATTTTACTAATAGACATGTCTCAACATAATATCTAATCATTGATATGATTTTCAGGTTGATAACTTATAGGTATTAAAATTTACGGATCCGTAGTTGACGAATATTGATGATGTAAGTGGTTATACTTTTGATTCGATATTGAATTGCGAGTTCAAGACACAAATAAGTTAAACATGATAATATTTTTTTACTTCATTTTATACAGACCAGTGCTTCACCAGCTAAGTTGACTTCGTAAAATTTAAACTGCCTAAGACCAAAATTATTTACAAAAAAACTGTGGAACTGTGAAGAGTATCCTATAACAATTATACATTATATATATATATATATATATATATATATATATATATATATATATATATATATATATATATATATATATATATATATATAAACAACTTTAATTATAAAGAACAGAATTTTTGCTATGAGACTAAGTAATAAAATTATGGGGTTACTCGGTTATGGGATTATTGAGCAATGTGGTCATTCGAGTAAACGAATTCATCAGCTTTCATCGTCTGTAATCTCCATTTTATAGCTACGGGATCAGGTTTTTAGAGCTATTAGGTTATTGGGTTATTGAATTTTGAGGCTATTGAATTCAGCAGATTTGGATTTAGGCTTAAAAATGTAGTTTAAAACATCTTAAAATAGTTTAATACCTCCAAAGTTCGGTTTGACTCAGATCAAGACGTATTTGGACATAAGATTTTTTGTTCTTTGAGAATACGGGGTTAAAAAATTTATATCATTCGAATTATGGCGTTTGACCTTCGATTGACCTTGGTTTATACGTCATGGTATCAAATGGATACCGAGATCGTGATAAGCGACCACAAAAACTTTAAGGTCACTAGTCATAGACGCAAGTTTTCGATTTACAATCGATATATCAGCTAAGAAATGGAAAATAAGCATTTGACCGCTTGATAACCAACAAATGACTTAAGAAATCGGTTCCATGAACCGTTCAGGATGTATTTGGACGTAAAATTTTCTGCTTTTTCAGAATCCGGGGTCAAAAAAGATTGCATTATTGAATTTCATGTGACCCTGATTTTGACATGATAGTATCAAATAAACTCCGGATTTGGATTCAGCAACCTCAAAAACATAAACATAAATTTTTTGCGGAATTTTTCACGGTCCTATCTCAATTTGACCTTCAAATGACCTTAAACCTGATGATATGGGATCAAATAAACCCCGGATTCGGATTCAGCAACCTCAAAAACATAAACATAAATTTTTTACGGAATTTTTCACGGTCATATCTCAATTTGACCTTCAAATGACCTTAAACCTGATGACATGGGATCAAATGGACCCCGGATTCGGATTCAGCGACCCGAAAAACATAAAGTCTACCTAGTCAGTCTCTGGGGTCAAGACACTTTATTTTTTTTTGTGTGGCTGTGTTATTTGGGTATCTCCAGATGAATTGGGAACTTGAAATTTGGTATGAAAACTGGAAACACCTTCACCACTCTCAAAAAATAAAAAAATCTGAAGAAATCAAAATGACGGTTCCAATATGGCGTCCAAAATTTAAAACAACTTATAATTTATAACGATCACCGTAGCGGAGTACAAATATCTTGCTAGTCGCACTTAAAGAATAAAAAATAGACATCGAAAGAAGATACCTTCAGCAATAAGATTCTGGTATTGAAAAAAATTCATTTTTTTTATAAAAGTTACAGCTGCTAAAAAAATTATAAATTCAGCACATACAATTTTGAACTCCGACCTTTTCTTCGATTTTCATTAAAACAATAGGTAAATTGTTATTATTATAGAAAATCCGATATCATCTGAAAGTACACCATTCAAGCTTTAATGACAGCTCAACAAAATATTTATTAACTACGTTAGCGCCATTTGAAATTTAATGTATGAGAGAGGCGAGCATGGTTTTTTTAAATCATGTCTTTCAAAGGACTGTATTTTACAAAATAAATTTCTGTAATTTTTTTACTTCATGCTTCTTATAGTTTAGTGTTTCATGAGGAGGATTCTATAACATGAAGTCGTTTAATGAAAAATAATAAAAATGACGTGAATAGTTAAAAAATATTATTTATTTTGGGCATTCAGCAGATAACTTAGATAACAAAGAAACCATTCGTTCCTTTCATATACCATTGATTTAAATCTTATCAAGGTAGAATATGAACAAGAAGTTCTTTTACGAACCGACTTGTCAACGTCTGCACAAGAGTTAACTCTTTCAACTTTTCGGATTATCATTTCTACTATTTTTGAGAATATCCTCTTAAATATTCAGCGAGTTCAGAGAATTTCCGAAACAAAAATCTAAATGCATTGGACTATTATAAATTTAGAGAATGTGAAATTCAGTGTAATTATATTCAAAATATGTGCATACACTATAATCAAGTCTACAAAAATTTATCTTCAAAATTATAAAATAAATATTCAGAGTGCAGGTGAACAAAAACAAATACCTACAAAATTATTTCAGTTAACCAGCTTTAAAAAGTATATACTTCAACAAAATCTGTACAGTTTTCTCTCACTACCGATGTCCGAACATCGAAGCTGGAACTCTAGAATAATGATAAAGTACCTCTTGAACAAAGAGTTGTACATTTTACAATCTCTATAGATTAAATTGATTGGTTATAATGCATTTTTTGCACGAATGGTCGCAAAATATCATGTTTTGATACTCGTTACCGGGTTTACTATCACATTGCCTTAATCAAGCCCTTAGAGTGTCACATTGACGAGCACTATATTGTTCATTTCTTTTCAACTCGACGCAAGAAGACCTACCTTATATTTTGAAAAATTGATATATGTTTCACAGTTTTCCATAATAACCTCAATACATTCCGATTTTAGGTTAAACAGTAAATATGTAAATAACAATTTTCGAACTATTGGGTACCACTTCGGCACCTACTGAGAATTTACATTTGGAAAAACGATTAACGAAAATGTGTTTACCTGCCTCTAAAACATTATAAGATTTCTTGAAAGCTAAACGTTAAATAACTATTTTCAAAATTTTGAATACCTTTTTATATATATATATATATATATATATATATATATATATATATATATATATATATATATATATATATATATATATATATATATATATATATATTATATTATTCTAGAGTTCCAGCTTCGATGTTCGGACATCGGTAGTGAGAGAAAATTATACAGATTTTGTTGAAGTATATACTTTTTAAAGCTGGTTAACTGAAATAATTTTGTAGGTATTTGTTTTTGTTCACCTGCACTCTGAATATTTATTTTATAATTTTGAAGATAAATTTTTGTAGACTTGATTATAGTGTATGCACATATTCTGAATATAATTACACTGAATTTCACATTCTCTAAATTTATAATAGTCCAATGGATTTAGATTTTTGTTTCGGAAATTCTCTGAACTCGCTGAATATTTAAGAGGATATTCTCAAAAATAGTAGAAATGATAATCCGAAAAGTTGAAAGAGTTAACTCTTGTGCAGACGTTGACAAGTCGGTTCGTAAAAGAACTTCTTGTTCATATTCTACCTTGATAAGATTTAAATCAATGGTATATGAAAGGAACGAATGGTTTCTTTGAAAGTTATCTGCTGAATGCCCAAAATAAATAATATTTTTTAACTATTCACGTCATTTTTATTATTTTTCATTAAACGACTTCATGTTATAAAATCCTCCTCATGAAACACTAAACTATAAGAAGCATGAAGTAAAAAAATTACAGAAATTTATTTTGTAAAATACAGTCCTTTGAAAGACATGATTTTAAAAAACCATGCTCATACATTAAATTTCAAACGGCGCTAACGTAGTTAATAAATATTTTGTTGAGCTGTCATTAAAGCTTGAATGGTGTACTTTCAGATGATATCGGATTTTCTATAAAAATAACAATTTACCTATTGTTTTAATGAAAATCGAAGAAAAGGTCGGAGTTCAAAATTGTATGTGCTGAATTTATAATTTTTTTAGCAGCTGTAACTTTTATAAAAAAAATGAATTTTTTTCAATACCAGAATCTTATTGCTGAAGGTATCTTCTTTCGATGTCTATTTTTTATTCTTTAAGTGCGATTAGCAAGATATTTGTACTCCGCTACGGGGATCGTTATAAATTATAAGTTGTTTTAAATTTTGGACGCCATATTGGAACCGTCATTTTGATTTCTTCAGATTTTTTTATTTTTTGAGAGTGGTGAAGGTGTTTCCAGTTTTCATACCAAATTTCAAGTTCCCAATTCATCTGGAAATACCCAAATAACACAGCCACACAAAAAAAAATAAAGTGTCTTGACCCCAGAGACTGACTAGGTAGACTTTATGTTTTTCGGGTCGCTGAATCCGAATCCGGGGTCCATTTGATCCCATGTCATCAGGTTTAAGGTCATTTGAAGGTCAAATTGAGATATGACCGTGAAAAATTCCGTAAAAAATTTATGTTTATGTTTTTGAGGTTGCTGAATCCGAATCCGGGGTTTATTTGATCCCATATCATCAGGTTTAAGGTCATTTGAAGGTCAAATTGAGATAGGACCGTGAAAAATTCCGCAAAAAATTTATGTTTATGTTTTTGAGGTTGCTGAATCCAAATCCGGAGTTTATTTGATACTATCATGTCAAAATCAGGGTCACATGAAATTCAATAATGCAATCTTTTTTGACCCCGGATTCTGAAAAAGCAGAAAATTTTACGTCCAAATACATCCTGAACGGTTCATGGAACCGATTTCTTAAGTCATTTGTTCGTTATCAAGCGGTCAAATGCTTATTTTCCATTTCTTAGCTGATATATCGATTGTAAATCGAAAACTTGCGTCTATGACTAGTGACCTTAAAGTTTTTGTGGTCGCTTATCACGATCTCGGTATCCATTTGATACCATGACGTATAAACCAAGGTCAATCGAAGGTCAAACGCCATAATTCGAATGATATAAATTTTTTAACCCCGTATTCTCAAAGAACAAAAAATCTTATGTCCAAATACGTCTTGATCTGAGTCAAACCGAACTTTGGAGGCATTAAACTATTTTAAGATGTTTTAAACTATATTTTTAAGCCTAAATCCAAATCTGCTGAATTCAATAGCCTCAAAATTCAATAACCCAATAACCTAATAGCTCTAAAAACCTGATCCCGTAGCTATAAAATGGGGATTACAGACGATGAAAGCTGATGAATTCGTTTACTCGAATGACCACATTGCTCAATAATCCCATAACCGAGTAACCCCATAATCTTATTACTTAGTCTCTCATAGCAAAAATTCTGTTCTTTATAATTAAAGTTGTTGAGCTTCACAACTCCAAACCATGCCACTGTAATTATGGAACTCATTTTCTCGCTCTGCAACTTATCATGAAATTTCTTTGCTGGAACAACCTTTACACCCAAATCAGCATAGCACTTGTGTCTGCATCCAGGGCACCTCCTCGTGGTGATGGCGGGCAACGGAGTAAGCCCATTATGATGTACAAAATCCTTTCACGCAACCTCCTCGTGGTGTACATCGGGTAACGCTAATGCTGACGGTTTCACAATTTAGTTGAAAGATTCAAAAGAAATCTGTATTTGACCTGCAGATGATCTTTCAGGGTCCAAAAAATTATATCATTCGAATTATAGCGTTTGACCTCAGTTTATACATCATGGTATCAAATGGATACCGGGATCGTAATAAGCGACCACAAAAACTTAAAGGTCACTAGTCATAGATGCAAGTTTTCGATTTACAATCGATATATCAGCTAAGAAATGGAAAATAAGCATTTGACCGTTTGATAACCAACAAATGACCTAAGAAATCGGTTCCATAAACCGTTTAGGATGTATTTGGACGTAAAATTTTCTGCTTTGTCAGAATCTATGGTCAAAAAAGATTGCATTATTGAATTTCATGTGTTTGACCTTCATTTGACCTTGATTCTGACATGATGGTAACACAAACATAAATTTTTTACGGAATTTTTCACGGTCATATCTCAATTTGACCTTCAAATGACCTTAAACCTGATGACATGGGATCAAATAAACCCCGGATTCGGATTCAGCAACCTCAAGAACATAAACATAAATATACATTTTTTACGGAATTTTTCACGGTCATATCTCAATTTGACCTTCAAATGACCTTAAACCTGATGACGTGGGATTAAATAAATCCCGGATTCGGATTCAGCAACCTCAAAAACATAAACATAATTTTTTTACGGAATTTTTCATGGTCATATCTCAATTTGTCCTTCCAATGACCTTAAACCTGATAACATGGGATCAAATAAACCCCGGATTCGGATTCAGCAACCTCAAAAACACAAACATAAATTTTTTACGGAATTTTTCACGGTCATATCTCAATTTGACCTTCAAATGACCTTAAACCTGATGACATGGGATCAAATAAACCCCGGATTCGGATTCAGCAACCTCAAAAACATAAACATAAATATAAATTTTTTACGGAATTTTTCACGGTCATATCTCAATTTGACCTTCAAATGACCTTAAACCTGATGACATGGGATCAAATGGACCCCGGATTCGGATTCAGCGACCCGAAAAACATAAAGTGTACCTAGTCATTCTCTGGGGTCAAGACAACTTTATTTTTTTTGTGTGGCTGTGTAATTCATAGACAATAACATAGTTACATTTATTTATATATAAACTAGTGTAACAAAGGTTTTGACTCTATTTATCTGTCCGGTGAATTTTTTGTGTACTTCCCGATGAGCTAGAAACTTGGTATTTGGCATGGAGGTAGGACGTACCTTTTCAACCCTCAAAAAATTCCAAAATTTCAAAATTCAAAATGGCGCGTCCAATATGGCTACCAATATATACAGATATAATATACTTTGAAAAATGAAAACGCTGCCAAACGGTAAGAGCTGTAAAGAAACTCTAGGGACAAAGTTGTAGAGAATTAAATTTGACATAAAAAAATAAAAAAGTAAGTGGCGGCGTATATATATCTTTTATTGTTTTAGGAATATATGCGTTTAGATTCGATTTGTAGAGAATTTAATTCTCAACAACTTTACTTTATCATTTTTTTCCCGAACTTTTACCATTTTGGCAGCGTCTCCATTTTAATGCGTGTACTGTAAGAAGTGCAACATATTTATGTATTTTTTGCAACATTTGCATGATTTTCAAGTTTAAGTCTGCCATCATTTTCAGTTTTTAATTATAATATCAACATCGTAATTAGTATTCTCGAAAACCTTTGTTTGATATTTTTTTCGTAATTTTGTCATTTATATTGTTAGAGTTGTATCAGTTGGAAAATTTTTGTAATAAAATATTGATTTTTTTGAACTTTTTCCAAAAAAAATTATGTGCACAATTTTTATAATGGACAAACCTTTAAATTTATTTCCGTAATAACGCACTTTTCCATCTAAATGAAACTGATAGCTAACAACAACTGATCTACTTAATTTTATATTAGTACATAAATTATAATAAATCAATATTAAGGCCTGGTATAATAGGTAGCGTGTCAAATTAATTTTAATTGCATAATAATTAACTTTTTATTGTTAAAACTAATTAATGTGTGCACATCAATCTACAAAATGTTTGACAATGGAATTTCCACTTTACATGGCTGCCATATTATTAATGTGATGTACGCAGATTAGTTACAGTATAGGCTATAGTACAGTAAACAGGAATTTAGTTTATAATATTGTTATATGGATTAAAATTCCGTTTTCTTTTATTAATTTGATAATAAATGCATCAAAGAAACGTTTCTACAGCGTTTTCTACTTTTAATTACAGAACTTCAATAGTCGTTAGAAGATCTTATTTTGAAAATAAAAGTTCCTCTAAATATGAGCCCTAAATCGTTTCATTTCCGAGAGGGCGTTGTATTTGAAAATAATTTTTATTTATTTATTTTACTTCCACATTGAGTGAAGACTCGGATCAACGCCGAGAAGTCCGAGTTTTCCACTTGTGCGCTTTCAGCGACATATTTGTCCAACACCGTAAGCACTGCGCCACTGAGTCAGTACAGACTTCTTCTGTATCTTTTCCGGCTTTAGCTTGAGCGTGGTATCTTGAGTTCACTAACTACTTTAAGCATTGAAATTCTTAGCGTCTAATTAAACTATTGATCTATTCTTATTAGGTTATATACTAATTAATGAACTGCTTTTGATCAATTAATAGTATCCATAAATAAACAGCGTGAGTTATAATGCGTGAGTTATTATAACTCACTAGGTACAGAGCCAATCACCTTTATCTTCATGCCTAGCCTGTCCAATCGACGCAACACGCAACACACGAAGGTGGAGCCAGGGAGGTAGTGACAGATTATTCGCGTTAATATCTATAAAGATTTTCTGAAATGTCACAAAATGCTACTTTTGATTCGTTCGTGCCAAGACGAATTTCGCCGTGCAATTTACGATCAGGTTTATCTGGAAGACTTCCTCTTTACATTGCGACAGCGTACGGCTGATCCAATGGTGTTTTTCAAAAAATATGAACGTGTCAAGATTGCATGTTATTGCAATTTTTTCGTCTCCGAAATGTAAGCTGTTTTTTGTTATTTTTCGCAGATATCTCCGAAACAGTGGGAGTTAGCTCGAAATAAAAAACAAGGTCAAACGAGTATTTTCTATTACGAATCTTTTGCTACTACCAGAATTTTGATTTTTTTTTTTTTTTCGTTTCGGAGATAACTACTGAAATGTTGGGCATGTACGGCAAAAAATCGTAAATTTTGAGCAACTTTTTAATCTTGGCTCCTACGCCAAAAGACTACTCTAGTTAACTTAAGTAGAATTAAATTTGCTAAAACTCCTTTTTTTTTTGAATTCCGACAAAAATGAAGGATTAGAGGGGGCGGGATTTGAGACTTTTTTTTTTTTTCGGTAAAATTTCTCCATTTTGTCACCGTAATTAATCGGTAGTTAACTGAAATCGGTCTCATATACGATGCTCACTTAATATCATGTACTACTTTGACGTTCCCTTAATCTTGGCCCTTCGAAACAAAGGTTTCTGAGAAAAATTATTTTTTTAAGATTTATATACACTCTATAGGAAAACGTGTAATTTCCTACATTTTCTCGAATATCTCGATAATTATCGTTTTTTTCGAAAAATTTGTAGACAGCTTATGTAAAGAGAATTGACTGAGCTTTCCGACGCTTTTTTAATTTTTTCTCTAACATAAAAAACAAGACTTTTGACCGAATATGCGCTCCGGGCCATTGCAGTTCGCGAAGAAGTTTTGCATTTTCCTCAACGTAATATTAATCTACAAAGCTGATTTTTTGTCTACAAGCAGTTTATGCACTATTTCGATTAAAAATCACACTCTACCTCCGCTTAAAGGTGGCTAAATCTTTGAAGACAACAAATATAAAAGGGTGGATATAAATTTAATTTTACAGTTAATTTTATTAATAAACAAACTGAGTAAAAACAAAATTTTCTCATTTTAATATTTATTGTTATAATCGTAGATAAAGTATAGTATTCAACTTGCGGTAATGGTAATAACTCACTTGATGAATTACAGCACTCGCCTACGGCTCGTGCTGTAAACTTGCATTTGCCTGAGTTATTACCTACATTACCGCTCGTTGAATAATATACTATTATTGTGTACTGAATACTACACACAGTACTTTACAACAGTTGTATGTCTGAATGATAACACCAGCCTCCTTGACATGGGTGAAGTAAATACCCGCCAAAATAAAATTTCCTACACACAGAATAGACATCAAATTTGTATACTGGATTTTTTCGATAAACAGGTATTTTTAGCAGTCGAACTTAATTATATCTATAGATTTGTATGTAACTCATACATAATCAGATTTTATTAAGTCGCTTTTCCTATTAGTCTCGCTTGCAAATTCTTATCAATAAAGTCACATATTTTTAGCACTTATTAATCCATATTACACCTACAATCGATGAATAGAGGAAATAAATTTTAATCTTTTGTCCTTTGGAGATTACATTACATAAAATTTACTACAAATAAGTTCCTGTGCATATTTCCGACAAGCGCAATAATTTTTCGAGCAATAAGCGACCAAACTAGAGGATTGGTCTCCGATCAACGATCGTTTAACATACTTTTATCAAATTGGTGCCTACGAGCATAGTGTGCAGGACTGAAATTGTACAACAAAATATGATTTTCTTCGCCAAGATGACAAGAAAAATATATATTTTTTCTTAAATGCCTTCGATACGGTTTCTCATAAGAAATTACAATTACATTTGAAACTTTTTAAAAATTACTTACATACTAGAATGCAGGCCATTAATATTGGAAGCGAAATTAGTGGTTTTAAAAAAATAAACACAGGCGTCCCCCGGGGAATAGTCCTTCCAATATTATTTCTAATTTATTCAAATAATTTATTAGAGCAGAATAAAAATATTCACACTATGTCATTTGTTGATGACCTTTATTACATGCACAGGAAAAATAGGGAAGAAGCATGTCACCAAGCCAAAGAAAGGATTGACTCGGTTAAACAGTGGTTAGTGGTTAGATGAAAATCTGTTATCACTAAACTTAAATAAAACAAAATACTCCAACAGTTGTTGGCCTACCAAGAACCCCACAAGGTATAGTAGTAAAAAAACTGCAATATAAATATAACAAATAGTCAAAGTATAAAATACCTAGGATAATAGACTAACAAAAAATAATTCACAATCTTTATACACTCAGAAACATATTAAACAAAAAAAAATAATAAAACTTTTATACATAAGTTTAGTAGAGTCAATACTTAGGTATGGTATCACAAGCTTTAATCTTTAATGGGGTTTGTCATATAACACTGCATTGTGAAAACTCCAGGTGTCTCAAAACTATATTTTGAAAACCAATAATCAAAAAGAAAACAAATACTCGACCAATTTATTATATAAGAAACGACAATTTTAAATATACATTGAGATTCAAATTATTCTTTAAGATATGTTTAACAATTGAGGCTTTGGGAGATGAAAGATTAGGATTGTTGGTAATAATATAGAAATTTTGAGTCGATTATCTAAAAGCTTTAAATACACGCTAAGAGTTTCAATGCTTAAGATGCCACGCTCAAGCAACAGTCGGAAAAGATACAGAAGAAATCTGTACCGACTCAGTGGCGCAGTGCCTACGGTGTTGGGCAAATATGTCGCTGAAAGCTCACATGGTCCATGCTACGGCGTATTACGACGAATGGAAGACTCGGATCAACGCCGAGGAGTCTGAGTTGATTGTCTTTACGCACCGGTTCACAGACAACCGCATCTTAACGACAATTACGATCGGGACGAAAGACTGACGTATAACACCCACTTGAGACGGTACGTAAGGTTTACTCCATGCCCAGGAGGGTGTACCCGCTCCTGGCCAGAACTTAACAGGACAAATATGAAACTGTTGTACACGATAGAGAATAAGCTAGCCATCACATATGCGGCGTCGCGCCGGTGTGATGTAGCATACCGGCCACGACAATGAGAAAACTTCGACATAAATTTATGCGCCTCGGCTCTGGTTTGGACAGGTACACCTTCCTCAGATATTTATATGCAACATAACCGACTGAAACAGCATAATGTAATCCTTTTCGATATTCGACACCCTCTATCATACCAGGCGTTGCCTATTTCCCCACAACATCCACCTTAGCCATATTTTACTATACGATAACTTCTTATTTCCCCAACTTTAATCTATACCTCAACCATTGTATTCTCTTAACAAGTTCTATGTGTTCTATTTGTTCTTTTTATCCTTTTTGTTCTTTTTCCTTTTCGAACATCTTTTTGTTTTCCATGATATTTTCCTGGCGGCAGGAGGACAACCAAGGTGTAATTGCTTCGAACGGGTTTTTCATTTGGTTTTATGTTCCCGTGCCAGCAATCAAACTTGTATAAGTGCGTGTATGCAACGACCAATTTTAAGCGTTATTCTTAATTATCTTTAAGCATTTTTATATGTTCTATTCAAATAAATTGTTGTGTTGTCTAGCTGGCTCCGGGCCAGGCCCTGGGTAGGGGCATATTTGTAAATCTTTAATTCAAAGAAATATTTGTTGAGTTGAGTTGAGTGTTGGGTTTGCGACCACAAGGTCCCAGGTTCGAAGTCTAGCTAGGGTATGGATGTTTAGTGGCGTTTTTCACGTGTTGCCGAGATGGTAGCAGTGGACTAAACCGCGGTTGTGTGAGAGACAACACGGCTAGTCACTCTCCTCTTCTGATTTGATTCTCAGCTGAGGCAGATGACAATGTCGCAGTGAGTGGTTTTTGTGTTACTATCTGTGTCTGTGTGTGTATGTGTGTGTGTGTCGTGGTTAAGTAGTTGACTCTACCAGTACCTCACGCTGTTCTTCCCTACCAGGCTAGCGATAGGGGAAATCTATGAGTACACCTTTACCGGTCCCTAACTACAGAGGGGCCCCTTTATTACAAATAAACAAATTCATAATTATACTTGTTTGAGGAAAGTGGAGTTTAAACCAGCAGTTTAAATACCAAAAATACCAAAAAAAGAATACTTGAATAAGGTCGTATACACCGTCCTTTACTAAACAATCTATATCAATCGTTTTGTGAAATATGATATAAGACAAACAAACATATTAATTCCAAATCACAGTAATCAGGAAAGTACTTTAAAAAATTGGACAAGAGGAAACTGTGTGGTTATACATAATAACAATACAGGAATACAAAAAATACTGGTCTATGCTTTTGACTAGACCAATTTATCTTTATGTATTTTGACGCGTTGAATTCGAATCCAGAGTCAGAATTGCTCTATCATCCACCATTTTCTTGCAAGTGGCGAAAATAACCTAAAATAACTAAGAATTTAGGTTACTTTTCTGATTCGTATTCAGCACGTCAAAATACAGAGGATTTGCCTACAGCCCAGACGACAGAGAACATTTTATTGTGAAACCCACAAAAATCTGAAAACTGAATATATTTTTTTAATGAGTTCGCGAAAGTGTATAGAATAATATCCTGAAAATTTTACATTTCGCTCGGATGCAGAACATAAAAAAAGTGAAAAAAAAAATTTTTTATCCATTTTTTCAAAATTTTGAAATTAAGTCAGGATAGGAAAAAATAAAAATACAAGTGGATAGACCAGGTGTTCCTGAATAAAAAGTATTCTAATAAAATTTATCGTTAAAGCCACGGTATTCCTAGAAAAAAATAGTGAAGTAACTTTGTCACTCTGCGCGGCCAGCGCACGGTTAAATGCATACTATGGAACCTCTAAAAATTCTTAGCTGTTCTATCGAGTAAAATAAAGTTTTTTTTCTCTTTCTGATTACACGTTTTAAACATTTTCATTAGTAAATAGGAGGATAAATAGTGAGTATGGAGGGAAAATATATAATTATGGACGCATACACATACACCACACATAGCCGCTGAACCGCTCGCATGAATTTTTACGTGCCTTTACTGTATCCATATTTCAGCTATATCCAATGGTTTCCTTATACATTTGTTAATGCATTGGAAAAGTTCCAGAATTTATATTCAAAACAATCAAAGATATTTTCATAGTTATATTTCATAGTTATAAGGATAAGATCGTGAAAATCGCAATTTCTTATCATGATCTAATTGATCATATTTTCGAAAAAATGCATACAAATAAACGATTTTGTGTTTGAATATTCGAAAAGTATACATTTTTTCCGAAATAGTGATATTTTATTTTTTACAATGGGTCAATTTCTCAACAAGTTACAACCTCCAATATATATATCATCAAGAAAAATCATCAAGCAAGAAAATTAAAATTATTTGAGATGTACTTCTTTTTTAATCCTCGGCATTACAACTTAATAAAACATTATAATCATGAAGTGTACATACTTTTTAACAGTTCTCAATGAAGAAAGAATTTTTTTGAAGGGCTTTTATTTTTTTCTATATTGTTTATTGCGACGATTGAGTTCGGGCGTGATAATATAATAAGTATATTTTTCCCATCCATCCTTTGCTTGTATTTAGCCCAGTCGATGAAGGTATTTACCCACAAAATTTTGCAAACTGAGTAAACTTTTTTTTAAGAAGTTCGTGAAAGTTTGTAGAATAATATCCTGAAAAGTTTACATTTCGCTCGGATGCAGAACATAAAAAAAATGAAAAAAAAAAATTTTTATCCATTTTTTCAAAATTTTGAAATTAAATTAAGCTAGAGAAAAATAAAAAATACAGATGGATAGATCACGTATTTATGGACAAAAAATGTCCTAACAAAATTTATCGTTAAAGCCACGGTTTTCCCGAAAAAAAAAATAGTCAAGTGTAACGTTATACCTCGGAGCGAGATCCATGCGTCCACGCGTTTAAATACGCATGACTGTGACACCGACGCACTGAATTACATGTCACTAAATCAAAATTTATTCAATCTATATGAGTGGATGGAAATTGTAGATTTCTGATGCTTTCTTGTTTTAAACAATACAAGCAAAGAATGGATGAGAAAAATATACTTATATTATCACGCCCGAACTCAATCGTCGCAATAAACAATATAGAAAAAAATAAAAGCCCTTAAAAAAATTCTTTCTTCATTGCGAACTGTTGAAAAGTATGTACACTTCATGATTATTATGGTTTATTAAGTTGTAGTAACGAGGATTAAAAAGAAAGTACATCTCAAATAATTTGAATTTCCTTGCTTGATGATTTCTTTTTGATAAATATATATAGTGGAGGCTGTAACTTGTCGAGAAATTGACCCATTGGAAAAAATAAAATATGACTATTTCGGAAAAAATGTATATTTTTCGAATGTTCAACACAAAATCGTTTACTTGTATGTATTTTTTCGAAAATATGATCAATCAGATCATGATAAGAAATTGCAATTTTTACGATCTTATCCCTATAACTATGAAAATATCTTTGATTGTTTCGAATATAAATTCTGGAACTTTTCCAATACATTAACAAATGTATAAGGAATCCACTGGATATAACTGAAATGTGGATAGGTGTACCTGTAATAAATACAATACAGTAAAGGCACGTAAAAATGTATGCGAGCGATTCAGCGGCTATGTGTGGTGCCTGTATAAGCGTTGATAATTATATATTTTCCCTCCATACTCACTATTTATCCTCCTATTCGCTAAGAAAAATGTTTAAAACGTGTAATCAGAAAAAGGAAAAAGCTTTATTTTACTCGATAGAACAGCTAAGAATTTTTAAAGGTTCCATAGTATGCATTTAACCGTGCTCTGGCCGCGCAGGGTGACAAAGTTACTTCACTATTTTTTTCCAGGAATACCGTGGCTTTACCGATAAATTTTATTACGGTATTTTTGGTTTAGAAACACGTGATCTATCCACCTGTATTTTTCATGTTTTCCTACCCTGACTTAATTTCAAAATTTTGAACAAATGGATAAAAGAAAATTTTTTTTCACTTTTTTTTATGTTCTGCGAAATGTATACTTTTCAGGATATTATTCTATACACTTTCATGATCTCATTAAAAAAAAAAGAAAAAAAAAATTAAGCAATCAGTGTGCATATTTTTGTGGGTTTCACTATAGAATGTTCTCTGTTCTGGGCTAATTATTTAAAACAAAAAGCATCAGAAAGCTACAATTCCCATCTTTTAAATGAGCCAACACTCATATACTAGTCAACCATCAACCTAAGTTGGCAAGTAGCCGCGCAGAGAGAGAAGAAATATTGTCACTGTTGGACAAATACAAATAAGATTTGTAAGCTTCTTAAGCTTCTCTCTGTCCAACAGTAACGATATTTCTTCTCTTTCTGCGCGGCTACTTTTTAACTTAGGATGGTTGACTAGTAGATTGAACAAATTCTGATTTAGAGACATGTAATTCATTGCTTGTCTCGCGGTGTCTCAGTCATGCGTATTCAAGCGCGTGCACTCATGGATCTCGCTCCGAGTTATAAAGTTACACTTGACTATTTTTTCCGGGAAAACCGTGGCTTTAACGGTAAATTTTGTTAGGACTTTTTTTGTTCATAAATACGTGATCTATCCGTCTGTATTTTTAATTTTTTTCTAGCTTGATTTAATTTCAAAATTTTGAAAAAATGGATGAAAAGAAATTTTTTTTCACTTTTTCTTTATTGTTCTGTATCCGAGCGAAATGTAAACTTTTCAGGATATTATTCTATACACTTTCACGAACTTATTAAAAAAGAAAAAAAAAATTCAGTTTGCAATATTTTGTGGATAAATACCTTCATCGACTGGGCTACTAATGAAGTCCCAGAAACAGACCACTTTTCACTTTTTTTGTATGCCTATTACATGTAATATATTTGCATACGCGGTTTTCTAGAAAATGGCGGAGGAGCCGGTGGTATTCATATGTTACACAGACACACACAAAAAAAAATGGTGTGTTTCTGGGACTCCATTTGGCAACCCCTATTAGTATAGGAAATAGCGTGCAAATTCGACGACGAGTGGTTACCGTCTGCCAGTCGGTAATCGAAGAGACCATATAAATACAAAAAAATTTTCTCTCTGGAACTTTTTGGTATGGTGGGGGGATAGGAAGGGGGCATTTATTTTTAAATCGAATGATTATCGATATCTGTCCGCATAGGTAGTTAGTATATGTACTTCACATACCCTAATTACGCTGGCAGACGAAACTTCCGAACGGCGCGCGCTAACCGGAAAAAGAAACTAATTTTTTTTTTTTCTTTTTCCGGTTAGCGCGCGCGCCGTTCGGAAGTTTCGTCTGCCAACGTAATTGGGGTATGTGAAGTACATATACTAACTACTTATGCGGACAGATATCGATAATCATTCGATTTAAAAATAAATTCCCTCCCCTCCCTATCCCCCCACCATATCAAAAAGTTCCAGAGAGAAAGAAATTTTGTATTTATATGGTCTCTTCGATTACCGACTGGCAGACGGTAACCACTCGTCGTCGAATTTGCACGCTATTTCCACATGTATTTCGACGTGCCGAATAGGAATCAGGTGTCTGTTTAGCTCCATCACCCACCAATATTTAGTAAATTCCGAAAATAACCTAAAATTATGAGGTTTTTTTAGGTTGTTTTCGCGACTTACAAAAAAATGGTGGGTTATGGAGGAATTCTGACTCCGGGTTCGAATTCAGCACGTCAAAATACATGAAGATAAATTGGTCTAATCAAAAGAACAGACAACTTTTTTTTGTGTGTGCCTGTGTAATTCAAAACAAATAAGTAGAAATTGGCATTCTTGAAGGAAATCATTTCATTATAGAATATAGAATATCTTACATTGAGAAAAATTATGCAAATTTTGTAACAATCTTGGCCATATTCAAGCAGATTGTGTGCAAAGTAAAAGCCAAGAAGAATCAACAGTGGTAAGAAATAAAGGAATACATTTGATAAATTCGAATAAGAAGGGAAAATTTTGTAAACTAATATGAATTAATAATTAAAATTGTACTGCTTTATTAGATTTCGGAAGTGATTGAGATGTAGAGCATAGCAAAATCGACTAAAATATTCGAAATAACAAAATCTTCAGGATACCTCAGAAATCTAAGTTTTCTGTCTCAAAAGACGTTATATCGTTCGATGAGATAAATCTTTCCAAATTACCCGGCAACATAAATTTTGGAAAGTGTGCATCCTTGCCTTATAGTCTAAGTGCCCGTGTACATAAATGCAATTTATATATATATATCCTCGTATAACTTCTTGTACGGCATAATTGCGCCTAGTCTATCACTTTTTCCTCTGCGAAAATTTTCGTAAACGCGGCGTTCCTCCTCGGCATGAAAAAGACGATTTACACGCGTCGGACTGGAAAATCGGTAAATATATTTTATCGGACAATTTGAAAATTGGATTCTATATATTTTTATTAAGCAATCTTGAAAAAAATCAGCTGGTTATCAATAAATGTTTTAAAGTTATGTGATATCCTTTAGATGCACAGTAAAGATTTATAATTGCTGTATCATACAATAGTACATTGTGACGTATACTTTCCGGTGAGGCCGGAAAGTGGTCACTTTTGGCACCTTAGCAACGGTTCGGTTACTCGGGCGCCACCTTTACAATTTTTTACGTGGGGCAAAGGTCCCACACTAGCCTCTTAATACAGCCTGTTACAGTAGGGCTGGGATAGCTACAGTGGAGAAAACAGTAACTTCCAGTGGGTCAATTTGGGAAAATTGGACTGTTACACAAACAGCAGTAAAACACAGAATTCGGTAAAACAAAATATCTATTTATTTCCTATAAGTTACAGTGATAACGAAACTATTTACAGCTGAACTAGTTTAATATATACAGTACATTCATAACGCACAAAAGAGCAAACCCAGGCTGTGACGTGCTGATGATTACGGTAAGTGCTACCATGCGATACAGTGACGTTACTAAGGTAAGCGGGAGTGAAGCAGCGATATGACGGTAAAAATGGCGGTGACGTACAGTTTGACAGACAATGACAGGTTAAAGGAGTGAATTGCCGAGTTAATCAGGTTACGGGTTGTCATTAAATACCAGGAAGAAACAAGCAGTTATCAAACAAAGCAGCAAAATTAATTATTTTAAGGGTCAAACTTGGCTAATACCAGAAATCTCAAAGCTGGAAGAGAGGTATGATTAGTCAAGCGGCATTCTGCAACTCCTGGCCTGTAACAAGGTATGATTAGAGTGGTATGTACACCAACGGTCTCTGGGAAGAGCGGCTAGACCCCAGAGTGGTTAGTGTGCTAATCCTATGCCCACGACGTACCTTCAGGGAAGCGGCTAGACCCTCGGGTACCCCGAGAACACAGGACTCTACCTAACAGAACTAAAGGAATCCTGGAAGTGGCAACCCAGTAGATGCTCTCGTCCTCCTGGCCTGAAATAAATGTATGATTAAGGTGGTACACACACCAACGGTCTCCGAAAAGAACGACTAGACCCCAGAGTCGTTAGCGTGTGGGTTCCATGCCCACGACGTACCTTCAGGGAAACGGCTAGACCCTCGGGCACCCCGAGAACACAGAACTTTACCAGTAACAGTGTTATAGGCAACAAAGAATTATTGAAACGGCAAACGCACCAACAGCCTCTGAAAAGAACGACTAGACCCCAGAGTCGTTGGTGCGCCCAACCTATGCCCACGACGTACCTTCAGGGAAACGGCTAGACCTTCTGGTACCCCGAGAACACAGATCTTACCAAAACAAAGAACAGAAAGATATGAATCCCTAATATCAGCCAAGTCGTTACCTCTACCTATTATTTATGAACCTACTCACTTTTCGTCCTGGCCCACGTCCGGTCTGGTAACGGTCTCGAGTCGCACTCTCGTTCCGGTTTTCTCAGTGGTGACTATAACAAAAGATTCACGGTTAGAGTGGGGAACTCTATATTTGCTGCGTGCAGTAATGACGTAGTCGCGGTAGGAGCAATCTTTAAGGATCGGTACTTGCACAGTTGGTGGGGCTCCTGCTTACTGCTGGACGCGTCTAGAGTCGTGGAGCGGCCGACCACGACTGTTTGATATCACGAGTTTTAATAAAGACTTTCCTCTTTCCACAAGCCGGTAGAGGGGGAAAATGTGCAGACACGGTGCGTAGCGGTAAATGAATACTTGTATTATTTTCAGGTGAAACGGTTAAATGAAAAAATATTTTACAAGTCAGAAATCGCGGACTACCATTATTTTCTGTCTCCCGGTCTTAGAAAAATTTCACTTACTTACTTTACTTACTTATTTCCGAAGCTGGCTGCAGTGGGCACGTCTGGTCGCTGTTGGAGCTCGTGAGGAACTGACTGTCTGCTCTCAGCGCATCGGGTATCTAGTCCACTATCCCCTCTATTCGCGGTAATGACGGGGGAACAGTGCGCGTGGATATTGATTGACGTAGGCGCAACTTAGTACAGTGTCGCGGAAATATAATTCAAATATTAACTTACGTCTGCTGGAGAAGGCACTTCTGCTCGCTGTTGTTCACTGGTAGCAACTGAATGCTTTCTGCGGAGATCACGGTTTAGTATGCATTTTCAGTTTCGGTTGGGCCTGGTGGGGCCTACTAGTTTATGCGGTGATATAATTATTTTTCACGGCCTGGTAACTTTTATTAAATAATTCACAGAAACATATTTATTTTTGGTAAATATAAATGGTTTATTGGGGTTTAAAATATGCTTCATTACAACATCACCAATAAATTCAATATTTCAGTTGTGCATTACACACTGACGTTAATCTCGTTGGACTTCCTGGTGTTAGTATATTGGTATATTTATAATATAAGCAAATGAGATCCTAATTGGTTGAAATATTTCCAAGTATAACTGTATTGTATAGAGTAAGGTAGATGATGGTCTAATATTTGCAAATTTACCTGAATTTGATTTTGATGTTTTTCGGAGACAGTTTTTGTGTAATTTGTAGAATATAAGATTTATTATATATTAGTTAACTTCACTTGAGAAAAACGATAGGAAATAATGAACGATTACACTAACTTACCTATTAATGTTAAATTGACAAAAATCCCATTTTTATTAGGCGTTGATTGACTGCAAATTTGACATTGATACAGCCCTTCATCTGTAGATTTTGAGTATCTTATATAGAGAGTCCAATCCTAAAATATCAGATTTAAAATTCGTTAATCAACAAATGTGTAAATTAAATGCTGACAAGATTTGACTAGACCCCTGTGGGGTTCCACATAATCAAAAAGAATATATCAAGTGATTATTTTAATCAGTTAATAATTCGGAAATAAAATTTACATTAAAATTTTATACTCTTAAAATATATGTGTAACAACTTATATAATCTTATTTTGTAACGAATTTTATTTTTATTTTGGGGAT
This sequence comes from Rutpela maculata, assembly GCA_936432065.2. Classification (NCBI taxonomy): domain Eukaryota; kingdom Metazoa; phylum Arthropoda; class Insecta; order Coleoptera; family Cerambycidae; genus Rutpela; species Rutpela maculata. The sequence continues at coordinate 228,261,661 of OW386285.2, forward strand.
CTAGTTTATGCAAACAGTATAACAGAAAATAAGGGAAATAGTTAGGTAACTACACTACATATACCCCCCCTCAAAGAAAAGAATAATAAACCAATCAGTCAAAATCAAAACTTACTCTTTTAGCCACCAACGGAGCGGGTGTTGGTTAGTTTTTTTTGATAATTTGTTTATTTATAATTTAATAACAAGTGTATCAAATAAACATTTCTATATTATATAGGGCTTGTTAATTTATAATTTATACATGGGGTGGCAACCAAAAAGTAATAATAACCATTAGAATTGAGAATATGTTATGTTAAGGAACTCGAAAAATATTACATTTAGCGAAATACTGCTACAAATATATAAGAAAGTTTATGAACTGAGGATGATTTTTGTTTTTTGTCTCTTAGCCAAGTAATATTAAATTTTCATTTCGGAAACCTTTCAGTATTAAGCGCATATAAATTATGAGATAACAAGCTACGCAAGTTATTAAAAATGAAAAATTATTGTCCAATGATATTCAAACTAATCGCCATATCCACATCCAGAAAATCACACACGAATGTACAAAAATCCTTATTTACCTATACATGGAGTTACTACATTTTTACTTTCGCATAATAGTGTGTCGTTAAATGGAAAAAAAATATATTCACTTATTTGCAACGTGCTTGTTTTCTTGATGCTATATAGCATAATTCAACTTACTTTGGCATCTATATTATTTGATGCAAGAAACCTTTTATCTGCTGACAGGGTTCTATTTCCGTGCGTCAGTAAGTCAAATGTATTATCATACATTTTTATCCAAATTACCTGTGAATAAGAAACCTTAATTATTCTAATAGAATAGTACACAGCTGCCAACAAAACAGAATTAACATAGTCATATCTGTAAGTGTAAGTGTATATGTAGTGTTTCGATCAATCAATCAAACTTTCTTTTTATTCTTATTCATACACACAGACACACGCACATGCGCCTTGGCGGACGTTTTGTGATCCACGAACTATTCTAGTTGGCCTTTCTTTGCTGTATATCACGTCTCAAATTTTATTTCAAATTAAATAATACAGAATATTTTATACCAGAGCCAACCAGACGCCCACGGTGTAAGGCGTCCGCCGCGCCGTAGCAATTGAAAGGCTGGGTGAGACGAGTCCAATTCAGATTAAAAACAGTAAAATGTAAACACAAGCTCCTTTAGCAGTAGAGCATATTGAAATATGTAGAAGAAAGAAATATGTAGAAGTTCATAACCGTTCTTGCAATGCGAAAGTGCGCACTGTTAAATTATGCACGATTTTTTTTTAAACGTTCTATTTTTTCAAAAGTTTCTATTAATCATTCCAAAATTGTGACAGCGAGAAGGAATTTAAAAAGACAAAGCAACAAACAACGTAATGACAAATATAAAAAAAGAAGAATAAGAAAGAGTTAAAGTTGGATGATGTATAGATATGGATGGTAGAGTATTGGCAATGGGATGGATCTCAGGGCTAACCACTCTGAGATCCATCTCTTTGGTTGTAGCAAACAGAGAAAGGGCCCCTCACAATCGACCCCAACCGGATGGGTGTCAGAGACAAGATGGAGAGGCCACACCGGATGGTCTCAATGTTGACGATGCACGCAATGGACATGAACGCTTTAGGTGGACGAGGGAACTTCGAGACGACTTGCTGGCCTGCTATGAGAGTAGCGAACCTGTGCGCAGAGGGTACATGGCGCAATTGCACGAAATTTGGTGCGACATGCATCCAGAGCATCGCTCCTTCTCTGACCAACAGCTCAGAGATCAATTATCCTTCCTGTGCAGGACAGGTTATGTAAGGGCACCCCGAGAGCAGGAAGAAGTGCCAGCCGCAGTTCCACCACGGCGAATAGCCGTCGGGGAACATCCTAGAGGGTACGATGAAGTTGACTTAAGGACGAGGGTTAGTCTTAACAGCCACAAGACCTGGCACGGATGGACGCTGTTATCGATGAGGAATTACCAGAAGACGCCGCATTTGGCAGATCAACAGTGCCGTGTACAACGCTGCTAGCCAACTCGTGCCCCGCGAGAGGAATATCAACCCTTCGAGTGGTATCGAATAGGCTAAGCGGCGTGTGCAAAAGATCGAAGGCAAGATACAGTTGGCAAGACAACACGTTTCTCGAATCCAGAATGTGGTGGAATACGTAACCACTAGCAAGGCATTTACGCCTAAAGTCCGAAGAACAGCAGCCGGACTCAGACGCCAACACCACACTCTAAATCTGACAGTGATGCTCACTATTAAGCAGCACTGTTTAGATAGGATTCGAGCGCTTATGGCTATTAAGAAAAAGGTAAATAGGCGAGTCCGAAGTATGGAACAAAATACACTGTACCGTACGAATCCATCCCATCTATTTCAATATCCACAGCGTGTTGTCGACAACCCGTCAACTGTAGCCGATGTCGAAACCTTCTGGAAAGGAATCTACGACACGACACGTCCATTCAAGAGAGACACTCCAGTAATAGCACATTTCTAGGCTCTTTACCACAGAACCTTTGAAGAGCCAGGAGAACTGTGCCCGGCAATCAGTCCGGAGGAAGTCCAACACTTCTTGTTGGCACCAAAAACTTCGCTGCTCCGGGCCAGACGGCATAAATAACTGGTGGTGGAAAAAATTTCCTTCCACCCACCATCGTCTGGCCCGAGTTTTCAACAAGTGGTTGAACGAGGGGCAGCAGATTCCGGACCGGTTTGTCAAGGGACGTACTGTGCTCATCCCTAAAAAAGGTGATCTGTCTGACCCAAGCAATTATAGACCAATCACCTGTTTGAACTCCTGCTACAAGTAATTTACACGTATCTTGTATGCTCTGACACTACGGCAGGTTGATCCGGTCTTCCAGCAGATATACGAGCAGCGTGGCTCCAAGTAGTGCATGGCAGGTTGTAAGGACAACCTGCTGGTAGACTGCTGTATTACACAGGACTGTGCAGTACAAGCGGAATCTATAGATAGCCTGGATTGGCTATCGTAAGGCATTTGACACAACATGAACTTTTGATACATTTGCTCAAATGTCTTGCGGTAGCAGAGCCACTAGTGAGATGCATAGAACAACTGCTGCCACTCTGGAGGACCCGCTTCATCATAACATCAGGTGCACAGCGGGTTACGACAGAGCAGGAGGAATTTCAAAGAGGAGATTTTCAGGGAGATTCTCTGAGTCCTCTCATTTTCTGCATCTCACTGCTGCCGTTGTCTGTTGAGCTCCGCAAACTCGCGGGTATCTCTGTGGCCCACCCAGCAATCAGAGGCATAAGGTCACCCATTTATTCTACATGGATGACCTAAAACTGTATGCCTCCGGAGAGCGTGAACTTCAAAATGCTCTAAGGGTGGTCGAGGAGTACACGCAGGCCATTGGTATGGAGTGGGTTGGACAAGTGCGCGGTCGTCCACCTCAAGAGAGGGCGATGCGGGGAATTCTCTGAGGACGCGCAGCTCGCAGACGAAATCATCCTAAGACATCTGGATGCCGGAGAGACCTACACATACCTGGGTGTGCAACAACATCACATCCAGGATGTGCAACAAATCAAGGAATCTTTCCGCGGCAAGTACAGAGGCCTACTCCGAAAGATTTGGTAGTCCGAACTTTCGGGGAAAAATAAGGCGTCTGCTACTAACACGCTTGCCGCTCCTGTTCTGCTCTACTCCTTCGGGGTAGTAACATGGACGGTAGATGAGCTGCGCCAACTAGACAGAGATACCCGCAAGATGATGAACATCCATAGGAGTATTCATCCTAGATCGTCCGTTCCTCGTGTTTATCTCCCACGTCATGAGGACTCTTGGGTTTGGAGTGTATGCATGGCAGAGTAGTACTGAGTATGGCATGTAACATTCTCAGGAGCTCGGACCCGCTCCTGCTATTAGTGAGAGATCATGAAATAGCAGGGGTGGGCGCAGGATTGTTTAAGGCAGCAAAAAGAGCCGCAGATGAACTTGGTCTCGTATTCGACGTCAGGCGAGGTGGCCGGCGCGGTGCTCATCCAGAGTCAGTTACCGAAATCGTCTGAAAGCCCAAATAAAAGCTGCCGAACAGGAGAATCTGTTCAGACATCATGTCGATAAACCCATGCACGGTATGTACTATAAGAACATAGAAACATTGGGTTTGTCGACTAGGCTGACATTCGCCTTTTTAAGGTCAGCTGGGCTTAAGTCGGAGACCGAGGGATTCATTGTGGCCTGTCAGGGTGGTGTAATAAACACCTTGGTCTACCGAAGCCGCGTAATGGATGTAGAGGTCCATGATATCAACTGCAGGATCTGCCGTGAGGCGCCGAAATCTCTGATGCATTTGCTTTCAGCATGCCCGACATATGCGATTTCGGCCTACATCCATCACATGATTTAGCATTTTTATTTTCATTTTCATGGCATACTTAAATGGAAAAGTAAAAATTCAATTAAAACATGTGGTATCACTGGATTCAGAAAATTACGCAAAATTAAAAAATGCAATATACAGGATGTTCCCTTTAAAATTAAAAAGGTAGTGTCACTTTCCGTGAAACCGGAAATGGAAAAAAATCATTCATATGTCAAAAAGTGACGTTTATTAAGCATATAGGATGTTCCAAATTTCAATCGTTTATCTGTAACTAAAGGAAGAAGGTTGATACACCAGAATCCTGTTACACGCGGTATATAGTTATACAACTATTCTTATAATCAAAATTTCAAATTAGCTATATAGAAAACATATCAAACGTTTTTCAACGGATTAATTTTCTATAGTAAAATAATGAACAAAAAAAAGTTATTCAATAATGAATAGCTTTGCGGCAATTTCACAATTATTTCATCGAGGCCATGCTTGATCGATGTCCTATATATTTCATCACACGCTTCAGACTGAAGTTATATGGAGGTAAGGTATATTACTCAGCTGAGAGTTAACTTGTCTTCCACAAGTTTATTGGTGATTAATTTATGTGAACTTGGAGGTCAAGTAAATACTATAAATTGATTAGAATTGGTGCATTGATGATTATAAATTGTGCAAGGAACGATACAGTAGTATTTGGCCATTTTATGTGTATGACATTGTCAAAATTTTCCAATGCGTTCGTAATTAATGGTACTAGATGTTCCGTGAAATGTTAAAGAATTTTGGGACATCAGTTCTATTGGTCATTTAAATTGTAATAAATGACTAAGAAAACAAGTACTTTTCTTGAAAATTAACTAATAAAAATGTAGCCTATGTTCTTAACCGATTACAAAAAAAAATAATAATAATAAAAAAGGAAGTTCTCAGCTTGACCTGTAAATCAAGTTTGTTTATAAGCTCTCTGTGAATAATTAGAGACATCGAGATTAAACTTCTTTCAGATTCTTCGTGTAGTCTAGAATGTTTTTATTATAACTTATAGCAGTTTGATACAGCAGGCCTATAAAAATCATAGGTGGCATACACACACAGTCTGTATAGGTAACAGTGGACAGATATTAATTTTCAATCAAAAAATGTATGATCGGTCTTCCCCAAAAGTTTATAATATATCTGCTAGTAGACCGGCTTTTCCTGAGTGACGGAGTAATTCAAGAATAAACAGAAATTTTGATATATTATGAAAGTGAAGGGAAACATTCAAAACTCATCGAATGTTTTTTAAGCGAGAGTGAGAAATGTGAATGAAGTCAAATAGTTTTTAACTCTTAAAGGAGAAAATCTCAGCAGGAGACTGTCCAAGGAGAACATTTTATAGAAACGTATGAGGTTATTTTCATATTATTTCCATGTTATCTCCACGTTTCTGAAATTTCCCTCCCTCATCAGCCACCCCGTTTATATGTAGACAAGGGTTCTCATTTGTTCATCAAGGCAGAATTGCGAAATTTTTTAGGGACCCAATCACTCATTAAGAAGGGATTGTTTGAAAGCTTCTCTAAGAGGGTGAATTGAGGCGTAAATTGTTTCTCCCAAACCCTTTCAGCTGTAACGTTGAAATTTGGTAAGAATTGTTTGACCTAGACACTTATCAAAAATGAATTTCGAAATTCGACCCGAAGGAAATAAAACAGGGAATAAAATGTTCGAAAAAAAATATCGATGCCAACTCGTTAAGGATAGGATTTTGCAGACTGAGAGGGAAATATGCATTTATTTTCGGTTTATTATAAATAATTAAAAACCAAGCATAGTTTAATCTTCAAAATTGTTTTAAATAATTTCCATTGTTCTAACGACTACATATTTTTTTATTGTAAATTTCTGTTGTACTTGAATATCGTAGTTTGTCAATGAAAATAGTTTCTAATTTCATTATTAGAGTATGCCATTTAACTATATACAAAATTTATGGATGCATTCCTTAAAGCAATGGGAAGTATCTGAATCTATTTTAAAGATTATACCATTTATGATTTTTTAAATATTTATAATAAACCGGAAATAAACACATATTTCCCTCTCTCTCTGCAACTTTAAAATTTCGAAAATGTGTTGCTTATATATTAATACTAATATAACCATTTAGAAATGTTTTTTCGAAATTCAACTTTAAAGGATAAAATGGAGTATTAAAATTTGAATCTTTAAATCAAGAACTTTTAAATTTGGAGGGGATGTTCCTTAGGTACTGAAACCCACCCAATTTCAAAGAAAAAATATTAAAAAAGAAAATTGTACATAAAAAATTGTTCAATTGTTTTTTTAAACGTAAAAAATATATTAAACAAGTATTAGATATGCTAATTTAAAGGATGTAAAAATATGTCAGAGACTTTAAATTTGCCATAGAAAGTACCCCAAAAAATAATAAAAAATGAGGACAACTCGCAGTTTCCTCATTAACATTTACTGGAAGATCAAGACACGAGCATACTCAGATTGCTATTACATACGAGCGTCACTATGTTTGTTCTGATTTATTTATTATCATCGCATATATCTCATATGATCACCGCCTGATTGTCATGAAATATTTTACTTCTAAAAGTTAAAAAAAACTATACGTTGTTACAAATATTCAGCAGAATGCTAGAAACATGGACTTCCACACATTCAAATCTCGCAAATAGAATTTGTACAGATAATATAGATGACGTAATCTGCCCAAAAATTCCAAATTCTGAAGAAGATTATATTCTTTATAACATATTTATGGACCATGCGGTAATATACATAGAAACCAACCTTACATGTTAGAAAACAACTGATATATGTGGTAACCTCGACCGTTAGCCAGCAGAAAGAGGTGCACTTGGAATAAAACACATTGACAATGGTATCATTTTCTTTTTAGATGCAACTGAAGTTGCTGGAAAAGCTTTTCTTATAAATTTGTTACGTGAAATGTAAGGAGTTCAAAGCAAGATTGTTAACGTTGTCGTACCTAGTTCCATCGGAAATTGAGCAACGGCGTTGGAAGGTGTTAAACCTTCCGATTTAGCATTTATTTTAATCTTAGTTTACATGCTGGAAATCCTTTATGAGACATTTAATAAATTATAATTCTCTGTTTTCTGCATTAACTTTATTTAAAAAAATGCTGTTATGTAGGTATTATATCGACAATGTCCCTTACCGATGTCCGCGTCTGTTTATATAATATATAGACTTCCTGCGTAAATATAGAAATATTAAGAATTTTTAGTATTGAAAATACTTCTGGGCTCATGTATATGGGGCCGTCTAAATAAAAATGGAGCAACATGAACAGATTTCTCGGCTAGCCGTTCTGTTTGAATACTTTGTAATATTTATCTCTTAACATAAACAAATACGAAATATATTAAATAAACATTATCTATGGTCTATAATGGTCAATATGTGATGCAAGTAAGTGATTAGGTCAGTTGCCAGTACGGTCCCAACTGGTAATGCTTTGTAAAAAAAAAGTTGAGTATTTTTTAGGGAGTTGGAGATTTACATAAAATAATTCGATGTTCAAATATTATAAGGTAAAAAAGGCGACAAATAAAAAATTAAAATAAGTAAAATTAGGAATGCTAGTGGTACTACTGCAGTTGATCCAGGTCCGTCTTTTGAGACTCTTCCATCCAAAAATGCTTTAAATTGCCAACGTTATGGGGATTTCATATGACATTTGTATGTACCTACTCCGCGGTAATGGAAATATATTTTTTCTATAAGCATTTTGTGCTTGTTTCATTTTTAAAAAATGATTTTGTTTTATTAAAGTAGGTACAACATAGATGGTTTGCGGTGTCACGTTAGAAATGTGACACAATTATAAATGTTATAATTTATTCTGGCTATTGTAAAATTTTGCAGGCAGACAATTATTTTTTAGAAGATGATCTTCGGTTTTAAAATTACTATAATCGCCTAATGTGTTTATTTTTATATACTTAATAAATTAGTTAAATTTTATAAATCATATATTCTGGACAATTTCTATAAGTTTTCATTTTCTTTTTGTAATAGTCTAAGAGCCAGACCCAAAAAATTCTCTGAATTTACTAAGTCTGGTTTTTTACCAGTTGATTACAGTAGTTGTGTACACAAACATACTTCGGTCAATCAAGCGAAATTGAGAACAGGTGTCTCAGATACGCTATCAAAGGTATTGTTCTGTCTTTGTAGATGAATAAATAAGAACCTTAATAACTTTTACACTAACATTTATTATTCACATAAACAATACAACTGTACATGGGTATTATCCGAGAACCGACTACTTGCGTACCGCCGCGCCGGTAGGCAGCTATCTGGTATACAAAAACTTACAAACTTTTTATATCACAGACAGACTATATACAGGGCGAGTCTTTACAATGGTAACATACATAACACCTCCCCCTCATATTTAAAACGGAATGTATAAACAAGCACGATTAGATTATGTTACTTGAAATCTATTAGGGGCCTTTAATTGACTTCTTCTTCGAAGTACTCGCTCTTCCACATTATTATCTGTAGAAGTTCCAGGTTGGGCAATATCTATGTTATCACTGTTTACAAGTTCACCATTAGGAGAATTATTTTGAACAGGTATTTTCGTTTCGATTGGTATGAGTACAGGATTATTGTTTTCCAAATTACCATCTATATTATCTGAAGTTTGTCGTGGAATTATGGATACAGAACTCTTGGGTTCAACCATTTTATTATTTTTATTTGGCTTTAATTGGTTTTTATGCCGCTTCCATTTTATTCCACCACCTACATCAACAACATAGGTTCTTTGGCCAATAACGCTATCAATGTTGCCTTCGCGCCACTTCGGATTATTCATTCTATAATCGCGCACCCAGACATTATCATTTTTCTCAAATATTATATCACGCCTACGCCTATAATAATTTTGTTGATAATTTTGTTTAGATTTCACTATGGCCTCAGTTGAAGGTAACAGCAGATCTAATTTTGAACGCAAAAATCTACCCATCAACAGCTTTGCAGGTGCCTCACAAGTGGTAGTATGCGGTGTATTTCTATATTGTAATAAGAAACGGTTTATTATTAGGTTTACATCGTTAACCCCCTCATCTCTACCTTTTAGAATAGCCTTTTTCATAATTTTAACCGCACTTTCTGCCTGCCCATTTGTGGCAGGATGATTTTTAGCGACAAAATTTTGAAATTGCTCTGATATAAACGTCCGACCGTTATCTGTACATATTTCCTTTGGTAAGCCAAATCGCGAAAATAACTCTCTAAGTATATTTATGGTTGTAGTTGCTGTAATATTACTTACTTCAAAGCATTCTATCCACTTGGACGTTGCATCCTCAATTACAAAGAAATTTTTTCCCAGACAAGGTCCAAAAAAATCTGCATGCACTCTATTCCAAACCTCTTTTGGCCAATTCCACACAACAAGTGAAGCTTTTGGTGGATTATTTCCAAATTTTGCACACGTTTGACATTTGTTGGAAATATTTTCAATTTGTTCATCAATAGACGGCCACCATACGTATGAGCGCGCTAATGACTTCATTTTAATTATTCCCATATGTGAGGAATGAAGTTCAGTTAAAATATGAATTTGATATTTTATTGGAATAACTACACGGTACCCCCACATTAAACAACCTTGTTCTATTGTAATTTGATTTTTCCTTCTAAAAAATGGAACATACTGTGCTGATGGCGCCTTATTTGGCCATCCATTTCGCACGTAAAACATTATTTTACTTAAAATTGGATCAGAAGCAGTTTCACATTTAATTTTTTTAAAATCACATACAAAATCACTTTCTTCCACGTAGTGCAAATATGAAACGTTATCACTACATTGATTATAATTTAAATAAGATATTTTATTATTATTAAGACTGTCCTCAATCGGTAATCTCGACAAAAAATCTGCATTATTTTTATGTGAACTTACAAAGTGAATTTCATAATCAAAAGCAGAGAGAATATGTGCCCATCGCTGTAATCTGTTTGCGGCAAAAACAGGTATACCTTTTTTAGGACCAAAAATTGTCAAAAGTGGCTTGTGATCTGAGTATAGCAAAAATTTCCTTCCGTAGAGGTACTGAAAAAATTTTTGTACACCGAAAATTATGGCAGCTGCCTCTTTTTCGATTTGACTGTACTTGGATTCTGCATCATTTAGTAAACTGGAAGCATATGCAATAGGTCTCTTTGAGTCATCATCGAAAATATGGCTGATTATGGCCCCAAGGCCATATTGGCACGCGTCGACTGTTAACTTTATTTTTAAATCTGGATTATAATGTCCAACACCGACGAAGACATTAATTTTTTTTTTACATGTTCAAAACTTTTTTGACATTTCTCGGACCATTTCCATGGCATATTTTTTTTTAGTAAATTATATAGAGGCTGCAAAATCACAGATGCGTTTGGGATGAATTTACAGTAAAAATTAACCATGCCCAGAAAAGATTTTAATTCCGTAATTGTTCTAGGAGGTTGTACATTTTTTATTGCTAAAATTCTTTCTTCTGTTGCATGCAACCCATATTTATCAATTTTATGACCTAAATAATTAACCGAGTCTTGAAAAAAAGCACATTTTTCTTTTTTTACTTTTAAACCCACTTTTTTTTAAATTTCAAAAACTTTTTTTAGACGCTCCAAATGTTCTTTATCATTTGCTCCGGTTACTAGAATATCATCTAGATATATCACAACCCCGGGAATTACAATCAGCTGCTCTATAATTTTTTGAAAAATAGACGGTGCGCTGGTAATACCATATGGAAGTCGTGTGTATGCAAAAAGCCCCTTATGGGTAGAGACAGTCACTAATTTTTGACTTTCTTCTGTCAAAAGGACCTGTTGATATGCCTCAGATAGATCTATTTTCGAATATTTATCTCCTCCTTGCAATTGAGAAAACAAGTATTCAATTCTAGGTAAAGGATACTGCTGTACCTCCAAGTGAGGGTTAATTGTAATTTTAAAATCAGCACATATTCTAATACTACCGTTTGGTTTTAATACAGGAACAATGGGCGTGGCCCATTCTGAATATTCAACAGGAACTAAGACTTTATTATCAATCAAACGTTGAATTTCTTGTTCTATTTTCGGTCTTAATGCAAAAGGGACTTTACGTGCTTTAAAAAATTTTGGTGTTGCACCTTCTTTAACCCTTAATGTTACCTTAAATTTATTAAAAGTTCCCAGACTATTATCGAAAAGTTCTCTGTAGTTCTCAAGCAACTCTTTGATATTGGCAGAAGATTCTATGTTTACCTTTTTTCTACATAATTTATTTTACTAATACCTAATTTTAACATATTTAGTCCATTTCTACCTATAAGTGGGGGACCACCGTTTTTTATTACATAAATTTTTAACAAATGATGGAAATTTTCATACAATACGTTTAACTTCAAATAACCCAAGGGTTCAAATGTTATTCCTACATAGTCTTTAAGAGACATCATTATTAAAAAGTTTGAACTTTGTGAAATATTTTAAATATATTTTTTCAGAAATGGCAGCGTGTACAAAGCCAGAGTCGGCCTCAAAAGCTATTGGTACATTCTCTACTAATAATTTTACATATGTGGGTTTAACATTACCATTATTATCTATTTCAATACTTCTTAAATTAAACATTGTCAATTCCTCAGTTTCGGCGCTATTTTGCAAGTCATTTTCTACTAAAAAATTTTGAGGTCGTAAATTACACATAGGCGCTAAATGACCTTTTTTACCGCACTTATAACAAGTGCAATTGCGATAGGAACACTCATTTGCTCTATGGTTACGACGTCCACAAACGAAACACTTACTTTGATTTTGTTGTGAATTATTCCTTCTTGGATAACTAACCTCGTTTTGCGTTGAGCATCCTGGTGTTTGACTGTTACGATTTGATTTGGGTAGCGCACCTGATAGCCTCCGCTGCTGATTGAAATTTACCTCTGCCAGCTCGGTCTTCACCTCTACACAGCCAGATTTCTCCCTAGGGTGTTGCTCGCTAAGCGCCGATTCTTTGTTTCTCGCCGTTTTCACCATTTTTGCTAATGTGGTGGCTTCTACTGTAGGATCCTCTTCAAAAAGGCGATCTTTAATTTTAGAGTTATCAATCCCAATTGTAAAAATGTCGCGTACAAGTATTGTTAATTCTTCTCCAAATTTACAGTTTGCTGCCAGCTGTTTTACTCTTGCTGACCATTGCGAAATACTTTCCGTTTCACCCTTTACGATAGAATTTTTGTCGTTCACCAAATAATGAAGCCACCGGCGAAAAATAATCTGTCAATATTGTTAATAATTGCTCAAAAGTTTTTGTTTCTGGTAAATTCGGCACACATAAGCTTCTGACGATTACATAACATTCTTCACTTAACGAATTTAAAAGCATTGCTCTCTTACGCTCCATAGTCGTAATATCATAAGCAATAAAACTTTGATTGAGTCTTTCTTTGAAAACAGTAAAGTCACCCTTTTTTTGGATCAAACTTCTCTATTATTGCTAATGGACAATATATCTGCTGCTCGCCCATTTTATAATCTTATAAACGGTAAAATATAGTATAATATCTTGACCGCGTTTTTATTTTACGTGTATAAAACAGAAACAGTTTTTTTTGTTTTGTTCTCACACACACGGGTTTTTAAATACACCTCGTCGCCATTTGTTCTGTCTTTGTAGATGAATAAATAAGAACCTTAATAACTTTTACACTAACATTTATTATTCACATAAACAATACAACTGTACATGGGTATTATCCGAGAACCGACTACTTGCGTACCGCCGCGCCGGTAGGCAGCTATCTGGTATACAAAAACTTACAAACTTTTTATATCACAGACAGACTATATACAGGGCGAGTCTTTACAATGGTAACATACATAACAGGTATCATAATTACGGAGGTAATGAAATGAATTTACTAAGGCAGAAAATCGTTATGCAAATTATATGTTGCATATAAATAACAGTTATGCAAGTCAGTCAGTTGTATGTGGGGACGGAGCTGATCACTCAGCCCCAATGTGTGTACAAAAATAAATAACGTGCAATTCATTTACTAAACTTCAAAATGTTTGTGAAGGTATTAAACGCTATATTAATTATATATAAAATGGTCAGTCAACCATTTTGTGGGAGAACGCCCGTCAGTCAGCGAAACAAAAAAAAATTTCGGGCGCGCGATCGGCATGCCAGGCGGCGGCTCGCTCTTTTCCTTATTATTACTTAACGGACTATTAACTAACTTTATTTTAAAGTGTAATTGACAACAATATTAATAACATACATTTTGTAAATAATTAAATTTGTTCCAATTACACTGAATAGACCATTATGAAAGAAATATTGAAAAATGTATGTGTTTAAAAAATTATATTTAACATGTATTATTATTATGAGTACAGAATATGTATTACAAATAAGGAAATGGGAGGTTATATATTGAATATTAGTACACTACCTAGAGGTATGACAGAATATGTAAAATTTCGGAATAAATTCATATTAAGTTATATTTATTTTTTAGATTCCCAATCCGAAACTCAATCGGAAACGTAAGAGCTTAACATTTGTGATCATGAGAGCGAAATTGACGAATTTGATGATTGGGAGGAATAATTTGAATAGAATAGAATAGAATAAACTTTATTGCTGTAGATCTTGCAAAAAGAAAGACATTAGCATTGTCAAAATAATCAAATATTTAAAAAACTTACAATAAAATAATATATATGAAACATTAAAATATGTGAAATGTATAAAAAAGGAGAGCTGCAAAAGGAATAAAACGACATACAACTAAAATTTGCCTAAAACTAAAAATGTAAAAGTGTAGATACGGTTAATATAATTAACAAATAATACAATTTTTTTATGTATTTAAAAAATCACTAAAAGAATAAAATGCATTTTCAAATAAATACAATTAATTTAAGTTGTTTTTTAAATAAATTAATATTATTTTTCGATTTTAATTCGCTTGGTAGGGCATTGTAAGCCTTATAGCGTTATAATGTGGACCTTTTTCATAAAAACTGTAGTGATGAATTGGTATTTTGAGATCAGGCCCATGCCTTATTGTCATTACTTGATATATGTGAGGCGGAAAGCAAAAAGGAACCTCTTGTCGGCAATTTCCGATTTTTAGTTATTGATATTAAATGAATTAAACTCTAATTCTGAACGATTTGGTGCAAAAATCATGTCTCTATGATTTTTTTTTGTTTAAGTTACTAGTGCGTTTATGAAGAGGGACCTCTTGTCGGTCCCATGTTATTTCTCCATAAGTGACAGGAGGTACCTTTTCCAGGGCTGAACAATACTGAACATTGACTGCTTTATCGATTATTTTAAGTGTTTCATTCAATTATAACGGTTTTGTAATCGATTACAACTTGTAAAGGACAAAATCCGAAAATCAATCATATTGACCCAAACCACTAATTTCAACTGTACTGAAAAATTAACATCGCCGACAAGAGGTCCCTTTTTGCTTTCCGCCTCACATATATCGTTATTTATTCTAAACTCAGTTGGATTTTGTTTAACGAACAAGACTAATTTGTATAATACAGGGAAGGGATGGTAATTATTTTCAATTCTTTAAATAAAGGTTTACAAGAATCTCTGTAAGAAGTATTCATCATGCATCTAGTTATGCGTTTTTGGTTAATAAATACTTTCTGCCAATGTAGGGAAGAACCCCAGAATATTATTGCATATTCTAAAATACATTGCATAAATGAAAAATAAAATATTCTTAGGCTGTCTATTGAAAGCTGGTTTTTCTTAAAACGTATTAGATAACAGGATGAATTTAATCTTGATATCAATGTATTAGTATAAGATTCCCAGTTTAACCTACTATCTAGCGTTATGCCAAGAAACTTCACAGTGTCCGTTTGTTTAACGGAAAAACCATTTAATTGGACGTACAACGAATAATCAAGATTGGTAGTTGGAGAAAATACAACAAAGATAGTTTTACTTCCATTTAGGTTCAAGCCATTCGAGTCACAATAATTAGTCATACTTGAAGATATTATATTATATCTATTTGCACAATCCACTACGAATTCTTCAGCTATCATACAGGAATTATCATCAGCATATTGATATAAAGTATCTATGTTAATATGATATTTTAAGTTATTTGTAAACAGAATAAACAATGGAGGCCCAAGTATAGATCCTTGAGGCACTTCTTGTAATACATGAACTTTATCTGAAAAAAATGTTTGAAGTGTTCCTTTCTTAAAAGTTGTTAGAGCAGTAAGATATTACTGAAGTAGTTTGTTACATGTGCCCCGTATACCATAACAGTCTAACTTGTTTAACAAAATTGCATAATTAATGGTATCGAAAGCTCTTGACAATCGAAGTAGAGGCAGGCTACCTTTAAATTTAAATGTGCTGTAATAGTTTTCGAAGTAGAGGCAGGCTACCTTTAAATTTAAATGTGCTGTAATAGTTTTTGATAATGAGTGATAAATAGCCTGTTCCGTTGAGCAATGAGGCACAAAGCCGAATTGACAATTTTTAATTATTTTATGTTTAGTAAAATGTGAAGTCATTCTATTATAAATGGTCTTCTCAATAATCTTAGAGAAACACGGTGGGATATGCCACGGTAGTTTTCAACAATTTCCTTATCGCCTTTTGTATATATGGGAATGGTTTTATTAATTTTTAATTTGCTTGGAAATATTCCTTCAGAAAAACAACTATTTATTATATCATAAAATGGTTCAGAGATTTCTACGGTTACTTTTTTTATTAAATAAATGGGTACTTCATCTAAACCAGTTGATTTTTTATTTGGCATTGCAAGAACAATATTGATAATTTCTTGAGCATTAGTAGGATTTAAAAACAAATTTGATTGATTTTGATTAATTATATTTGTTCTCTCTCCGACAAGTTGTGCTGGAGAAAGAGAGAAATGTTCACTGAATAAACGTATTAAAGTTTCCGGGACGGTTATTTTATTATTGTTTAGTTGGTCCTTAATAATTAATTCCTTTTTGGTATTATTTATTCTCGTTACTAATACTTTATTAAATATATCCCAAGTAGCTTTTGATTTGTTTCCAGCATTTGATATTCTATTATTATTTACTTGAGTTTTATATTCTCGGATATATTTCTTGTAATTCTTTTTTTCAGTTTTGTATAATTCCAAAATATTATTACAATTCGTACTGTTATGCAATATGTATAAATCTCTAATACTCAGTATGTCCCAGGATAGATGTAACAAGAGGTAATGCACCAAAAATTTTGGAATTTTGGAATGGTATTTGGGGATTGAGTCCTGCTTGTTATAAAACTAAAGTATACCAAAAATGACTTGATTTGGTCTTCTACAGGGTTTTATAAGCAAAGTTGTAAAAATCACCACTAATAAAGTACCTTTATTTTTCAAAATATGAAAAAATTCCACTAAGAAAAGTTATTTAGAATGCAATTTTATACCTCTATATAAAATTTCAGGAATATAAAATTATTTTTTTGAAACTTTTCATTTTTTCAATAAATTAGTATTTTATTTTGAACTAAATTGAATTAAAACTACATATAAATTATTTTTTGTGAATTAATATTTAAAGTTATGTAGAAGCTAAAAGTAGGCTATGAGAAAAACAGTGGATACACATTTATCATTAATTATTAATATATCTGTCAAACGTAGTTAATATTATCCTTAATTTCTGTCTCAAATTAACGAACCAAGAATAAAAAATTAAGTGAAAATGGTACTCACAGTGCGTGAAAAAATTTATATTGTGCAATGCTACGGAATTGGCGGTGAAAATTCGCTAAAAGAAGTGGTAAGCCAATTTAATTTGAATTTCCAAACACTGCTTTGTCACGTACTCAGGCTATGAGAATAATTAAAAAATATCTGGCTACCGGTAGTGTTCTGAACATGAAAATAAAAATAAAAGCATATGATGAAGACAATGTTGGGGCTATTATAGCTCATGCCTCTGTTATAAAAAATCCTAGGATGCCACTAAGAGAGAAATCAGCTCTTATTAATATTAGTAAATCTGAACTCCAAAGAATTTACAAGGCAAAGAAAATTAGGGCATATAAACATACGATTGAAGAGGGAGATGACGGCCGTAGGTTGGATTTTTGTTTGACCATTGGAGAAAAAATCATGGAAGAGAGATTTTTTCATCATTTCATAATTTTCTCAGATGAATCCACATTCACAACCAATGGTGTCTTTTCATCACAGAATTGTCGGTTTTGGGCTTCTGAAAATCCAAATTTTAGAATTCATTGTAGAAGACAATATTATAAAAAAGTGAATGTGTGGTGTTTCTTATCATGTTGGAGTTTTTGGACCTTATTTCATTGAGGGAAGGTTAAACCAGCACACTTATTTACATCTTCTTGAAAGATTTTCTGAAGAACATTTAAATATTTTAAGAGATATGCCTTTAGTTCATTTTCAACATGATGGTTGCCCTGGCCACTCCACAGAAATGGTTAATCGGTGGTTGAACTTAAATTTTGGAGAAAATTGGATTTCCAGGAATGGACCGATGGCGAAATCCCCAGACCTATCAATTTTGGATTTCTTTTTAATGGAGTCGCCTCAAGCAGTTGGTTTACGCTGAACCAATTCCTAACGGTGTAGCAGTATTGAAGCAGAGAATTACAAATGCCATAAACTCCATACCGTTAGATCATATTCGAAACAGTTTTAAGGACTTAAGGCGAAGGATTGAAATGTGTGTGGATGTAGGTGGTAGCTACGTCGAATAATAAAAAAATTGTAAACATTGTTTTGTATTGGTCAATAATTAATTTCTTTGTGAATCTGTTATGTTTTTGACATTTACCACTTGTAATAATTTTTAAACCTCATTAATCTTCTGTTAGTAATTGTTTCTTGTTTTACAATAAGTTCGATTAACATTATACCTTCTTACATCTCGTATATTCAATTTTTTATTTACCAATAGCCTACTTTTTGAGATGAATAACATTTGCTCCTACACAACTTTAAATATGAATTCAACTCTTAATTCGCAAAAAATGGGAAGTTTCAAAAAAATAATTTTATATTCCTGAAATTTGGTATAGAGGTATAAAATTGTATTCTAAATAACTTTTCTTAGTGTAATTTTTTCGTATTTTGAAAAATAAAGGTACTTTATTAGTGGTGATTTTTACAGCTTTGCTTACAAAACACCCTGTAGAACACCAAATCAAGTCATTTTTGGTATACTTTAGTTTTACAACAAGCAGGACTCAATCCCCAAATACCATTCCAAAATTCCAAAATTTTTGGTCCATTACACCTATTGTTACATCTATCCTGGGACACACTGTTAGAGAGACTATTGTTTAATTTCCAACATTTATGTTCACTAGTATTGACAGCTTTCTTTTGTTTAGGAAATGCAATATCAAAATAATACAAAAATATATTAAAAAAAGAACTGTACTTACTATCTGTGTCCCTTTCTGCATAGACTGCGTCCCAGTTCTCAGAATGAATATTACATATTTTCTTTACAATACGTTAAATATTGTAACATTATTATTATTATTAAATTAAGTATTGTAATACTGTTATTTGTAATACATATTCTGTACTCATATAATCAAAATCAAAATCAATTTATTGGTGCTAACAACAAATTTGTTACGCATTTGTTATAAGTGAATCAATGGAAAAAATTTTCAGGTACATAAAAATGTACATAATGTAAATATGATACATACAATAAAAGTTTATAATTAAAATAACACATATACACATATAAATGCATATACATGTTAGATCACGGTTCACATGAATGACTTTTTAAAAAGATTTATTTACTTAAATGGAGCCAACGTTGGCTTTTGGAGAAGGAATATAATAATAAATTAGAAGTGTTGCATTCTAACTGAGTTTAATAACTGACTTTACAAAGCATGTCTAGTCGTATTTATAACATACAGAACCTGAGTAAGCAAAATATAGAACAAAGGAAATGTAATTCGACAGTCAGCATAAAATGTGAGAAACAAAGGTGAAACATAATATCTCTAAGATAAGCGATTAATAAGAGAAGTCGTTATCATCTAATATGATATACATGTGAAGGTTTGTTATGACTAAGTCTTGGTAATAAGCGTATAATTTTATATAACAACTTCTCCCTTAATAAAAAAGTTGATGTTATGCAGCAACTTTTGAAAATTGTTAGAAACGTTAAATGAATATAATGCAAAATAAATTGAAACAATGTTGAATGGATACAAAGCAAAATAATAAAATACATAAAAGTTAAAATTGGTAAATGATAATAATAATAAGCGAGTAGTACATTACATAAATGTGATAAGAATAAAGTGCAATGGTCTAAATTAATAGACAAGGGTAAAACTCCACGTATGAAAGTCTATGTTAACTCGATGTCCTCTTCTTCTTGAGGTTTAATACCGGGTCGCTTTCTTGGAAGGATCAGTCTAGGAAATTTGGTAAAAACTCTGCTTCGCTCTGAAGGAGGTGAAGGAGGGTTGTCCGTTGAGGGTTGGATTCGCAATGCTCTACATCTTCTTCTTCTGCATTTACAAGTTATGTAAAGTACAACTAACAGGATGATGAGAGTGATTATGAAGTACGTGAACCAAGATACGTGTTTGGTCACAAAAGGCTCGTTTATGAGGTCATCCAGGTCTTTGAAATATTGGTCCAATTTGGTTTTTGCAATATCTAGATCTTCTACGTCGAGATTGTTTAATTTGAGTGGTTTTAATTTTGGAATTTCGATTTTGTCGGGCATGTGATTACAGCATTCAAAAGGAATTTGGATAGGATGTGAATTGTCCTTAATTTCGGAGAAGTCTTTGGCACTGGCTTGTATTCGAGTAATACCTGCATAGGCGTAACATCCTGGTTGTAGTTTGGTGATGGAATTTTTGTTGATTGACTCTGTCGTGGATTCTCTCTTTGGACAGTTGATGGTTATGTGAAGTGGTTCGGAATTAATTACTAGCCAGGTGTTGTCTTCAAGTTCTTGGACGTTGTATCCCTGACTAATAATGAAGGAAGTTTGGCAGTTCTCTGGAAGTTTTGGCAACGGTTTTAGTATTCTGGCTTCACATATGGCATTTTGGTCGATAGGATAGGCAAACAGGTTCGAACATAGTTTGGTTCCAAAATAAAGAGGTTTGCATTCTTTCAAATTTTGTATAGGTATGTACATTAAAGAATCATCGTCTCTCGCGATATACTTTTGTGAAATAGATAAAATGTGATGCAGACCAGTTCTGTTATCAAGTATCGGGATAGGATATAGGCGATAGGTGTTATAATTTTGGGGTTCAACAAGTGGTATTGTTAAAACAAATACTAAGTTAGAATCCATTTGAAACGCTTGTAATTCAATAATATCCAAATACTTAGCAACTGCCGATAATTTAATGGGGAGAGGCAAATTGTTCCTTCGTAAGCTCTGTGAAATTTTTTGTAATGCTATTACCAAATGATTAGGGGTTATGATTGAAGTGTAAATGATTCCTAATCTGGCAAATGTTATTGAATTCAAGATGTCGTTCAAATTATCTTCGATATACAAATAGCTTGCCGTTAGTTGTTCGGAAATGTATATGAATTTTAGTTTTATGTGAGCAGCCTCGATAGCTTGAGTCATGGTTTGAATTGTGTGTTCGATTTCTTCGAGATCTTTGTTAAACGTTTCCTCGTCAATTTGTAATTTTTGTATAGTCGAGTTGAAGTTTTTAATAACAGAAGTTGTAACTGAAATTTGATTTTTGATTAAGTTTTCCAATTGATGTTCGTCATTATTTAGTTTATTTATACAATTAGTATAGTACTGGCCATCTTCAGCATCTAGGTTACCAGTTATGGATTTGAATATTGTACCGATACCGTTAAGTATTCCTCGTTTATATCTTTTTGTATCTGAAAATATTTCGTCAAATTTCATTTTTATAGAGTTAGATATTTATGTCAAAAGGTTAAAGTCTGTTTTAAATTCACTCGTAAAAATAATTGACTTATGATCACCATTATTGAGAGTGTACAAGATTCTGTCTAAGATATTTTGATTTTTGTCAAAAGCTATTTTGAGGGATGAAATGTTTTTATGCACTAGCAGAGTCCATTTGTCATTTGTCACCACGATGTCCATGTCTTGGTGGTAGTATACACCAACAGTGTTATTGATCGGGGTAATTTTGTATTGACAGAGTGCTGATCCGAACAGCAGGAGAAACCTGAAAATAAATTTAATTTTCAGTATACGGTTTCATTCTATCAAAATTTACTTTGGTTTCTTGTTTTGTTTCGAGATTTAATAAGGTAGCAGAATTTTGAAAAATTTCTTTTATTTTAAATGGACCGTTAAATTTGTTTTGTGGTTTGTTCTTAATTTGTGATTCTTTTACATAAACTAAGTCACCTATTTTGTACTCGGATCGCTTTTGGGGAACATTTCTGTCGAAACGAACTTTTGCTTTCTCTTTTTGAGATTGTGTTCGACTATGGGCTATTTTATAGTAGTGGGATATTCTGTTGTTTAAATCTCTAACGTATTTGGTTATTAACTCTTTTTGGTTAAATAAAGTTTCAGGTGGTCTGTTAGACGTATGACCAAAGATGTTCATATGGGGTGAAACCGTGTGTTTTATTTACCGAATTGTTATAGCATATTACTGCATATGGTAAAATCGTGAACGGATGTTCGTTTGGGTTTTCAGTTTTATGAATTCTTATCATTTCAGCTAAAGTAGCATGAAATCTTTCTATGGATTCGTTCGATTGGGGATGTCCTACGCTTGAATAAGTTAATTTTATGTCGTAGAGGGTGCAGAGACCTTTAAGCAAACGGTTGTCAAATTCGCCACCGTAATCGCAATGGATTCTTAGCGGGGTACCGTAATGTTGAAAGTATAACAACAAGGTATTTACGACGGATTTTGCGGATTTGTCCGGGACTGCATAGGCTTGAGTAAATTTAGTTAACTCGTCGCGAATAGTTAAAGCGTAATTTCGAGTTGGGAATTCAAATAAATCGATATTAATTCTTTCGAATGGTGTTCTTGGGGTTTCTGTGACTACTAGAGGGTTATTAAGGTTTTTTCGGCATACCTTAGTTTTTGGCAAGTTTCGCAATTTTTTATAAAATTATCAACGTCTTTAGTTAGACCTTGCCAAGTGTATTTTTCTCTAATTCGTCGAATCGTTTCATTTATTCCGCGGTGTAGATTATTTTTACCAAAATGATTTTGCTCCAATATAATTGGAATTTCATCTTCGTCGGCAGTTCTGACGATATCTTGACAAATTACTACTTTTAAGTCTTTTTCCGCAAAAATGAATGATAGGATTTCAAGTATGGGGAGGTCTAAATTATTTTCGACAAAGTATGTCTTAGAGAGATCTAGGACATCTTGATTTTTAAATAATACCAAAAATTGATGTTCAATTACAGATTCGATATCAAAAGGTAGAGGGATGATGAAATATCTCCTATGTCTGACTGTTTTGCTCGATACAATATTGATTTTATCGTTATGAAATTCGGGGTTTTCTTCGAATATGTCCTCGATAATTTTGTGATGTAGGTCTTGTAAGTTATTTTGTTGGAAGAAAGTTATAATATCTTTATGTTCTCGGTATAGGAGTTGTTTGTTTGAGGCTTTGATTTTTGAATAGTCTATTAGAGATGTTGCTTTATATAGGTTGGTGAAAGTTTCAAATTCTCAAGAAATTTGCTCGTTAGTGATTTCATCGTTATCGTCTGGGTTTTCGTCGTCGTCTGACTCTTCGTCATTCGCGGCTAAAACCTTTGAATAGAATTTGGAACATTCGGAAAAATGATTAATTTTGATTCTGGAAAGTGCGTCCGCGTTCTTATTGATTTTACCAGGTTTATAAATTATTTCGTAGTCGTACTCTTCTAATTTGAGTCGCCAACGGGCAAGTCTACTTCCTGGGTCTTTTATAGAGAATAGCCAGGTGAGTGGTCTGTGGTCGGTTACAAGCTTGAACTTTCTACCATACAGATAGGGTCTAAAGTGCTTTACACTCCATACTATTGATAAAAGCTCGCGTTCAATCGTTGAATACTTAGTTTCTGCACTGCACAAGGTTCTAGAAGCATAGGCAATGGGTAAATCTTTGCCAATAGGCCCCTGGCTCAGCACCGAGCCGATGGCAAATGCGCTCGCATCGGTGGTTAGAATGAAAGGTTCGTCAAAATTAGGGTAGATTAATATCGGAGTTGTCGTCAATGTTTGTTTCAAATTTTGAAAAGAATTTATACAATCATTGTCGAAGAGAAATGGTATGTCTTTTTGTAGTAGTTTTGTTAGGGGCTTGGTTATCTTGGAGAAATTAGGGATAGAGCGCCTATAATATCCGGCTAAGCCTAGAAATGATTTAATTTCTTTTGGATTTTTCGGTTGAGGAAAATTTAAAACAGCGTCAACTTTCGAAGGGTTCGGTTTTACGCCGTCTTTTGTAATTAGGTGTCCTAAATAAGCGACTTCCTTGCGGAGAAACTCGCATTTGTCTGGTTGAATTTTGAGGTTGGCTTTTTGAAGGCGTTTAAAGACTTCAGTTAGACGGGAAATGTGTTCGTGAATTGTAAGAGAGTAAATAATGATATCGTCCATGTAGACGAGACATCCTTCATTTTGAATACCTAGCAGGATGTTAGCCATAACTCTTTGAAAAGTTGATGGAGCGTTTTTGAGTCCAAATGGCATTCGCACGAATTCATAATGACCGTTCTCAACTGTGAAAGCAGTCTTTTGAATATCTGCGGGATTAATTTCGATTTGGTGGAAACCAGAAGCCAAGTCTAAAGTTGTGAAATATTGGCATTTGCCAAGTTGGTCTAAAAGATCGGAAATGTTGGGCAGAGGATATTTGTCACCGATTGTAACCTCGTTGAGTTTGCGGTAGTCGACTACAACGCGCCATTTCTGTTTACCAGAAGCGTCCAGTTTTTTGGGAACTACCCAGACAGGAGAGGACCAAGGTGAGATTGAAGGTTGAATAATACCTTGATTTAACATTTTCGATACTTGGGACTTAACTTCTTCTTTATGGACCTGAGGATATCGATACGATTTAGTGAATATCGGTCGGAAATTTTCGGTGTCAATAGGGTGTTTGATTTCATTGGTAAAGGTCAAATTGTCTCCTTCTAAATAGAATATATCTTGAAAGTCTAAACAAAGCTGCGTTACTATTTCGGCCTCTTCTTCGTTAGATGATCCAAGCGCAATTCGTTCCTGATTTCGAAGGATCTGTCCGTCGTTAGTTGTTGGTCAGAGTTTTGCGCGTTTAAGTTAAAAATTGACTTGAATTTTTGTACTGGTTCCAGGTTAAGGTTTGAAAAGTTTATGGTTTTTGGAATAGCGTTTGCGTTTATTATTGAAGTTAAAAATTCTCCATTGTGATCGATTTTGACAATTGCATTTGGTAAGCGTACTTTCTCGTTTTCTTGGGCTAACAGTATAGCCTCGGTATTTCGCAGGTTACATTTTAGTTTACAGATTTTTTCCATGCGAGGTTCAATAGAAATTAAATTTTTGATGTTGCTTAAATTTGAATTTTTTGTATCAGAATTAATAGTTGGTTGTAAAGGTAAATTTACCGTAGTTTCTTCCGTGACTTTAAATAGTGGTACGGTTTTAAAATTTGTGACTAGTTGTTTATTTTTAAAGTCTACTTTGCATTCGTAATGTTCTAGGAAGTCTGCGCCTAATAATCCATCAAAATCTATATCTAGATTATAGATATAAACTTTGTGTGACTCATCTGAAAAGGGGATGAGAACAGATTCGTTGATATAAATTTTTTGATCAGTGATACCCTGTATGATTACATTTTCGGGAGATCTACGTCTGTAATTTTCAGCTGTTTTAGGTTTAAAAATTGATATACCTGCGCCTGTATCAATAAGAATTTTAAATTTACCAGTTGCATCCTTCATATAGTAAAGGTTCTTTGAAATTACAGTTAATAGGGTATGGGAAAGCGTATTTACATGAACGTCTGTTCTGGGAAATTCAGCATTGGGTCGAAACTGTCGTTTAGGTTCATAGTTTGTATTTGGGTTTCTAGTTCCGTAATTGGTTCAAATTGGTCTGTTTGTTGTGTTGGAGTATCCGTGGGGTACTCCGGATCTAGGCGAAAATCCTGAGGATTAGCAGTATAATCCTCGTATTGCTCGTTTTGAGAATTAGCAGTATAATTCTCTGTGTAGTTTTGGTTGTTCTCTGAATTGTAGTTTTCGTATGATTCATTTTGAATTTGGTAATTTTGGCAATCGTCTTTAGAGTAGTCGTTGTATTGATTTAATTGATCGGCATAATTGTCGTAAGGTTCGTAATTTAGATGATGAGCTTTTTGCTGATTAAAGCGGTTAAAATTCGGATTAGGCTGAATAGCGGATGGTCGTTGTTGCGTAAAGTTAGGGTTCGGCCTTATAGCTGAGGGCCTGTTTTGTTGCGATTGATTAGGTTGGCCGTTTTGAGGGAATGTCCTCTGGTTAAATTGATTATTTTGTAAAAAGTTTTGGAAATTTGAATTTCCTGGGTAATTTGGTCGTTGGAAATTTTATGAAGTTGACGGCATTGTTTGTGTTTGTTGCCTTGTACGGCATTCGTTTATGACATGTCCGTTTCGTTTACAAAACGAACAGAATTTCTGCTGAAAATTTGAAGTTGGTCGTTTTTGTTGCATAATAGGATTTTTGACCGGACTATTTTTCGGAAATTTCTGTTGCTCGAAATAGGAGAGTTGTAGCTCTCTACGAATTCTGCTTACTGCTTTCAGTATGCTAGGAGGGTTGCTAGCACGTATGATGCGGCCTAAATTCGGTTCTAGACCTGTTAGTAAATTATTTAAGGTCATGGTTTCTATAAGGTCTGATTGTGCAGCTCTTTGCGTTGTGGTTAAATTTTGCTTTTGCACTGCGGCGTGCATTTTAGCATTGTGCGTTTGTAAACGCGAAATAAATGTTAGAGCGGATTCACCGGGCAATTGGTGAATTCGTTGTAGGTCTTGGATTAGGGCCGTTAGATCTCTGGAATCCCCGAAATGAGTTTCCAAGAGTGCCTTGATTTCTGGCCAGGTGCCAGGGTTGCGCGAATTAATTAATTCGGCAGCTTTGCCCTTTAACTTATTTTTTATGTGGACGGTCAAAAGAATTTTTTGATCTCCAATTGCCATGCTTTGGGCGCAATGACAGGAATTTAAGAATGTTTATAAATTTATGGCATTGCCATCAAATTCAGGTATTAGAGAAAATATTTCAGAGAGCTTGTAAGGCTCAATTTGCTCTGGTTGTTGTTGTAGTTGTTGTTGTTGTTGTTGTTGTTGTTGTTGTTGTTGTTGTTGTTGTTGTTGTTGTTGTTGTTGTTGTTGTCAGCAGTATGATACGAACTTAAATTAAATTAGTTTGTTACGTTGCGTGCGTAAATGGATTGTATATTAGCTGTATAATACACAATGTTTCGTATTAGCAGTATAATACGAAAATAAATAAACTTAAAATTAAATGAACTTGTTTCGTTGCGTTTGTAAAGGAATGGATTTCACTTTGACAATAAAACTGGCTTTGTGCGCCGAGTGTATTAGCAGTATAATACACTTTTAATTGTGAAGAATAATAATTGTAAAAAATGAGAAAATAACGAGATGATTCTTAAAAATGACTTACATTAATTTCATCTCCATGGGTAGGTTCTTCGTCCGTCAAGGGATTGGGATCCGCCACCACCAGTGAGGAAGGTCTCCTTGTTCTCGCACATGTACACGCACTAGTTAGGCACCTTCTGCAGATGTTGTCCTTGTTCTTTTGCGCTTCACTACCAGTTGGGCTTCTTGTTCTGATGATATTTACGGATCCTACCGACTGCGCCAATGTTAGATCACGATTCACATGAATGACTTTTTAAAAAGACTTATTTACTTAAATGGAGCCAACGTTGGTTCTTGGAGAAGGAATATAATAATAAATTAGAAGTGTTGCATTCTAACTGAGTTTAATAACTGACTTTACAAAGCATGTCTAGTCGTATTTATAACATACAGAACCTGAGTAAGCAAAATATAGAACAAAGGAAATGCAATTCGATAGTCAGCATAAAATGTGAGAAACAAAGGTGAAACATAATATCTCTAAGATAAGCGATTAATAAGAGAAGTCGTTATCATGTAATATGATATACCTGTGAAGGTTTGTTATGACTAAGTCTTGGTAATAAGCGTATAATTTTATATAACATACATACACACACATAGTTTACACACATAGATTACACACATACACATATACAGTGCGTGTAATTGCCCATTAGGCATGTACATTCACGCGAGAGATATGACAACACAGCAGAGCAAACTCGCCCATTGGCGAAACATACCAGCTCTCAGTTATTTCATTTCAGCCAGCTGGCACACCGATGTTGTAATTCTTACTCCCTATGCCTAGCCCGCCACTACACATACTGTATTAAAACAATTATGATATATTAATTATACCTATCACGAAAACATAATGGTAAAATACATACAGGAAGATCGAGAAAGACTGAACGTGCCTCTCCCTAAAGATTATTTTTGTGCCGCCTACATGCTGCATACATATGTACTATTTTCTGGTACTTTCAATATTTTCACGTTGGCGACAGTAACCTTAAACTCTAGTCAATTACAGTATTTACACAAAATGCGAGTTTCTTTATTAACTTGCCACACAAGTGACACTGACCTGATTGCGTTGAAAAACACTGATTTATTAGTCAGAAATGGAGATAAATGATAAATCAAACACAAGCCAATAATAATAACATTCATGAAAATGACAGACATCAGATTGGTAAGAGTGACTAGAGAACCAGTCGCAACATAGGAAATTAGTTTTAATAATGTATGTAGAATAGAAATAAATTTTGATAATTTTAGTGACTTTTCCGTGTGACGTCACGTTCAGTCTTTCTCGATTTCTCGGTAGTAAAATTATTTGGTCTCCGTCAACTTTGATTTGACGTCAAATTTTAAGAATTCATCTATACTGTAGAAGGCTTCCTTTATTAAAAATTGCTTCAGCAGCTACTTGTGCTTATATCCCACCTCTGGTAAGATTTTTCGGGAATTTTACTATAAAAATTGGGGCCGTAACAATCAAAACCACAGTCACTAGATTTGAATCTCTTAAAATCAATTGCAATATTATCTAGATTCCTTGTATTGTAGTTATAAATTTCCTCTTGTTTTTAATAAGAGTATATGTTTTTATAGATATATAAATGCGATGGCAGTGGAAAGAACGTGAAGAAGACTGGCCAGGGTACAGCGATGTGCAGCAATGAGAGTCTGCAGTGCCTACAGCACGGTCTTTTACGAGGCAGTGCTAATAGTGGCAGGGATCCTTCCCATTGACCTTCTGGCAAAAGAAAGATGGGAGATATACGGGGGAGGCCAACGATAGACTCTATCAGAGGTGGCAGGAGAGATGGAATATCTAGAGATAGGGAAGGTGGACGAGGAGACTCATTCCAGATATTAAAAGTTTGGTGGAGAGAGGACACGGGGAGGTTGGGTTCTACCTTACTCAGGCCCTAACAGGGCACGGATGCTTTGCACAGTACGTCTGCGACATCGGGAAGATTGAAGATCGAGAATGCATGTACTGCGGGGAGATAGACGACGCGGAGCATACTGTGTTCCGGTGTAGCAGGTGGAGAGAAGAAAGGTTACGAGTCGTAAATAGGCTAGGCGACCCAGTTACACCCGATGACATGGTGTCGAGGATGCTAGAATCAGAGGAAAACTGGCAACTCTTGGAGGGCATGGTAACATCAGTTATGAAAATCAAGGAAGTAGACGAAAGAAACTTGAACCTCTAATCGTTTCAACGAAGTAGTAATAAGAGGACATCTCTGCAGAGGCAGAGGCACAAAATGGTTGACTGGCCGTTTTATATATGATTAGTATACCGTTTAATACCTTCACAAACATTTTGAAGTTTAGTAAATGAATTGCACGTTACTTATTTTTTGTACATACATTGGGGCTGACTGACCAGCTCCGTCCTCACATACAACTGAGTGACTGACATAACTGTTATTTATATGCAATATATAATTTGGACAACGATTTTCAGCCTTAGTAAATTCATTTTATTGCCTCCGTAATTATGACACCTTTGATAGCATACCTGAGACAACTGTTCTCGATTTCGCTTGACTGACCGAAGTATGTTTGTGTACGCAACTACTGTAATCAATTGGCAAAACACCAGGCTTAGTAAATTCAGAGAATTCTCTTCGTCTATAAGCGGCCTTACACAATTTGATATACAGTAGTGTTACATTAAGATCTCAAAATATTTTTGAAAACTGATAAGATCTTAAATACTTCATACTTATTTGGTGATTAAAAAGGATTTCAATTAAGGTTTCTAAAATTCTTGTTTAATTTCAAATTAGATATATCAGATATTTTCAATACGCTTAAGATAATTGTATGAGATGCTAGGTTTGCGAATTTTATATAAATCTTTAAATAATAGCAACCTCAAATCTAAGAGTTTATAGTGTATATTTGTCATGCTCAAGTTTACAAAGAATAATCACCATAATATATTGATTTGTCTAATAGCGCCCTCTTACGAGAATTATTTAAATTAAAATATTCGTATCCGAAGAATTGAGAGTTTTAAAACGTGAAATATTTTATGTAGTGTATTATCATTTCAATTCGACAATGTTTGTTTTCACTTTTTCTTTATTGTTCTTCAGAATGTATATTTTAAAATTAGAGAATAATTTAGTATTCTGTTTTCAAATTTAAAAAAGCAGCGCACTCTTGCTAGAGGGAGCCGAATTTCGAATTAAACGTTCTGCAGTATTTTAAGAGGTACGAATTTTAAATTAAATGTATAGGAAACTATTTGCAGCTATTAAATTATTGCAAAGATTAAAGTATCCTCACTTCAATTTATACTGCTTACAGCTGTAATATGATAAGTAAAAAGAATTTGTGAAACTTCCTTAAATCACTCTTGAAATGTTTACTCCCTTTGAACGGACTTGAAAGTTTAAATTTGTTTTTAACTCTAAGCTGTAGAAGTGATCACATTCTCATAGTTTGGCAGCAAATTACAATTATTATATCGGTCACAAGATGTTTAAAAAATTTTGCAAATTGTTCGTAACCTAATTTTTTCCTTTCAAGAGAATAACGTAAAAGATGCAACATGCTTAACTTGAACATTACTACTTATTATATCAGTGCATTTTTTCTTTATTTTACTGATGAATATAATAATGAAGTAGTACACCACAAAGAAAAAGTTAATGATATTATAATATTGATATAGGAATGTTATACGTGTGCAATAAAAAAATTATATCACCTTTGCAAAAAGAATACGGACCAATATCGACGGAATAAAATAGATTACCTAAAAAGAGCGTTGAAAAGGAAATACAAAATTCATATGTATGATTTTAAGAATGGTTTGTTTTCAACTTTTGAATAGTTTATTTGAACCAATAGCTAACTCCTTAAGGACCTGGTTAAGTTAATTAATGTAATATATTTGTCATCTTAATTCCAGATACATTGATGCAATACAAACAAATTAAACCAGTTTTTCTATTTCTCCTAAAATATTGCACTTTGACAAGAAAATATTAACTCGAAAACTTTGTTGCATAATTGATCAGAATTTACAACCACGCTTTCTAATTTGCGTTATTCCTTTGCGAAAATTTGGGAAGATTGTGCCTCAGCGCTATCTTGTGAACAGTAGCTGAATTTTAAATTTAGAGTTATATAGTTAGTATTCCTGGAATAAATGAAAGTTATCCTAGAAAGCAGATGGTACTAGTTCTTTGTAAGGTAACTCTATCATACTTTATCAGTTTGATGGATCAGTAACAGATGTCGTGCTAGAGAATGCATAATGGAGTCACAAAATTACAATTTTCATAAATCTCAGTACAGTAGCCGACAAGAAAGTTGGGTGAAAATGGGAAGGCGAAATATGCAATAAAATCGAAAGAGGATGAAAGATTTTTGTACCTGCTTCAACCTTATGATTCTGGTATGTCAAAGCCACAATTACCTGCAGATCTATATTTATTACTATGTCTGTGGGTGCAAGAGAAGCATAGAATACACCTTTCTCTGTCTAACGTTTTTTTGACGACATCGCCTTCGACTTTTGACCCAGCTGTATCTAAACCTACATTGTCAGTTGAATAATTATATTTTTCTAAAAATAGAAGTTGTATAATACACAAGAAGAAAAAGCCGATGAACAACTTCACTTGAATATTAATATATTACAACTTTCCATAACTTAAATTAAATTAAAAATCGAATGTCCTAAAATTTCCTATAAAATTTTGAACGAACACATATTTTAACAACATATTTTGTATATAATAAATTGAAATAATTTACGGATCTATCAATTATTTTCTTCGGAGCTCTCTTCGTGATACCGTAATATCGGCATTGAGGTCTGTTAATAGTATATTATATTACTAGGAGTAGAACGCACTCTTTTTTTGTGTTGAGCCCAGGATTTGCAAACTGGGCGAAACACAAAAAAAGGCGTTCTACTCCGTGTAATATATACTATTTTTTCTTCAAGCGTATTAAAGTGCAAAAATTCATTTATTTATCATAAATGTACAAATATTCAAACTACAGTCTTACATGTTGACACAATATGACAAGTGGCTAGTGGATAGCGCGCCACCGGTGGCTTTCGGTATTAACATTATGTTACTAGTAAAACAATGTCCACTACGGTGGCGTTCGGTACTAACATTTTGTTACTAGTAAAACAATGTCCTTCTTCTACTTCTGTTTTTGGTGACATAATTTAAACATTTTAATACGCTTGAAGAAAAAAATACGTTTTTGTTTATTATTTGCTCATTTCGATACCGACCTCAAGTAATAAAGTTTAATTAACTGGGCGATGGTGAAATTTTATTTCATAATTTTTAGCGATCTTTTTTGAAGGCGGTTCAATTTTTCTTTAAAAAATGTTTTCACTCTTGCTAGTTACTTCTTTATCTAGCTTCTATACAGTAAAAGAATATATCAATTGTTTTGAATTTTTAAGCTTTAACGTCAGGCTTGTTGCCAGAAAATTCTGAAATACCCGTATCCCAGTTCATGTAAATCTGCAAAAACATTATATATTTTTTTAAATTCAGTTTTGTTGATATATATCAAGTAATGTTATTATCTTAACAATTGCTGCATGATCAATTTAAATCAAAGCAATAATTCCTTAAATAAAAATAAGAAATAAGAATACGCCCGTCTAGACACAGATTTCAAATTATTTTATTTGGAGGGAAACCAATATTAGATATCTTTCGCTTAGACTGTAACTATCTTATATTAATGCCAAATTGTGTATTTTCTTTACATAATTTTACCTAACACTTCTATTTTGCTCAATCACTTGAGAATCGATAAATATTATATACATGTATTTAGAAGGAATTAAAAGGTATTTATATTTGCTATTATTTAAAAGTTATCTTAAAAATGTAAACAAAATTCACGGCGGGCGAGGATTATGTGGCAACATTGTATAAAAACGGCTTTCCACCTCTTCCAACTTTACTTGCGTGCTGTCAGTTGTCACTTCTTGTCACAATTCACAATACAAGTGAAAGATACATATTGGTTATATTTATTTGTTGTTTGTTTATGTGAATATGTGGCGTTCTATTTCGTTATTTTATATTTTATCAATAAACTATTAAGATAGAGTTGAATTTTGTCATCCAATTTGCTCAAAGTTAATTATGACATGATAGTTTCTTTCTATAAACAAAATTTGGATTTTTGTCAGCAAACGTGAAAAATCAACACGATGTTAGAACACATCTGTCATTTGACTAGCCGTTAACATTATTGCCATATATTGCTAAGTATGTTTTTAAAAATCTAATCGTCATTCAAAATTATTTAAAATATTTAATAATTCACGCCTATTATTATTTTTTACATCACAAAATTAAACTTAATATATTAATATTGATTTAATAAGTGAGCTTTATACCTTATTTTCTTCAGTCATATTTACTAGAACTGGAGAAGAAATTTCAATTTGGCAACACCACACTGTTTTGTATAAAACCATTCTATCAACAAACACAGACTACCTATGTCATCGGCAGATTGCTTACGCCAATTTAAAACGCTTTTCGAGCCACTTATTTTAAATCTCGTTTTCTCAAAAAATTGATAATTATTTTCGCGGAAATCTGTATTGGAATAATAATAATATTCTATGATATTATTCAATAAAAAAAAAATTGGAAAATACTCCATTATTATGGTAACCATATTGAATTCACTGTTTTAATTCTAAATTTTTAAGATCAGATTCGGTATCACATATACAGGGTGTCCCACCGGGAACTGAATTGATCGATATAGGGAAAAGTATGCACCAAAAATTTTTTAAAATTTAGGGAATTATTAATGTCAGTGTGACCAATCCAAAGAAAATTACAAGCATTTGGCACTTCTGCTTGTACCAGAAATCGATACCAACTCGCTTATTTTAAATAGAACACCCTATATATTTCGAAGTTTTCGAAAAGAGCGAGAACATGTAGCATACTCTATACCTAAACCCAGCTGTTTCAGAGATATTTGATATTTTATAAAAAAAAATTGAGACGTGTAACGGTTTGCAATAACCTTTAATAACTTTTTTCACGTAGAAGATTCTTAATTGCTTTTTAGCACGCAGAAAGACTATAGGGTGAGCTTATAACGATGAATCTTATTTTAGTTACTAATCAGTAGATTTAAAATATTAATAATAGGTTAGTACAGTATAAGATTAGATCAGATTCATCGTAACCAACAAATTAGTTATCAGTATATGTTGTTATAACTAAAAAAATGTAATGACCTAGCAACCTTTTACTATAAAAGGCAATGCACGAACTCAGATATTCATTGGGTCCGGCACGATGGTCTTTTAGCTAAAATGGGTTACCCCATTGCACCCGTTAAGTTCGTAAAATCATATCTGCACCAACGAGGGATGAGGTGAAGATAATGGACAAAGTGTCCACTTAGAGAACAATGGACGCAGGAGTCCCCCAGGGCTCAGTGCTCTCCCTGCACTAGTTATCCATCTTCACCTCCGATCTACCACGAACCGAGCGGACTTCCATGGTCCTCTGCGCCGATGACCTGATTGTCAGATCCTTTAATGCGAGGATCGCTACCAGATACCTCCAAGAGGCAGCCTCCCTACTAGAGGATGGAAGGTAGCCGTCCACGCAGAGAAAAACAAGGCGGTACTTTTCAGAAAGGTAGGAAAACAAATCCCCACAGGTCACGTCCCCATGTATGGCGAGGATATGGCACGATACGGCCAACTACCTTGGCGTGATCATGGACAAAGGCCTAACACAAAATCCATCGTCAAGAAAGCCAGCAAAACGAGAGCTCTAATCTACCCGATGGTGAGCAGACAGAGCAGACTCAACCTGAGGAATAAGCTCAAGCTTATCAAGTCATTCATCAGACGCCAATTGACGTACGCCTCTGTAGCCTGGGGCTACCAAGCGGATACTACGTTCAGCAGATCCAGACAATAGAGAACGTCGTCCTCTGGACAGCGGTGGACGCACCATGATTCGTACGCAACGCAGACATTTGTACGCAACGCAGACATCTTCAGGGACATGAAGTACACCTTAGTCACCCTAGTCACCGAAATTATCCGGGAGAGAGAGCCAAGAAGATATACCCCCCCCTTGCTGTGGAGCATGGGAACCCGTTGACCGAGGAGTCTACTGACTACAACCCAGCCGACGCACAGTGGCGAGAAATGTTGTGTTCCACCCAAATTACTCTAGAGGTCGTAAATTTTAAGTTATTGAGACATTTTTTTTTTAATGTTCGTCTTGAATTTACCTATCGATCCCTCTCTAGCCGGATTTTGAAATTTCATTTTTCATTTTTTTTTAATTTTTAATAAAAGATCATATTTTTACAAAAAGATACTATTTTTTCTATTAAATTTATTCTAACGGGCCGTAAATTTGAGGTTCCGTAACAATTTTTTTTTTTAAATCTTTTAATCAGCTATTGATCTGTCTAGATGCATTTTTGATTTAGTTGTTGACAACTGTCAAAATTACTGTTAAATATAAAAAAATACGATTTTTAGATAAATAATTCATACAATAACAGGTTGGTGTTCAGAAAAATATATATAGTGTTTTCAATGTACCTGGTTCCGAAGTTGACAGGAAAATATGTATTTCTAAATTTGGCAGCTGCCATAATTGTTATCAAATTTCCAAAGATAGATGGAAGAGCTTATTAATTTTAAAAATACCCTGTAAATGTATAGAAAAATAGATACATATTGTTTTTGATCTGTTTGATTTAGTAACTGACAGGAAGATATGAGTTTTAAATTTGGCAGCTGTCATAATTGCTGTCAATTTTCAAAATATAGAGGTAACAGCTTATTAATTTTAAAAATGCACTATAAATGTATAGAAAAATAGATATACCGGGTGACACAGGAGATATGTAACACCCCGTAGCATGTTTATTTAAAAAGATATTATTTTGAAATTTGGTGGACTTATATAATGCGTGATTGTCCTTTTTTTGGTCTAAACAAGAAATTTTTTCCACTTCCGGTTTCACCGGAAGTGACATCTACTTCTTTATTTTAAATGGCACCCTGTATATATTTTTTTCATATCTGATTCTACTTAAATTTTTCTTTTCAACTATTTATACCAAAATGACATTCGTTTTTAAAACGGCTGCTGAAAACCATTTTATTGCACTAAGTCAAGTTGGCTATGGAATGAAATGTGGCTGTAATTAATGCTTAATGTGCTGCGATATCAAAAGAATCTTGGTACACAATTTTGTGTTTCATATTTGTTTTGTTCTAATCAGTAGCCGAAGAGACTTTGTAGAATTTTTATATCAAATAAAAATCTCTAGACTAAATCCCCGAAATCATAAAAACTAAGATAGAAACACTAATTTTAAATTTGACCCATTTGTAAAATATTTATTCATCTTTCACTTTTACCCAATACAATTCATTGTTATGTCTGATTTTGCTTGCTTTTAAATAAAATTGTTTTCGAAGAATCTCAAAATGCTGGCCATTATTTTCCCTGAAGCGTCGAATTCTTGTATCCAGTACCTCTAAGCACATTTTCTAACTGCAATTCAGTAAACTAATTTATTGCTAACCTAACTCTCATTTTTTTAAGTCTTTCCTATTTTGCAGTGGAGTTTTATAAACCATTTCCATTAGATGGCCCCATATGAAATTATCAAGTGGCGTAAAAACCGGACACCTCGGGGTCCATCTAATTGGTAAAAGTGAAATATGAATAAATATTTTACAAATGGATAAAATTTAAACTTAGTGTTTCTATCTTAGTTTTTGTGATTTTGAGGATTTAGTCTAGAGATTTTTCTTTAATATAAAAATTGTACAAAGTCTCTTCGGCTACTGATTAGAACAAAACAAATGTGAAACACAAAATCGTGCACCACGGTTCTTTTGATATTGCAGTACACTAAGCATTAACTACCGCTACATTTCATACCATAGCCAACTTGACTTAATGCAATAAAATGGTTTTCAGTAGCCATTTTAAAAATGAATGCCACCTTGCTATACACAGTTGAAAAGAAGAATTTAAGGAGAACCAGATAGGAAAAAAATATATACAAGGTGCCATTTAAAATAACAAAGTAGATGTCACTTCCGGTGAAACCGGAAGTGGAAAAAATTTCTTGTTTGTACTAAAAAAAGGACAATCACACAATATATAGGTCTACCAAGTTTCAAAATAATATCTTTTTAAATAAACATGCTACGGGGTGTTACATATCTCCTGTGTCACCCGGTATATTGTTTTTAAACTGCCAGATTTGGTAGTTGACAGGGAAATATGGTTTTTAAATTTGGCAGCTGCCATAATTATAGCAAAACGGATACAAATTGTTTTTAATGTACCTGGTTCCAAGTTGACAGTAAAATATGATTTCTAAATTTGGCAGTCCTGTTTATCAAAAAAACAGGGACATCATAACGGGTGAGTATGAGAACCGCCTCTGAAGACAACCCACAGAAGAGACATGACGATCATCCAACCACCCACCCACTACCCTGCTACAAACCACCGTCCAGTACCATACTCATCTAGCTCCGTGCAAGCCGAAAGTGCTACCAAAGCACTTAGATCTGACTTCCTCGAGCTACATACCTCATTCTCACCTAACCGATGATCCGAATGGCAGGATGTCAATTGACGTTCTGTGTACCGGCAGTCAATCCCTTCCAAAAACCTTAGAGTTTCCTAACATACCGATGACTACCCCTGGGGGTGACAAGCTGGCGAAGAAAGAACACCAAGAGAGAAGAGCGCCAAAAGATAAATGCCTTAGCCAGCAAGGTCCAACAAACCAGGACCCAGGGAGGTGGGCCAAAATCATCCGCACCGCTCACATTTGTGAGTGGGGCTGATGTAAAGTAAGCTGACCCACCCTGCACGAGGCCGGTCTAGGTCTACAACGATGTACTAGGGTAAAGAGCAGTAGTCCTGCTGGACCCTAGAAATCCGAGACCGTCATCGCTGCCAAAGGATATTGGCGCAGATATTCATTCTTATCCTGAGAATAGTCCGGGAACCTCAAATAATCAAATCACACAAATAATGCCGGCTAGATAATGTGTCGCTTAAAACTCACAGTAGAGAACCAGTCTAATCTGAGTAACGTAATATTGACTTAATAATGAGATCTCTCCGATATTAAGTTCATAGTATGAGACTGTCCGAATCTTGTACATATGAAAGCAATCATTATCAAATGCTAGCACTGTTTGTGGGGTTAAGCTATCAACATTTTTAAGGTATCACGTCCTAAATTATATGTCATATAATAGCTATCAAATAAATCAAGTCAAAGTATCGGCTGATATGTCAGTCGTCAAATTAAGTGTCAAAGTGATAGTTGACATATCAACTGCCATATTATTTATTTTAGAGTGACACCTGTCGATATATTTTATCTTTGCTATGAACATTTATTGAACCTTGGAATTACTCCACTGTTAACTATTCGGACACAATGGTTCTAAATATTGTAGAACTGTAATTGCAATGTTATGAGCTACGTTCTACAGTTTAAAGACATTAAATAATAATATATCAAGTTGCGAGTTTTTTAAGTTACATTATTTAAACTTCAAACCGCGAAAACTTGTTTAATTCTCCTTTTTCCCATGTAGATATTGCAGGGGTTTAACTTACGACTTTTTCAACTATTTGCGATTTAAAATTTAATTTTAAAATTGAAAATTGCAGTTCTCGGTGGGACACCCATGCTTTCACATACAAAGAATTTTGAATTTTTTTTGTTCAAATGAAATTTTTTGTCATCAGCCCCTCCCACTGTTACCCCCATTACCTCCCAGACCTTATTATTAAAGGGGATAAAAAAAATAAAATTGCAATTTAGTGTGTACACAAAAACCGAACTCCTAAAATTTTTCTATGGCATTAGCCACCCCCTTACGACCTCACCTCATTTTGAAGTGAGCAAAGGAACACAATTATGATTTAGTGTGTATACAGCAAGAAAGGCTTTAAATTTTTTTTTTTTTTGGGAGTAGCCAACCATCCCCATTACCACCTTATCCCATTATTAAAGGAGGTAAAAATCAAATTGTGAGTTAGTGTGTATATAAGAATCAAAGGCCTTAATTTTTTTTTTGCAACAGTCTCTCACTCTACGACCCCCCACTAACGGGTACCATATCGTTTAGTAGGTTTTTGGGGTAGACGATTTAAAATATTATTTCATTAAAGTTCTATGAAAAATTATTTCCTTATAGTGGAGTGCAAATACATATAGTATAGTATCGAAATTTTGTTGTTGTTGTAAGAGAATTGTATAGGAAATCTGGATTCATTCGCCAGATTCGCAAATCTTGTTTCCAATTTAAACACATAGTCCGGTTATTAGGTAGTTTGTTGGAAACAAACCGTGAAGTAGCTATGAACTCCTGTTCCTTTATGTTTTTTGGGGTGCTGATTACGAATTTGAGGTTTGCCAATAAACGCTTTCCAGGAATTTAAGTTATAGCCAAAAAACTGGAAAAAAAAGTGTTTTTCTCATTTTTTTGTTTATAACTCAAAAACTATCAACTTCATTTTTATACTAAAATAATCTGCATAAAACTTCCTCTAATTAAATTCCTTACTAGTTTAACTTACCTGTTGCTCGACCCGGCTTGAACAACAAGAAACCGTCCGGTCTGTATACACTAAAATGATCTGCCTTATTATTCAATTTCTATGTTAGTTAATAAACCTTTCCTACCGTAAACTGCTTTGTGCAACTGAAGTTTTCTTCTATTATATTATGAATAAAATACCTTGACTAAAAGGGTTGATGTTGATGTTGATGTTGATGTTGATGTTGATGTTGATGTTGATGTTGATGGACATGTAGAGCCACTTTCATAATGAGAATTTATTGACAAACGACTAAAAGTATTTAAATTAAGTAGTTTTTAAATAATCGTACCACACCACAACTACTACACTACTAACTTTCAGTAGTTTCAATGTCAAAAATGTTTTGCTACTTATACTTTATACTTATCAAAAAATAGTGAGGCAAACAATGCAGAACGCATAGTTATTTAGGCACACGGCACGTCACACATGAGTAACGTCACAACGCACTCGCATAATCACTTTCGCTTCTCAGTTTCGATGGCCTCTTGCCTCAGAGGTACTCGGCCAGGGATCAGATATAATCACAAAAAATTGAACTTGTGTGACAAACAATGCAAAACACATCGATAAAAAAGAAATCAAATTAAGGAAACAAATGAATTCCCCAAAATTTCTCAAAACTACCATTCCTCAAAAATTACCCTCGCGTACGTTGAATTACTCGGAATTACATTCCTTCGAATGGAATCCCTCCGCCCTTCAACACACTTGCTTGGTGTTGAGCTTGAGTGTCAAAATAATACGCTAACTTCAACCCGCTTTTGTGCATAAACGGTACACGTAGCGAAAAAATTAGTAAGGACATAAATTAAAGGAAATTTTGTGCAGATTATTTAGTATATAATTATGTTTTACCCAAAGTTGATAGTTTTTGAGTTATGAGCAAATACCCGGAAATAAAAACTTTCTTTTCAAGTTTTTTGGCTACAACTCAAATTCCAGGAAAAATTTTTGTTGGCAAAGATTCGTAACCACAAAAAACATAC
Organism: Rutpela maculata; assembly: GCA_936432065.2. Classification (NCBI taxonomy): domain Eukaryota; kingdom Metazoa; phylum Arthropoda; class Insecta; order Coleoptera; family Cerambycidae; genus Rutpela; species Rutpela maculata. The sequence continues at coordinate 228,302,424 of OW386285.2, forward strand.
AGGAGCAAAATATCATATGATTTGATTTTAAAACCCCCCATTCAGCACTTAATTACTGGACTAGAACCGCATGTAGCTTTCGTTTTCTTGCCTGAATACGGCGAAGCAATAAGAAGAGTTATGTACTTATTTCTTTGGCTGAATCCTGTTAAGATTATGTCAAGTGAGAGAGAAAGCCGACTTTCTTAATCAGCCAACAATTCCCAAAGATTTATAATGGTAAATTGTACAAAGTCTCAGCAAATTGTACATTACATTTTAGCCCGTTAAACCTCCTTAGTTTTTTTGGTATTTCGTTTTGCATTAACAAAAGATCACAAAAAGTTTCCAGCATTAATAAACTCTTAGAAAACTGTCACTCGAAAACTGTGCGAACTACAAATTTTTGAATGCTACTTATTCCATAATTTTGTATTCATAATTAAGTATTTATAAAGTTCCAAAATTAATTAAGAAGTATACCGTTGTGTTCGGCTTTCCTATATCCCCTATACTTCTTGTGTCACAATGCAGAACAGCCGTGCTTCCAGTTTGACCTTCCACCAGCTTGGGAATAATTGCTTTATTAGCTGCTGGGTTCGGTAACTTTTTAAGTTCACTGATAGTATTGTTAGTTCTATTCCTTCTTGCGTTAATTTCTCGATGATTCCTTGATCTTCCATAATCTGAAAAAAAATTTATATATGAGTTACAATAAATAGTAATTTCCAAACTGACCAACTAAATACGAGAACAATTTAGTATTTAATAGAAATTATTAAAAGATTTGAATAAAAGATCCCTATCATACGTTTTAATATAATTTTAAAGCAGAATATTACAAAGATTCAGGCACAAAGAAATACGATTATATCGAAACTGCAATATACAGTGTGTTTCTTTAGATCGAATGAACTTGGCGTAGATTATTCGATATATTAATTTCGCTTTAAAACATTACTATTGTATTTCAAAGACTATTGCGAAACGAGTAAAAATTGCATTCTGGAGTTGCTGACTGCGAATAGCTATTTGATAATAAATGTTAAAAACATTTTTATAAAACTTTGTTAACAATTATCAATATTGAGTGGATTAAAAATACGATTGGTTTCGTTATTTTTTCATTTTTACACCGACCTCAATATCCAGTGGCGGATTTAAGGTAAAAGGCCCCGGTGGCAAACGCTTTGAAGGGCCCATTTTTTCGGATGATAAATAAATAAATTATATTCGCACGCAAGCGTTTTATGAGGGCCCTGAGGGCCCTTTTGTACAGAGGCCCAGGTGGCATTTACTCATTTGCCGCCCGGTTAGATCCGCTACTGTCAATAACTATTCTGCCGTGCTAAAATCAAAAGCCGTATCTACAAAAATATCCGAAATCGGGTTTTTAATGGTTTTGGTATATTAACATTTTATTCTATCTATTTACTAAAGCACACTACATTATTTATATTGAAAAACATTTCACATTTTGTCGTATCTTCACAAGACTTCTGGTTTTCCTAAGTACAAATGTGGTATCTGCATGCTACTAGTTGAAAACGCAGTAACTACGTGTGAGAAAGTGCATATGCCGCATTTCTTTCTAGTATGCTGTAGTTCCCTCCTTTTCGATCAGGAAACGTTGTTAATTGCGCGCTCTATTTCTAGTTAGTTGCTCTATGTTCTTCAAAGTGTTTACATGTCGTGTCAATTATTGGTGATAAAAATTGAAGGTAAATCAACATTCTGGGATGTTTTTGTTATCATGTGTTATTTTCATGGGAATGCTGAGTTAGAATAATACCCCATCTGCATTTTAAATCAGTATACTGTAGATACCGCATTGTGCTTTAGCATGTACAAATATATTTTTAACAATAAAAACAGTATCTAATTTTTGGGATAAACTTTTAACTTTTCTTTAAATTTAACATATCTAGTCGATTTTTTACGTCATTTTACATGGGAAATTATCTTGATTATATAACTTGTGTTGTAATTTACCAAGTACTATCAAAAAAACTTTGATGTTAAATTTCTCGATTCTTTGTCGCCAGTAGATAAGGCGCGGTGTTTGATTTTAGCACGGCAGTATTGAGGTCGGTGTATTGTAAAAACCGCTACGCCTAAAGGTAGACTTTCGCAACAAACGACAGCGACCGAAGACCGAGACAGGCGACAGAGACAGACGACAAGCGACCGAGCCAAGAGGCAGAGAGCTCGTTCGCAACGACCATTTACTGGTGAACTTACGCGATATTATAAGGCCTGCAAGTAACAAAATTTTTAAGATAAAATTCATATATCGTTTAATTTACGTTAAAGTCGCTCGAACTTGAAAGACGCACTGTATATCGACCGACCAACCGCACCAGACGTGCTTTGCCCAAGTTAAATCCAGCAGCAAGACCGCCCAGACCAGCACAACCAGGAGAGAGTGAGTAAGAATAACTATTTTAATGGAGGTATTGATTTGGCTAATGTCAGGTATCTGTATATAACGTATCATTCACTGATTCTCACTTGTTCTGTATGTATACATCTTGCGCGTCCTCGAGGTACCTAGATTCATCTGCACTGTCTGGATATGTCGTGGAAGTAGACTTGATATCACTGGGGTCTCCGGATTCATCTACACTGTCCGGAGGAACCAGCGTTTACACCATATAGTTATCACTCGGGTATTTACTTGCATTTTGCCTACTGTCATGTTCTCGAGGTACCTAGGTTCATCTGCCTGCTTGGGTATATCGTGGATGTGAAAAGGCGGCGTTGGAACCCCGGGTTCATCTGCACTGTCCGGGGAAACTAGCGTATTCAATATAATAAATGTCAATCCGGTATTTACTTGCATTTTTGCTTACTCTCGTGCCTCGAGGTACCTAGGTTCATCTGCTTGCTTGGGTATATCGTGGGTGTGAGAAGGCACCGTTGACAGCTCCGAATTCATCTGCACTGTCCGGAGAAACCAGCGCATCACCCATAAAAAGTTGTTACTCGGGTACTCACTTGCATTTTCTTTATCCACTGTCTCACTCTAATTAATTTTACTGCGTATTAGCCAAATTTGACGCCTAGGGTATCCTTTTGTTGCAATTTGCACTGTATATCATTTTTGCTTACTCCTTCCTAGTATCTAACTACTGTCCGTAACAAGACCGATTCTACCGCTTGCTCTGTCCCTGTCACCGCCATTCGTTCCGCCCCGGTCATCGTATGTCATTAGCGTAGTGCCGCCACTGCTGCCATACCGCTGATTTGCTAACGTCTGTCCTAGTAACATCACCGTAACACCGTAATTTCATCGTAACACCTCACGTAACCGTCATAGTATCATAGCCTCGGTCCTTGAATTTTGGTTCCTTACATATAAATCTGTTGGTAGCTTAAGTGTACGTAGCATTGTAGAGTATAGGAAATAAATAGATATTTGTTTTTACCGAATTGTGAGTTTTACTGTGTGTGTGTGAAAGTCTAATTTTCCCAATTGACCCACTGGAAGTTACTGTTTTCTCCACTGTAGTTACCCCAGCCCTACTGTAACAGGCTGTGTTAAGAGGCTAGTGTGGGATCTTTGCCCCACGTAAAAATTGTAAAGGTGGCGCCCGAGCAACCGAACCGTTGCTAAGGTGTGACCGCTTTTCGGCCTCACCGAAAAGCATGTCGCAATATTAGCATAATTTGTTAAAAAATATGCAGTGATAATTTGGTGAAAAGTTTTTGGGCTAGAGTGAGTTGAAAGAAAAAATAATTGTTTTATTTATCCAATAGACACCGAAAATGGAAAATGGTCGGCGAAAAATCGTGTGACCGTGTTAAATAATTATTTATAATAAATTAAAGTGCAATATTAACATAATTTGTTAAAAAATATGCAGTGATAATGTGGTGAAAAGTTTTTGAGTTAGAGTGAGTTAAAAGAAAAAATAATTGTTTTATTTATCCAATAGACACCGAAAATGGAAAAATAAAATCATGTGATCGTGTTAAATAATTATTTATAATAAATTAAAGTGCTTGACGGATCAATATGAAATTCAATATGGTTCTATTCTGATGATAGACGAAGCAATTAAGTGGATTCGTTAAGAATTGCAACCTGTAGAATAGAGTGTTTCCGTACATACGTACAGATCAATTGACAGAGATCTATAAGTACAACAATTTTCAATGCAATTTTGGAACTTAAATAAAGGTCAAATCAATTTAAAAATGGCATCATTTTATAGAGTAGCATCTACCCCTTTCAAAAAGCTATAATGTTATGAAAATCGATTCCTTGTAGAATTAAACAAGTAGAAATACTTTTATCAGTGAAACTGAATGCTGGTTCGTTGAACGAGAATAGATCACATACCAAATGGGGTGTGCAATTGACTTATGTTATTGGGTGAAGATGATGGCCTGTTTTTGTATTATTTATATAAAAAATGTGAAAGAGCATCAATAAACCTCTTGTTTGACAAGCGAAGCTTTTTTTTAAGCTGTCAATATCACAACATTTAAAAGCAGATGAAGAAATATTGCAGGTTAATTACAACATAATTTTAATAATTTGTTTTGCGTTTAACTGAAAAACAAATAGAACCAAAAAGAATTGGGATAGTAATTTTAGACTGGCACTTTTTTAATTCACTAATTCTATTAAAATTTCATCTTCTTGAAATGAAGAAGCATTCAATTTTGTCTGAAATTAAGTAATTTGGAGTTTTTTCACTGACCAGGCCATTATTTTCAGAGCAAATACACTCGGCGATAGCGACACTATCGCTTCAGGAAACAGGCCGTGAGAGACGGGATGAGACAACCACCGAGCCGCGCGTCGCTGTCGCACGCTTCGAACGAGGTCGCATTGAATTACATTGTACCGGTGGTGTCGCTGTCGCCTGTTTCTATCGCCTGACTCGGTCGCCTGTCGCTGTCGTCTATTACGAAAGTCTACCTTAAGGAATCACTACTTCCACGTCCAAATTTTCTGGGAGGGTGTGGTAGTGGAGGCGGGTGTTGTAAACAAACATTTTTAGGCCTTTGGGACTTGTACACCCAATAAATCACAATTAAATTCTTTTACGATTTTTAAAATTTTCGCCATAACCACGTACTTGCTTACTTCTGGCCATGCCAAGGAAAGACAGAATGCATGAATCCGAATACAAAATATTTATGTATTTTTGAAACCTTGACTCTAGTTCTTGAAATACACACCCTTAACATCATTATAAGTCTATGTGTAATTGTGCAGTCACTTTGAATTTTAACTTTTTGACATAAAATTCCAACATCAACTAGTCGAAAATATCGAACGATCAATTTCAATGGAATTCCGACGAAATAATAATTTTTAAATATGAATTTTTCAGTTTCAGACTGAACGCGACATAATGAAAAAACAGGACCATCACCTAACATAGTGTAGTGGCTTAGAGCAAATACCAGGCAGAATCGTGACCTGATGGATTAAAGCGCCAAATTTTGCAGAGTTCTTATATACCCTCAGTACCATCAATTCAGGGAGGTGTGTCCGATTTCATTGTCCGCCATCTTGAAATACGACGCTATCTTTGTTTTATTTGAACTGGAACTGTAAATTTTCGACTATTATTTGGTTTTTACTAAATATCTCCCCAACTTCTAGGTTTATGGCAAAAAGGATCTAATTTAAACTGAATTTGTTACAATTTGAGACCAGGGCTGCTTTTGTAACTTTAATATTTTGCGAGATACAAGCTTCCAAAGTTTTGGACTTTTTTCAGGTTATTACGAAAATCGGTTGGGTTTACAGCAACACTATTCGAATCAATTTTAATCTAGACCAAATTTGCTACAACTTTAGACTAGATCTGTTTTTGTAACTTTAATATTTTGCGAGATACAAGCATCCAGACTTTCTAAATGCTTAGCCTCTGTCTTTGAGTAATCACGGGGATTTACTACTGACTGATAGATCAGATTTACTGTCCTGCCTATCTTCAATTAAAGACCATGATATACCAAACTTTGATGCCAAAATATTTGACGGACCTGCCAATGTATATGCACTTCCTAAATATGATGCATGTATATTTGGAGAATATAGTGATATGGTCTTCTTACCATGGATTAAGAATCGATGTTGTGTGGGACATATACAAGCCAGACAATCTGAAGGAAACTACACGTGTGAAGAGAGGGAAGGGAGAAAGGAGAAAAGTCACAAGGGAAACCACACTCCCCAAAAATATTGTTACATTCCTGAAGAATTCAGAGAACAAAACAGAACTGTTTACCCTACTAAGTGATGAAGTCGCAGCTTATGACGTACAAGAAGGTAAAGAAATATACATCACCTATAGTAAATCTGTTATTTCAAGAAATAACAGAGCATCGATGTCCAAAATTTACCACAAAAAAGCTGATACCAGAATGTGTCTTCATATATTGGATGCATACAAAAGGGTGCAACCAACATCCTGGTAAGTACAGTTGACACAGATGTTATTGTTATTGTAATCAAATCAAATCAAATCATTTATTTAGTTCATCACAAAGCTAAGACTTCGGAACACGTCAAGTTACATAATACATTACAATACAGAAGATAATAAAAGTATTAAGCATTAAAAAAATACAGATTAAAATAACAAAAGAATAAAGCACATCAATTTGTATGACAATATTACAGTTTAAAATATACACACAATATAAACATACACGTATATAAGTAATGTTATTAGATATTTCTGTTCTGTGTTTGAGACATATATTCAAAAAACTCATCAATGCTATAGAAGGGGTTGCCGGTAAGTGTTGTTTTCATGTAATTTTTGAATTTATTGAAATTTAACGAATGTACATTGATAGGTAAAACATTATAAAGTTTAATGTCAATACTGCTGTCCATTCTCGCTAATCTTGTTTGAGGTACTAATAAATTAGTTTTGTTTCTTGTGTCATGCATGTGAATGTCAGTCAATATGGGATACTTATCGATGTTTTGTTTGATATATGACAATTTCATAAATATTATTAATGAAAAGAGAGTCATGATTTTTAATTTTTTAAATATTGGCACACGGGAGTCCCTTGACTGAGCACTTACAATAGATCTCACTGCAGTTTTTTGTATCAGAAATATCGTATTTAAATGTACTTGACCAGTTGAACACCAAACAACTAAGCCATATCTCATAATTGATTCGAACAATGCATAGTAGGTAGTGACTGCAGCTAACTGGTTTATAAACTGTTTGACCTTACGTATAGCATAAACTGCACTATTTAGCCGTTTGCAGAGTTGATTGATATGTTCCTGCCAAGTGAGTCTAACATCTATATATACTCCTAAGAATTTGGTGAAGAGTTCGTCTGGGTTAATATCTACATTGAATAAAGGCCTAGTCTTAGAAACGAGTGATTTGGTTTTAATATCATTTAGTACAGGCTGGTTTGTATTAAACCAGGTTTTAGCTTGATCCATGACCTCCCCAAGGATTGTCATTGAATCCTCATCTTGTTTAATATTAACTCCAAATGTTGTGTCGTCAGCATACATAACTGTAGCTATATTTTTGTTAAAAATATTTGGTAGATCATTTATATAGATTATGAAAAGAAGGGGACCCAATACTGACCCTTGGGGAACTTCTCTTTTTATAAACTGGGTACTACTTCTTTGGTTTTCACTGCATATTATTTGAGACCTATTTGATAAATAAGATCTTATCAGTTGTAATGCAACTCCTCCAACTCCATAAAATTCTATTTTACAGAGTAACATATTATGCTCTACACAGTCGAGGGTAAGGGTAAACAGGTAAACACTTCCGATTATTATCATATCAGCGCCATCTGCCAAGAGCTCGGAGAAACCAATTTTTTGGTAAGTGTGAAAAAGTTAGCATGGAAAACATGGAAAGCATACCCTCCGTCTATCTTCTCTGCAAAACATCCATTTCGGCCAGTAGATGCTAAAACTGGGGCATTTGAACTTATAGAACGATTCACATGCATCCTGCACGATGGCACAACAGAACTTGACAGCATCAACAAACCCAGAGAGGATCTCTTCACACAAGGAAAAAAAGGCAATACCTTCACACCACTTTTCAAAGATGGCGAATATATTTTCGCACTCAAGGCGTTCATACGTACCAAGTTTATGATTGCCAGTCGTAAATTTGTGAACTCGTCGAATCACAAGGGTAACTAGTACATGCGGTAGGAAGAGCCGATACGCCGTCAATTATCGTGAAAGACAAGACGTTCGCACCACTTTTCAAAGTTGTTGAATGTCTTTTCGCACTCAGGAGGTTCATACTTACCAGGTTCCTGATTGCCATTCATAAACTTATCATTTTTTTTGTCTGAATTTTTTTCAAATTTGGGCGAGCGTAGCGCTTCCTTGTACCGCCCAAAATGAATGGGAGTCTGGTTTCAAGATTTTTGGGGGTAAGTTAAGAAATCCCTCCAACCCTCATACGTAAACCTATGACTTATTTATGACTTTTTTTACTTTTACAAGTCATATTTCTTACACCTTTGGGGGCTTCCCGTACGCCCCTGTCCCCAAAAAAGGGCTGGCATGGTCATTTTTGTGCTCTACTGCCCCAAATTAACAACAATTCACATATTTTGGGAGTAAACCTATGACACCCAATTAGTGGTCGGCGTTCTCCTAGTCTATAAATAACCTGCATAACACCAGTGACAGTCCAGGGGAATGATTTTAGAGCACTTCGGGTCCATGCAAAATTTATTCTCACAAATTTTCAATAATTATGAGTATGAGTGGAATCTGTGATTAAATACTATATCGTAGCATTTATTTTTTTAAAGTTAACAAGTTTTTTAGCGGCACGGGGCATCAAATATGATAGTTTTAAAATTTTCACCCATACATGTAAAATTTCATAAAACCAAGACATACAGGACAATGAAATTTTTTATTACGCCACTGAAAGACGCATTTAAATTGTCATTAGTTGCCACAAAAACCATAATTTTTTGTCTTTAAAAATTCACCTTTGGATTAGTATGGAAAAATGTTATTATTAGTAGGCTTTACCAATTCTCCAGTTACTATAGTAACACAAGTCAATTATGATTATGAACAAAGTATGATAAATGTCCAATTTCTTCGCGTTTATTATTTTGTAAGTATGTGATAATTATGGATGATAATAATTGATAACTTTGCTTAAAGAAATTGAAATAGAACGACATCCTGATGATTATGACAGATAGAGAACACAGGTATGTTGAATTTTTAATAATAGGCACCCAAATAGTCGGAAAGTGTTTGGACTCGCAGATTACGAATCCGAAACAAGATGGTGGATTCAATATGTGATGTAAAATTATATATTGATGTTAATTACCTACTTTGTACGATATACGGCCCTCTGGCCGTTGAAAATTAGTTATACTTTTTACGTTGCTAAGAATGCAAACGCTGCCTGCATTCAGTTATTGATTATTGTCACAGAACCATCTAGTGGAAGGTGAGTGAATTTATATCTAAACTCTGGATTCTCATTTATGGTTACTACCTTCTTATTTTGTCTCTACCAGGAAATTATATTTACAGCTTACTTTTGTACTGTTTTCCATTGCGTGCATAAAATGTTTTTTTATTTCATTGCTTTCTAGTTTCATAGGTGGCGCTACAAAGACGAAAATATGTCTATATATTAATGAGATATATTTTTTGATCTTTGTAATGGAGGTATTTCGATATAAAAACATAAAATAAGAAAGTGTCGATATCAATATTACGTTAATTCTTAAAATTATTGAGAACGTAAAAAAGCGACATTGAAATGTTAAAAGAAATACTAAATTAGGTATTTCAACATTATTACTGCGGATAAATAACATTTTAAAAAATATCATCAACCTAGTATATCACTATAGTTGTATATTCGTCTTGATTTTTTCTAGTAACTAAATTCCTATAATTTCTCTAATAATGCGTGTTGTGTGTAATTCGAGCGCAAAGTGTCATTGTCACTCCGCTTCGCGTCGCGCGTCAACTTCCACTGTCAAGCGACAATGAGGCACATTGCGCCTTTAATACACAAATATTTATTATCTACAATCGACATTTAAAGTAAGCTTTCTTGCTGGCACTTGACAATCGCAAAGTTGATGTTTGTCGAGGAGCTATGAATAATCTCACTTTTACGCTCGTCTCCCATGGCAACTAGCGGCAAAGGGCTTTTAAGCTCGCTATCCTTACACAAGTTTAGTCAGATATTTGACAATGTATTTTTATAAAATAATAATAAAGCAAAACTGTTGTTAATATAATGAAAGTTGATATAATAATAATAATTGATTGACAGAGAATATTTTTTTTCATCTTTTTATTTTATTTTACTTTACTGTACTTTACTTTACTTTACTTCATTTCATTTCATTTCATTTCATTTCATTTCATTTCATTTCATTTCATTTCATTTCATTTCATTTCATTTTATTTTATTTTATTTTATTTTATCACATTTGCATGGTATTCTCATAATAAAATGATGATAAATACTGATTTGCAGCCGAAATTCAACTTAGTTATTCCCTTTATTTAGATATTTTCAAATGATTGCAAAGAAAATCATGTGTGTAATTCGAGCGCAAAGTATCATTGTCACTCTCATGTGTTTAACGCGCTCCGCTTCGTCTCGCGCGTCAACTGTCGATCAACAAAATTAAAAAATTCAAAATGATCGCTCCAATATGGCGGATGGAAATTTTTTCTAAAACAAGTTCCATTGTGTGAAACCTTGGGGCTTGCTTGGGCCATTGATTGTTGTCCAAAAGCTATTTTGGACCATTCCACCAAAGATCGTTTCCTTTGATTCTCGCAGGATCTACACTTCGAGAGATTAGATCTGCTGGATTGTCCTCTGTGGATACGTGGTGACACGATTGAGTGGGCAGGAGTTTCTTTATCTCAGCTACTCGATTGGCAACGAATGTTTTCCATCTGGATGCGTCACCTTTGATCCAAGCTAGAGTGATCATCGAATCTGTCCATGCAAAGGTTCGTACTTTTTGGATCTCTAAGGCGGTTATCGTTCTCTTCATTAGTTTGGCGAGTAGCACAGCGGCACAGAGCTCCAGTCTTGGTATGGTTGTTTTTGCTCTAGCCGGTGCAACCTTGGATTTGGCAACCAAAAGGGTGATTGTTGTCTCTCTTAGGTTGTTCGTCACTATGGAGTATATGACTGCTCCATAGGCTCTTTCCGAACCGTCGCAAAAACCATGTAGTTGTAGGTCGGCAGTATTGTTGTAGTTTATCCATCGTGGCAGATGGATATCTTCTGTGATTTTGAGTTGGTCATTGAAAGATGTCCATTTTGCTGCAGTATCCTCTGGAACTGACTGATCCCATTCCAAGTCTTGCAACCAAAGCTCTTGGATTAGTAGTTTGGCCTTTATGGTTACAGGAGCTAGCCATCCCAGTGGATCAAACAGTTTAGCTATCTGTGACAGGATGTTGCGTTTTGTAAGTTTTTGTTGGCAAGCTGTGTCTGCCTTAAACCGGAACGTGTCATCATAGGGTGCCCAGTGAATTCCCAAGGATTTTTTCGTTTTTTTATCTTCAGTTATCTCTAGGGCATCTTGATCTCTTAGTTCTTCTGGTACCTCTTGCAGTACCTGTGGCTTATTGCTAGACCACTTCCTCAAGGAGAAACCTCCAGATCTTAATAGGGCTATTAATTCTGATTGCATTTGGATGGCTTCTTCCATGGTATCGGCTCCTGATAATAGATCGTCAACATAGAAATCTTTCATGACGACTTCCGAGGAATTAGGAAATACGTCTCTTTGATCCATGGCCAATTGCTGAAGTGCTTTTACGGCTAGATATGGTGCAGCAGTTGTTCCATAGGTTACAGTTGTGAGGCTGAATTCGTGAATTGGCTCTGACCTGTCGAATCTCCAGAGTATTCTATGAAGCCTTTGGTCTTCAGTGGTAATTTGGATTTGGCGATACATTTTCTCGATGTCGGCAGTAAGGGCTATTTTGTGCTTTCTCCAACGCAGTAGAATATCTGCCAATTCTTGTTGTAATCTTGGGCCAACGTACATTAAATCGTTGAGGCTGACGCCGCTGGACGTTTTGCAGGAGGCGTCAAAAACTACTTGGAGTTTTGTAGTAGTACTGGATTCTTTAATCACTGGGTGGTGTGGAATGTAGTATTTTTTGTTATCCATTTGGTTTGGAATAACCTCTTTCATATGACCAAGACTCAGAAACTCTTGCATGAATTCTTTATATTGTTTTGCAAGTTCTTTCTCTTTTGATAATTTCTTTTCTAGTTGTAGCAGTCTGGCGATTGCTTGGGGTTTGGAATCTCCCAATGTAGAGGGATTGTCTTTAAGGGGAATTTGGACGGTGTAGGTTCCATCTGTGCTTCTTGTCGTCGTTTTGGAGAAATGTTCTTCACATACTGTGTCATCTGGGGACAGGATTCTCTGGACCGAGACTTTTTCTATATCCCAAAATTTTCTTAGCTGTTCATCTTCTTCAGTGCGGCTTATCATGCTGATGATGTTAATATTGTTAGGCTGAGTTTGCTTAACATTGCCTGACAGTATCCATCCCAGTTCTGTTTGTTGGCCTAGGAGACCATCCTCGGTTTTCTGTAACCCTTGCAGAACAATTTTTCCATATTCCTCAGCTCCAAGAATGGCGTCAATTGGTCCAGGTCTCTTATATGTGGGGTCAGCGAGGATTTGGTTTTGCCATTGCTGCTCATTTATGTACTCCACTGGTTGTTAATTTTTTCAAGCAGCAACTCGTAACGTTTTTTGGGTTTGACTTCGAGCAGTTCTTTGTCAATTAGATGGATGGTCTTGTCTAGTTCTTGCATCCGATGCATCTGACGCATCGTCGCATCGTCTGCATCTCTCGGGTTGAATGGGCTGGATTGCTTTGTGTTAGCTTGGGTGGGCTAGGGTTGATTAGGTTGGTTTTGGTTGTTTTCTTGGGTTCGTTTGGAAAATGTAGACTTTCCGGTGATTTGGTTGGTTTGATTTGGATTGTTTTTTTCTTCTTCTTCTACTCGGGTTGAATGGTTTTTTTTTTGGACTGGCTGTCCGGTGGTTTAGTTGGGTTGACTTGGATTGTTTGATTTCTTCTTTTTGTGGACGATACGGCTGTATCGACTGGTTTTTGCTCGAAGGACCAATGTACGAACTCCCAATGATGATCGTGCTGAGCGGGTCAGTGGCGAAACCATATGAGGGTTGTAAATGGTAGTTGGGGATACTGGCTCTGGGACTAGTGGACGGTAGAGATTTTTGTTGTTGTGGTAAAAACCAATCCTGGAGGCAGCCTCACCTCCTAATTATGGCTTGGAAAGATTGGTTAAATGAGTACAACAAGTAATTAGTTGAAACTGCTTTATTTAGGGAAATAAAATTCTATTTATACTAAATGACAAATGAAACATAATAAATAGTAAAAACAATTATACGTTACACATGAAATATTAAACTTGGCCTGGAAAAATATGCCAACTATAGAAATGCAGTACTTATTTGCACTTAAATACATATTTCGCTGACATTGTTTATAGTTAATGTTTATGTAGATTGCAATACGAAATAAATAATATCTGTCGAAAGTAGGATAAAATACCAATAAGGAATTAAATTATTTGAAATGATAAAAAATGCATATTTAATAGATTAAACAGTGACAAAAATATTGAACATCTAGGTGATGTTTTATTATTCACGAAACGCCGCATTTAAAAAAATATATAATTATTATTGGACAATTACTTACATTAAAAAAGTGGCGATATTATGTTAAAGATAATGTGAAAACTCACATTATTTCAGCCAACTTATTTATTTTTTATGATGCAGAAAGAAACAGAAAGAAACAAAAAAATATTTTAAAATATTAAAAAATATTTAACTAACTTTTAAGATATTCAACATTTAAATAAATACTTTATCTTATAAATGTTCGGATGCCATCTATAAACTAAAATTTTTCCGAAGCCATTAATCCTAGATAAATTTTAAAAAAGTGAATTCATTCTGAGTTTATAAGCTTTATTTTTGATGTCCGATATTTTTTCATTAAAACTAATATTTATTGAGATATTTTCAAAGGAACTAATGTTTTTTAAGTTTTTACGAAAATCCATTTATAATTTAAAATATAATTTTTCTCTAAAGCAAGTGCTGTAAACAGTGTGTAGGTCATGGTATATGTTAACGAAGAACAATATAGGAAAACATATGTTTTTTTAATTATCGACTTCTTATATTAACAAAATGGCGACGCTGTTATTAAAGAAATTAGAAGAAGCACATTGTTTGCATCATATCTTCTTTGTTTTTTATGGTCTAGAAATAATAAAAAAGCCAGATTAGTAGTGTTTCATTTTGACCGCTAGTTTTTTACATAAGTGCCATAGTTTTTGAGATTTTTAACATCTAAGCTAAATATTTCGTCTTCGTTCGGACGACATTTTTATACTTCCAGATTTCCGAAACCATTAATTCTTCAGAAAAGAAAACGTCTTCAATTTAGTAGCTTTCTTATTTGTCCCTAGCATGTGTTCGTTCAATGTAATACTTTCCGAGTTACTTCAAAAAAATCGTTTTGGAATACCTCTTTTTTTAAGCTAAAATTCAAATTTTCAAATCGTTATAACTATCATTGTATATGAAAAGTTGCATGGAACCTTTTCTTCTCAAAATTTGATTCTTTTTCAGCTACATTTTTTTTTAATTGCCGCCCCCTGAAGAAGGGATGACAATTAATCCACCTCCTATAAATTAGCAAGCCCCCGCATAATATGTAAACTTTTTTCATGCATTTACTATTATGTTGTTCCGAAGTTAAAATTTCTGGTTACTGTACTATCAAAGTTTATGGGAGCTGGAGCAACCCTTAAATATATTTTTTAAATGTTGTAAAAAGTTAGGGTTACTTTAATATACCTAAGGCATGTTTTCCACAGTAACCGTTTATTAAAAAAAAAAACTGAAAAAATTGGGGATACTTTAGGATGGGTCATAAAAGTTCTCCACACTAGCCGTAATGCAAAAAATAAATTGGAAAAACTTTGTTTTCGGAGAACTGGCGCAACTTCTAAACATTTTTTTAATTTTGAAAAAAAATTCAGTTGACTACTTGAACCAAAGGTCAATTTTTGCGCACTAGCCCGCAGTGAAATTGAAAAAAAAAATTTTTTTACGAACCACACTAATTACGATTTGATGCGTTGCGCACAAAGCTTATAAGTCTTTTTCATAATTTAAAAAATAATTACAGCTTATGAAATATTTACATAAAAATTTCAAGAATATGTAGGCTAACTACGAGCAGCCTTAATAATGGACTATTTTAAACTGCACAAACAATTTTATATTCAAATTTTAAAACAAAATCTCTTAACATAATCTTTACTTCAAACTCATGTTTAATGATTATTAGATTTCCTTTTCCCCGAATATTTTGTCTCAAAGACTGCGAGGACAAAGTAACGTCAAGTCGGTACACCAAATACTTTTTAAAACATCATCAAACCACAAAGTGATACACGCCCTAAACATATTTGCATAAATAGCTTTGAAGTTAAAATTTTGCTCTCAGCTGATGCAGAAGGCGTATCTCATTCAATTAGTACCTCATGCCCACTTCCTGATATTATTTCGCTAAAGCAAGTTTATGTTGGATTATATGGTGATCGTTCAACCATTAATTCCCTATCATCCTCTTTAAATCCGTTTTGGAAGTTACGGAATATTTCAAATTGATCCATATGTGTGTGTTTTATTGCTTTTATTGTATAGTCTTTAGAGCTAGAATTTCGGTATATATTATTATGTGTAGATTTAATATAGTAAAGTTGATTCTGAAATGCAGATAAATATTAGGTTGTGCACCGTTAGGTTATACAACGTGTTTAAAAAAAATAATGCTAATAGTAATTATACTTAAACTTGTACACATTTTTTAAAAACTTATATGACGATATGGTAAGTAAAAGATAATTTTTAACATTCTTCTTTTAATCCATCAAAGCCGGATATTTTCTTCTTATTAAGACTAAAAATAAATACGATTATGTGGCCAATAAAGCAGCCAAATAAGTTAAAAATTACATTTTCGAAAATATGTACCATACCATACTATATATAAAAATACCATAATGGTCAGACTAGGTCATTTAGTTTTTTCTTTATGAAATAGTGCAAAATACTCACTGAAGAATCTAATGCCATATTTTTCATATTATGTAGGACTAACTGAAGAACATGCTTTTCTAGGGCATCTTCTTCATCTCTTATTTGGAACAGCTATGATGAAATGCTTCTTACCGCCATATCCTAACATCGTCAGAAAAACAGTTCAATGATAAACTACTTCTGCTAGTTGTGGGTCTGCCGTATCTTATCGAAAGCTTTTTATGTTTATTTAGAGATTTATCTTAAGTAATAGTAAACATTTAAATTGGTTTTCGAACACATTCCCATTCTTCGTACATTTGGTCGCTACGACAGACATATTTGTTACACATGTCCATGTAAACGTGGAAACTTGTATGATCTCTCTGTCGACCTACGATAGCGCTTGACATGCTGGATAGAATTTATTCTGTAAGAAGTTGATGGCAACGTTACGATAGCATTAGCTATTCACCTTCGTTCACATTATGCCATGTTCTCTATCAATTTTTGAAACCAAGTGTCTTCGAGCTTCTCGTGGCAGTATTCTAAGAGATTAGAAATCTTTGGGAATTTTATTCTTGATAATAGTTCCTGTAACACTATGCAAATACGCGCCGATAATAAAGCCTACCCCAATATTCCAGCAGTTCTCAAACAATAGTACTAAAGATTTTCGCTATTTTTGTTTATTTCTGTTTCCAAAACTATGAGCTTTAGATCCCATGTTATATAAGGTTTGTTTTTTGTCCAGCCATTCCCTACCACTAGTGTTTCTTTAATGACATGAATCTAATTATACCTCGTATAGGCACTTGCTTATCAAGTGATCCCACAGTTTAGCATTACATTTTGACTGAGAAAGAGCATTAAAAGTTTATTTCAGTGTTTGTTGATAATAGCAAAGATTTTTTTACTTGAAACTTGTCGGATCAAATAAAACATTTATATATAGATTACTGTGCAAGATCAAAATATTTTCTAGAATTTTTAAGCGTCAATATAATAATTTTTGCGAGATAGTGACAGCAATATTTTACAATTATTCGTAGAATTTTTAGACACTTTAAATTGTAGTAAAATGCCTCTCCATTCCCTAATTCCTAATAAAAATTGTCATCAACATGCGAAATATAAATGTTTACTCTTGTTCAGCAATGTATAAGAGACTAACGAGACTAACTGTGCGCGTCTTATGTAAAAAATGTTTATACTTGGAATTCATAAATTGAAAAACCATAGGTACAGTGTTATTATTACCTCGTATTGAATTACCATCTTCTGATATTACACTGCCTCTTTGCTAACTAGTTCAGCGCATTTAGATGAAAAAAAGTGCGTTTTGATAGAAATGCTTAAAGAATTTGAATGAAATCTTTTGCAACTTCCTCTAACTTAAAAAACAGTAATAACAAATATACGCTTTGAAAGAGGAGACCTTCAGTTATAAGATCCTGGTGTGGAAAAAAATTACAATTTCTTTTGTGAAAGTTGCAGCCGTTCAAAAATTGGTAAACTTTTCGATTTTCGACTCCGTCTGTTTTTTTCGAAATTTGTGAAAACAATAAGTAAACTATTATTATTATTAAATGTCAGCCCTACAAAATGTTGATATCTTTTCTATTAGCCATCTTAACGCCATTTGAAGTTTAATGTATGAGAGACAGAAACGATTTTTTATATCTTTCAAATTGCTGTATATTAGAAATATTTTTTTAAATTTTCTTCGCCACATATTTATTAAAATTTAGTGTTTTGGAAGTATGATCCTATAATATGAAGTCATTCAATAAAAAAATTATAAGAATGACAGCGACAAATTTCATACTGCGTGACCTTATTTATTAACAGTTAATAATTATTTAAAACTGCCGTTTGTAAAACAAATATATACACCAATTACATAGTAATATTGACTTACATTGGCCCAGTCAGTGAACGTTCAATAAAGAGGTCTAGAGGGAATGCCGAGATCACAATTTTTGACTTGGGGGCTGTGTTGAATAAAAAATGTCTTTGCGTCTGTAAGTGTGTGCGTGCGTATATATCTATGTGTGCGTGTATACCGTTTCTTGTAAAAACGATAACTTCTGTTAGACTTAAAATATTTGATTTCAATTTGGAACATATGTAAAACAGCATATTACCATAATCCCTATTGAAATTAGTCCATATCTATAATACATGGGGATAACCAGTGATATCTCAATTAATTTTTATCCTAGAGAAATAAAAAAAAATCAAAATTCTCAGTAAAAAAAAAACCTAAATTTTTGTACTCTAGCATTTTTTATGTATCTTCTTTAGTTTTTGAATTATTGTGAAAAAACGAAAATTTTTTAAGAAATTTCAAAAATCATTTTAAATTTGAATCAAACTTTTTTTCAAATCTAAGCATCCCAAACCGATTAAACTTCTAGAACATATTTCCAGTACTTAAAATAATGTAAATTGTAAATTAATTGCGTTCAATTTCAATTCTTGCGGTGAAGCCATTGGTTTCATTGCCGATTTTTTCTCCGAAAAAACGAGGCAACCATTTTATTTTCATCATAATTCCGTTAGTTTTTATGCTAACTGCTTTTACCAAAGCTCGTTTTAATGGTCTATCCAAGTACTTTAATAAATGTCTTATATGTCGTCTTCCAAAAATTTTCCGTTTTTCCGTTCCTTAATGTTGAAAGGTTCGAATTCTGTTTTCGGCGAAAGAAAAGTCACCTTCAACGAGCCATAACTTGGTTCGTATTGCATCTACAAAAATTTGAAAAACCAATCTATTTGTTATTTTACATGCTTTATTGTTGTTAATACTATTTTCTTTTTGATAAAACGTAAGGTTTTCGAGTTATTCGTGAAAAATCATTCGAAAACATGAATTTTTTAGATGAAAAATCAACATTTCAATCACGAATAACTCAAAAAGTATTGACTCATTGAAAAAACTTCATAGAACATTTTTTGCTTGGAATGTATTCCTCTATCGATGTCTGCGGTTATTTTGAATGTAATAATTTCCACCCCCGAGAAGGGGTGGCATCCACTCCCAGGGTATTTGCGCCACTTGGGATGTTTCTGATTTTGAGTAGTATTGAAAAACACATATTAAACAAAATTATCAATATCGGAGTTGCTGCTGAGAATTAAGAAGTGAAAACCTTCATTGACTCAACTATATAGAGGCAGAATAGTGAGGAGACGACATAAGGAACAGTGGGTGACCACATATTCATCATCTTAGTATTACAAAAAAGTGCTGCCTAAGGAATCACTACTTTCACATCCAAATTTCCGGTGGGGGAGAGTGGTTGATACCAAAAAGAATTCTGCGGTCTTTGGTTCTTATACCCAGTAAATCACAACATTATTTTTTACTCTCTTTAATAATGGAATGAGGGGTGGTAATGAAGGTGACAGATGCCAAAAATAAAATTGAGGCCTCTAGTTCTTGTACACACACTAAACCACAATTTTATTTTTTTCACCCCCTGTAATAATACGGCGGGGTGGCACTGAGAGTGGCCGGTGTCCAAACAGATATTGGGGCCTTGGCCTCTCGTACATTCACTAAATCATAATTTTATGGACTAAGTAAGAGTAAATAAAATTATGATTTAGTGAATGTACGAGAGAGCTCTACCTACTTACCCCCAAACCATTCAACGAAATAAGATCAAAATATAATTCAGTATCAGATCTCGCTAAAATATATAGGTGTACTTTTCAAGTCAATTTTATAAACCGTGTAAAAATTACAGACAGACCGTCAGAGACACAGACAAAATTTTTTATTTTGCTTAAACTTAGAATTTCAACATTTCTCTAAGCCTATTTAAGCAAAATTTTTCACTTTTTTCATTCAATTCAATTTCAAATTCAATTTTTTTTTACAACCAGCATACTTGCAGGATATGAAAGTAATTGACGTCGAAGTGCGACAGTGGTATATTACTATTACATTACTATTTCCAAGATTCTCATTAGAAAATGTGCTGGAACTACATTAGCTGGTGACAAATGGGATATTGTTCAAGACTTCCAGCCGTATGTAAGACTGATGTAGTTTTACATTAAATCACGATTACAGAAAATGTCAACGCAGAAGACAACTCGGAAACTAGCAGCTTACTCTTGAATCAGTGAGTAAAGAATCGAGGTATTTTATATTTTTTTATTTCATTACGTATCCTATATCTTTCTATTTCCTTTCTCTCATTAATTCTACCACCTCAAGCCAAGAATAAGGTCCCAGATACGTTGCATATCGTTCTAAACATATAAAAAATGTTATATCTCCTGTTAATGTTTAACATTATGTATTTCCAACAAATCGTTTTAGGACATTTTCTTCCATAATATTTTAGGCTTAATTCATATATCCCGTGTAATGTGTACGTACTTCTAAATGATTTCATGTTGATGATTTAATTTTTTTACCGACTCATGAGAATTTTATGATGATGTCCTCCCTTATCTATAAACAAGTATGCTCTGGAATTCACGCTTGTTCCCGCTATTATCAAAGAAATGTAGTTTCATAATATTCTGAACAACAATTTACGTATGTGAAACGTTTCTTTCCTTTTGTAAATATTTACTCACAATTTATGGCAGTAAATATTTGCTTCCTTTTTGGTTATTGCCCATTGTTGTAACGTGAATATGGAGCAATTAGTTAGCAACGAGGTGACGATTCCCTCTTTAATTTCATTTATATTCTACTCGCAAGCGTAATATCCACAGTAATCTTTTCTAAGTCATACAGTTGTTACTAGTTTAATTACTTACAGTAAAGTTTTGTAATTATGCCGTATATTTCTGAAGCTGAAATTAAGTTTAATGTGGCTTATATTAATAAGAATAAATTATATATATACGTATTTGATCTATAACTAATAATAATAATAACAATAATAATAAGTGGAAACAAACATTGTTTTGGAAGAGGGGAAAAACGAACTAAATATCGAGATCTGGTCTTCGAACTCCGCAGACTCTATCCAGACCATTCTGCGAAGCTAGTGGTACTGATTATAGGATCCCTCGGTGGAGTGAAACACACACTGCTTTCGGAATGGAAGGCAATACCGGCATGCCGAAACTCGGCAAAAATCTTAGTCGGAAGGACGCAGAAGACCGTTATCGTTGGTTCATTACGTCTGCTCAGAGCACACGATTCGCGGAACCAGTGTCATTGAGTCATTGACACTACGGTGTAGACAGTGGTTTCTGGCATTACGATCGTACCCTCTCTGGAGACAGAGCGAAAGCCGGCTGGCATATAAAAAAGAAATAAAACTTTACAAGCATAAGAATATAGTCAAATTGGTAAAATTGCACAAAACTAATATGTAAATACAAAAAAATATAAATCAATTACAAATCTAAATAAGAAACAAACTATATAAAGTCTAACAAAACATAAGATATCAAAATGTAAGTTTTTCAAACAGGGAAAATAAAACTAAAACAAAAAATATTTTTCCGTTAATTAGCTGGTATCAATAAGATCTTTGCTTAAGTGCTCATCAACTGAATAATACAAATATTTGAGTAACAGAGATTTTACTTCTCTTTGAAAAGATGAGTAACATTTATTTTCTGAATATGAATGAGTAACTTGTTGAATAATTTGGAACCTTTTGCAACGATGGGTAAGGTGTGAACTGGTATAGTCAAATTATAATTATGTCGCAGATTAAGTTATTCTGCTATTGAACGGACTAAAATTTTCTTTTATAGTGGTTTTACAGTTTAAATTGTATAGAGTTGGAGTGGTTAAAATTACTAATTATCTGAACAGGAGTGTGCACGAGTAACGAGGAAGTTTGAAGAACACTAAGTACAATTTCTTTTTGAAGCACTTTCTTAAATCGAAAACAGTTCCCCAGTAGATGATACAATAATTTAAAGAGGGCTGGACGTGAGCAAAATAGAACATTTTAACTTCCCCACAAAATTGTGGGAGGTTACTAAAATTGGTCCAAAATCAAAAACCGAGATAACATCAGATCTTTACGTTTTGAGGTCCCAGGAACGCAAAAAAGTGTTTTTTGAAAATTGTCTGTGTGCATGTGTATATGTGTGTGCATATGTGTTAGCACGATAGCGGCGAAACTACTAAACGGATTTGGATGAAACTTTGCTCCAGAAGATCTGAAAAAGTTTTGGTCGAGATCGGATTACGTTTAGCGCCGTTTTGACCCAACAAGTTGTTTATTTTATACTAACTTAAAATTTGTAATCGAACTATTGAAAAGTAGATAAAATTTTAATTTCAACGATATATCACACAAGCATATTTTCGATTTGGTTTCCGTGAAAAAAAATAAAAAACCAAATAACAGTCTATAAATAGAGTCACGCTCCTTTTGTATCTTATACTTTACAACCTAAACTAACTATCTGAATAGCTAAGCTCTTTATCTTTCCTCAACATCGCAACTTTACAATCCCCTCTTCTTTATTTATATTTGTTCAATTATGTTCTTGTCCGTTTTGTTCTCTTGTCCTTTTTTGTTTCTAAATTTCGTCTAGGCCCAAAAATTCCCTAAAAATCCACACCTTTTATCCACCACGCTTTCCTGGCAGGGTAGAATTGCTTGGAACGGTTTTTTTCGTTGAGTTCTGTTTTCCCGTGTCAGCAATCAAAATTCCAAAGTGTTCGTCTGTGCGCGAAACCACTTGTTTTTTAAAGTACCAATTTTAATTATTTTTTCAGTATTTTTGTGTACTATTATTGATTCAAATTGTTAATTTTAAGCTTTATTCTTAGGCAGGAGTTTTAACCTTTTACATTCAGCTTTAGCCAAACCGGACCTGCTCCGCCCAGCCCGACACCCACCACGACGCTGCGCGTCGTGGTTGTCTGGCTGGCTCCGGTCCAGATTCCGGGGAGGCACATACACTAATTTTAATAAACTTGTTATTGCTTGCTTGCTTGCATTACACCAAGAGCTTTGAACCAAGAACTTTAAACCTAACATAACCTAAGGCAAGAGCTTTAAACCAGAAACTTTAAACTAAGAAATCTTAACTCAACTTAACCTGAGACAAGAACGTTAAACCAAAAACTTAAACCTATTATAAATTAAGACAAGTACTGGTAAGTTCCTAAGGCAAGAACTATTAAGGTTTAGAGTTCCTTGTGTAAATTTCCTGACTTAGAATATGTTACATTTAGAGTTCTTGATGCAAAGTTCTTGCCTCAAGTTTTGTTAGATTTAGTTCTTAGTTTAAAGTTCTTTGTGCCAAATTCTTGCCTTGTTTTTAGTAAATTCGATGTTCCGAAATATCGAAAAAAAAATCAACGATAAAATAAAACATATTTATCTAAAATGTTATAGTATAGACATAGTGGATAAAAGTTTTCCATGGTACCTTGCATCATATGTTATAAGATGTTGGACAAATGGAAAAAACGTTAAAAAGTAATATATACAAATCTAACAATATGGAAAAAGCCTGGAATCCATGTTATTTTTTAGCAATACAAATGTTTCGGGAATTAATTCTAAAAAAAGGTTAATGGAAACTGATTGTTCCGAAAGTCAAGAAGATGAGAGTGAATATGAAGATAGTGAATGTGAGTGTTCGATAAGAACTAAAACTCCCAATATTTGGTGAAATGATAAACTTAATAATGTTATTACAAATCTTGGTCTCTCTAATGGTAGGGAAGAATATTTAGCGGCGATTATGAAAAAAGACAATTTAGTATCAAGTGATGTTCGTTCTAGCTCATATAGAAAAAGAGAAAAAGACTTTAGAAAATATTTTACACAAGGAGAAATACTTGCTCTCATATTATCATAATGAGAAGGGTTCATGAAAATACTTAAACCTATCATATATAGATTTTGGATAAATATTTTTTATTTTATCGCCGATTTTATTTCGATTTTTCGGAATCTCGAATTTACTACAAAAAAAAACAGAAGGAATTCGCATTATTTACACAGTTTTGCAAATATCTTGTAGCCCTATACTCATAGGAAGCCAAGTTTCCCACTTCACTAGAGCTGCGGTTGCATGACGACGACAAGAAGAAATAGCAATTAAAGTACCAAGAATTAAAGAACAAAAAAATAAGATTTTATAAGATTTTAAAATTGAAAAAAAAAGGATTAAAACCTTTATAAATGGAATATGAGCCCGCGGTCCCGCTTTCCCAACTTGATCGGCCGCCGATACTGTGGTTTCCCTCCCCTGCATCGTAAACTCTTTCTGTACTTTTACCATGACGGCATTTTTATTACCTAGGAACTTAGCCGAAATAAATCGTTGCCCGCCGTCACCACGTTTAGTTGTCCTAGTCGCAAAAATAGAAAAAGAAACAAATGGCATATGACAATCAAACAGAATAAAGAAAGCTATAAAATTCTAAACAGTAAAAACTCTAAAAAAAGTAAAAAATCATCAAGGGAGGGTGTAGGTAAATGTTAAGTTCAAACGATATTCCTCTCTTATCAGAACAAGCTTTGTCAGAAATTTTTTTCCTAAAAACGTCACTGTTCAGTAATATTTTCTTTAGATACTTGAAAATTTAAAAGCTATCCATCTCCGCTTACTAGAGTTGAAGAGAATATATGCTGAAATGATATTTCTCTATGAAATTTGCAGATTGTGCCTACGGTATTGTGTTCAGCTCGTGAAAATACGTCGGAAATCATATGTTCAGATATTATGTAGAGCAGTCTATTTCGGGCTATGATTCAGTCATTTTTAGGTATGTATCCTAAATATCGTATCCTAAATATTATTATTATAAAGATGGTATTAGAGACGGGAAGAAGATTACGAAAATACAACATTTTAATTCAATTAAAGAGGAAACTGAAGATAATCCGCTGCAAATTGTGTTGGATATTATAATAAACAAATTAAATATTTCTATAAGTACTGAACATATTAAAGATGTTTTTCGTGTAGGGAAAAGAACTAATAAACAACAAAGACCTATTCTTGTGGAGCTACAATCTTACTTTTTAAAAAACGAAATACTGAAAAATTGCTCTAAATTAAAAGGCATTAAAATATATATCAGTCAAGATCTTACACCATATGACTTAAAAGTAAATAAAGTCCTTCGAGATCATATGCTACTAGCTAGAAGTCAAAAATACACTGCGAAAATAAAAAACAACATCTTAATAGTAAATGGTGACACATACATATACGAGCAATTAGTACAATAGTGGAGCGAAAAAGTGTGTCGTTTTTTTTTATCAGCTTAGAACAAGATCAGACACAGTGGGTATTACCGACAACATCATTTTACACATAAAAACACGAAATACGACATTTTTTAGTGGTCACAGATATTCTTATTTAAAAAAAAAGTGTAAAATTTAATTTTTTTTTAATCATGTTTTTTTGTACATCTATTGCCATATCTCAAAAACGAATTGAGCTATCGATGTGAACTTTTTTTTTTTTGTTATAAAACACTCACTTAAGTGCTTCTTTCTATACATAGGACTGCTAATAAAAAACATGTGAACATGCCAAAAACGTAGATGAAAGTTTAGAGAATACGCCATCAAATTTTCACTAAGCGAGGAACTTTTTTGTTTTTGAAAATTTTGTGTAACATGCTATGAAGAAAATGAAGTCAATAGACTAAAAAAGTTTTTAGAAAAAAAATATTTTCATTATTAGCAACAGTTTGCTAGTTACGAATTTTTTAGTATGGAGGAATTGTCGAAGCGTACGCGCGCGGCACTTAAGAATAATAATGATTATGTATTGTGTGTAACGGAACTTTTCATTATTATTTTTTCATGTTTAGGACTGTTTTATCACGTTTTAGGATCTGAAAGGATAACTTATTTTTTCTAGTGGCGCATTAAGGACTAAGATTGAAGGCAAAAAGGAATTAAAAATCTCAAATAAAGTAACTGGGATAAAAATGCATTACATTGGGATCTCGAAAACGGTAAAAAATAATATTATAGTAAATGGAAAAAAAGTTGCGCAACTAGGGGGCTAATAAAACAGAAGTTTAGGAAAAGTAATAATTTTGGAGTGTTTTGATAAAAAGTAAACTATCGAGAAAAGACAGTTTCTTAAAGCACTTTTTTTTGAACGTGGCAATCTTAATATTTGTATCCGACATTTCCTGTGTCAGAGTCCCTATTCGAAATTCCCATGTATTGCATTTTTACCCTAGATCCGCACAATAATTGAGTAAACGTGTTATTTTCGCCTAAATTATGTAACAAAAAAGAAAAAAATATCCTAAATTAAGTCTCTTTTAATTTCCGCAGCCCTAATTATAGAAACTCTGTTTCCATGGCTTGTGCACAAGTTTATCGTTCTCCTCTATTACTACGCCACATAAAATCCACTCCATTTTACAATGAAACTTAGATTGCTTTTTTATCTTAAATATTTTTTTAGCAGATAATCCACGCACAATTCGCACAATAGCCATACGTTCTACAATATAATACAAGTGGTAATAAGGGAAAGAATATCGTTACATATTTTACTTCCACATCCAGTGTAAGTATAGTATCGACAAAAATATTTTTGAAAATTTTTATTGTTTTTAGAATGTCATGAAACGTCGAGATTTTAAGTTTGAGCAAAAAGAAAAAATCTGTCTGTCGGTCTGTGCGCACAATTACTCCGTAACCGTTTAAGATATTGACTTGAAATTTGGTACACGTACCTATGTATTTTAACGAGATCTGGAACTAGATTCCAGATTGGGTTGGGAAGTAAATGGGGATAAATAGGCAAATCAAGCAAGTAAGAGTCCATACAATTGGTATTTAGTATATATAAGAGAAGCTAAGGTCTCAAAATTTTTTTGGCATTAACCACCCCCCATTACCAACTCCCACCCATTATTCAAAGGGGCGAAAAAAATAAAATTGTCATTTAGTGTGTGTACAAAAACCAAAGTCCTCAATTTTTTTTTTACTTTATCCACCACTACTACCACCTACCTTCCACCACTCTCAGCCCCACTACCGATGTGACATATCGTTTTATAGGTTTTTGGGGTAGACGATTTCAAATATTTTATTATTAAAGTTCCATAAACAATTATTTCCAAATTTTTTTCGTTGTGAGAGACTTGGATAGAAGATCAAGATGTGGAAGTAGTGATTTCTTGGGCAACGGTTTTATAATTTGACCTTCGACGAAAACGAATAACGTTGATCGTACACCGCCCTGAGATTAGTTAGTTTTAGTGGACGCGGGCGTATTAATACTCAATTTCTGCAATTCGCGCGCTCTAAAAAAATCACTGTACCTAAACTATCAAAGATACAATAAGAATTATGCTATCAAACATTTTTTGGTCTTTTGGCTTTATTTTCTTCGCAGCATGTTATACAAAATTTCCAAAAACAAAAAGTTTGTAGCTTAGTGAAAATTTGACTGCTTATTTTCTGAACTTTCAAGGTTATCTAAGTTTTTAACATGCTTAAAAATGTTTTAATTAACAATACTATACACAGATAGAAGCGCTTAAGTGTGTGTTTTATAACAAAAAAAAGATCATGTGGATATCTCCATTCGTTTTTGAGATATGGCATTAGATGTTCAAAAAAACATGATTAAAAAAAAACAAAATTTCACACCTTTTTAAAAATAACAATGTCCGTGACCACTAAAAAATGTCGTATTTCATGATTTCTAATGAACATCGACCTACTTAACGAAATGGTATATGTCTCAGTTTGTTCTAAAATTAAAAAAAAAAAACTCGAGAAGGAAGCGACTTTTGCCCTGTTTTTTACACCACTACAAGGTACTCCCGATATATTTAATGAAATAAACATAGATTCTGAACTAGTGGAGCGAAACATAAAACGGATAAACAGTGCACTAGCTACACCTACACTCGACACACAAATACAAGAAATAGAATTTATAGAGACACAAGAGGTAAACCAAACTTCAACTTCACGGCAGATGAGAAATGGACAAAATAGCAATCAAGAAACAAGTTGCCAAAAAATACAAAGCAAGAAAATAAGGATACCTGCATATGATACACCGTTACCTTTAAATTTAATATTATATTTTACATACTATTTATTCTTTTTAGCAATATATCTTTGTAACTATATTTATTTTGTTCGTTTTGTTGTTTGTCTTGTAGCCTATTTTTATAATAACTGTCTTTTTTGTCTTTTTTCTTTTTAACTGAATTATTATTAGACCAGAAATGGATTCATTTATTAGAGATTATGATAATCCGGCAAAAACGTTTAAAAATGTCAGTGAATATGAAAAACTGAAATCAGTAAAAAATAATACACTTGAAATCGACTTCTCTATTTTGCACAATAATATAAGAAGTATATCAAAAAATTTCTATGAGTTCTGTATATTCTTGACACAATTTAGTAATGACTTTGATTGTATAGTTCTCAGTGAAACATGGAACGTACCAGATACATCATTTTTTCAAATTTCCGGCTATGATTTTTTATATAATCAGGGCAGTTATAACAAAAGTGATGGAGTTTTAGTTTATATAAAAAGTAGCTATAATTATACATCTGGTATTGTCAACATTGGTGAAGTATCACTTTTACAAGTTAATTTAGAAAAAAATAACAAAAAATATCTATATCAGCTCTTTATAAGTCACCTAATATTAAACCAGAGGATTTTAATCTAGAACTTAAAACGTACTTAGAATGTTTAAACAGAGCAGACTATACCATATTCGAGGAGATATCAATATTTATATTAACGGATAATATCCACTTCCAAGATTACCTAGATATACTTAATGAACATGATATTCGATCGTCGTTCATAAATTCTGACCTTGGATTCGGTTTCAGTGCCCCAAATTGCGTATACATATAGTGATTAGTTCATGTAAGCTTTTTATTTACTTGTTTGGGATTTTTCGGGCATTTTTTAGGTGTTTTTTGAGGTTATGTCAAAATCCCCAGCTGATCGGCCAATTCTGACCTCAGATTTGGTCTCAGCGAACCAAGATGCGTATGAAAATGGTGGTCAGCTCATTTAAGCTTTTTATTTACTTGTTTGAGATTTTTCGGGCATCCCTAAGGTGTCTTTTGAGGTTAGGGAAAATGTCTTGCATTTTGCCAATCGGGCAAAACGGACATCGGATTCGTGTTCAGCAGGTCAAAATGCATGAGAATACATAGGTCTGCCTTCTCGCACTAGACTTTTTTTTGTGTGTCGGTGTTATCGATAAACTAAAATACTACTCTATTATTATTCTGCATTCAGAATGTAGGTATCTTAATGTTCAGCATTGTTAATTGAGTATAATTCAAATCCTCTTTTACTATAATTGGGGCCGGTTATGAAAATTTACCCAACGTTTTTATAAGTGAGAATTGTGGCAAATTTTAGCTTTTTACTTTACTAAAATTGAGAGAAATATTGATGAGTCAGTGTATCAGTGAGGGCTTTACGTTTACATGTATGATGAAAAGAATCTAAAATGCAATCTCATAATATCGTAACGCTGATTACGATTATAACCCATCTATAGTGGTTTGCAGCTAGTCGGAAACAGCCACAAGCACGTTTTAGTTAAGACCGCTTTACGGCACTTCTGGTCGAAAATAATGGCTCTTGCAGGATGCAGAATAACATGAGATGGTATTTTGATATTGCTCATTCACCATAACCTAAATTATGTTGAATAAATTATTAAAATAATCATGAATAAAATTACTTGTACGTGTTTTAAGATCAAGATTTTTGTCATTAGCGTTTACTTATTTAAAATTTTGACAATTCTTATGTAAATTAGAAACTAGCATTGTATACATGACGACAAGCGACAAGCTATTTACTTAGCACTTTCCGAAATCCGCATTCTGATCATTATCTTTCATGCGGATCGTTAAGTAAGTAAACATGTATTTGAGTAAGAATCCTAACAGACATGTAATAGTATATTATGTATTAAGGCCAGTAAGTTTTTTTACTGGTTGAGGACATCCGAAACCAATAATAATGACCGCAGTGCTTATGACCTTTTTTGCACGCTTAAATATAACGAATAAATTTAATTAAAATTAAAAAATGTTATATTTTAAAAATATATAAAACAAACAAGTCGTACCTACATGAAAAAGTTTTCGCTTTGGTTACTATAAGACCGAATATGTATTGTCAAGTGACATCTACTGTCATTAGAAATTTCTCGACGATAAGATTTTTGCCACAACTTAAGATTCTTGTAAGTTATGATTCAGAAAATAGCGTTGTTTTTAACTCGAATTCTATTGCTCCAATGAATTTCAATAATTGTTCAAATTGTAATTTAAATTTTATCTTTAATAAAACTTGATTTTTAGATTTCTATATTTATTAATTTACCTACCGCCTCCTGATCGGTAGGTAAGTAATTACTTAACGATTGCTAATCTGTAAACATCACTTACAAATGTCTTAATAAATTCAGAAAAGTGTCAAATTACCTGAACGTGCAAAAATAAATAATGCAGCTCATCGAAAATGAAACCAGCGTGTTTTTTGCTTGTATTATCATTTTTTCAAAAAATGTTCAGAACCGCCGATTTTATTATTAAGGGAGACACACATTTGTTGGGTATTGTCGATCGCATCATTTCAACCCTTAAGTGGTGGTAGGATCCACTACTAAAATTTTAAATGGCAAGGGTTCAAGCAGCACATCGTTTTAGAGTTCATCAAAATCTCTTTACAACGGCATCTTGCTTTTTAAATATGAACTAATGGTTTTAGAAAAATAACGTATAGTTAACATAAGTCAACAAAGGCCATTAAATAACTCCAAAAATTATGCAGAATGTGAGACAACATTTTGAGCAGAATATTTAAAGAGGGCTTTAAAGCGATGTGCTACTTGATTCTCCTGGCCAAATAGAAGTGGGTCCTACCACCGTTTAAGGGTTGTAGTGGTGCGATCGATAATACCTAATAAAAGTGCTACCCTAGATAATAAAATTGACGCGTCCGAACGTTTCTCGAGAAAAGTATCATATCTTGTTTTATTCTCGGTGGGCCACCCTGTATTTTGTTCTCGGTGGGCCACCCATTATAAGTTACTGCTATTTACTTACGTTATGATCATAGAATGAATATAAGGTCCGTAGAAGGATCAGAATAGGGTAAATTGCTTACGAGGAAATTTAGGTCAATATTGATGCCATTAATTCTGATTTCTAATATGCAAGGCTCGGGAATTTAATCTTGGTGCCAGAGACAGCTCTCATATAGACAAAATATTATATTGCAAACACCTACTGAAGCATTCATAAAAACGAAGAAATTGTGAAATATTCATCATTGCCAGCTACAATGTATTTTTGGTAATAAATTTAACCTAAAAACGGTAACGGTTCTTTTTTTTTCCTTATGGGTTGCGGTCCCGAAGCCCCGTATAGCGTTATCGCTATAAATAAAATTAAAATCGAAGTAAATATACGTATATTTGTTTTTAATCATATTTTATGTGATTTTGGTATTTTTTAGTATATTGATATTATATTTTTATATCGAATGTTTTTTATTTTTCCTAGCGACTCCATGGAAACTTCTCCATTATGGATCGAGTTTTCCTTTTTGTTTCTTAGCGACTCCATGGAAACTTCTCGCTTTTGGAACTTCTCGATTTCCAGTGAGTGAGTCGCTATAGCCGCTATATACACCCCCTCGTTAAAAAAGAAAATAGTCAATCAATCAACGTGTCGATTGCAAAACGTACTTTTTTAATCGGGGTAGGCAAAGTGTCACATCTGTCAACTAATACAAAAGCCGGTTTAACCCAATCAATATTGACAGTTATGACTTTGGCTCCTTTCTTAAAGGTAAATAACTTATCTGAACGAGATAAAACTTTAAACGGTCCTTCATATAAAGGAGTAAATGAACGTTTTAAACGTTCAATGCGAACGAAAATAAAATCGCAAGAGGCAAGATCTGAACTAACAAAAGTTTTGTAATTGCCATGCGAAGTTGGAGGAACAAATTTTAAATTATTAAAATAAATGCGTAATTTGTCAATAAAATAAGGAATATCTGGGGAATTATACGATTCAACGAAAAATTCGCCAGGTAAACGAAGGGTTTGACCATATATGAGTTCAGCAGGTGAACGTTGCAGATCTTCCTTGGGAGTTGTCCTAAATGCTAATAAAATGATGGGTAGGTAATTCATCTGTCCAATGTGATGTATTGGCTCTAGCTAACAAGGAAGTTTTAAGTGAGCGATGAAATCTTTCAATTAAAGAGTTGCCCTGGGGGTGATATGCAGTTGTACGTATTCTATAAAAACATAAAAACTTTGCAAATTCATTAAATAATCTTGATTCGAATTGTACTCCTTGATCAGTCGTTACTGACAAGGGAACACCGAATCGACAAACAAAGTTTTGAAATAAAGTACGCGCAACTGTTTCTGCTGTGATGTCGCGAAGAGGGTACGCTTCCGGCCACCTAGTGAATCGTTCAATCACCGTAAGAATGTAAGAGTTACCTTTGGATGGAGGTAATGGTCCTACCAAATCTATGTGGATGTGGTCGAATCTGATTTTCGGAATGGTGAAGTTCCCGAGAGCACTTCGCGTATGTCGACTGACTTTGACAGCTTGACAGTTAATGCACGATTTTGACCATAAATTGCAACATGTGTTCATTTTCGGTGAAAAATAGTTATTTGAAATCAACAGTCTAGTGGCTTTAATACCAGGATGAGATAAGTTGTGAAAAATATCGAATATCGTTCGTCTGTAAACAAGTGGGACAAAAGGTCTGACTTTTGCACGAGAAACATCACACCAAATAAAATCATTTGAATCTGGAATTTGTATCTTTTTTAAAATGAAATTGGTTTTAGTTAGTGATGATTTATCTGACAATAAATAGTTGAGATTTGAATCTTTCTCCTGAGCTTCACTAAGCAACTTTAGGTCAAAGTTAACATTAAGAAAGGGAGAATTTTTAAGTTGAAGTGGTAAAATATCTGGTTTTAAGGAAGAAGTGTCGTAAATACGTGACAAGCTGTCAGCTATTACATTATGTTTTCCTTTAACATGTATTTTACAATAAAATTGAGCTATGTATTCTAAATGACGTATTTGACGAGGAGATCTTTTTGCTTTTGTGAATAAAGCGTTGATTAAAGGTTTGTGATCTGTAAAACAATTAAACTTTCGACCTTCAAGTATAAACTTAAAATGTTTAATTGCAGTATGTAATGCTAAAAGTTCTTTGTCAAAAACCGAATAATTGGTTTGTGCTGTGGTTAATTTACGGGAAAAGAATGCTAAAGGAGCAAGAAATCCCTCATTATCTTTTTGCTCTAAAACTGCACCCATGGCAAGGTTAGAACAATCTACTGAGAGAGATAAGATAGTATCGTCATTATTGCAAGGATGAGCTAAAACTACTGCATTACTTATTGCGTCTTTGGCTTTCGAAAATCCGTCTAAACATTGATCAGGCCAACTATTAATCTTTGTAATTTTATCATGAGATAAACTGTTACAAAGAGAATATAGGGGAAGTAATATTTCAGCAAAATGAGGTATGAAACGATGATAAAAATTCACCAGAACTATGAAACGTTGTAGTTGTTTGAGAGTTGTCGGTAAAGGGAAATTATTAATGACTTCGACTCTCTCAGTTGATGGTAAAATACCTGATGAAGAGATGTGATGACCTAAAAAGTTTAAATTGTCAACTCCTAAGATACATTTAGATGGTTTAATGTTAATTCCGTATGTGTCTAATCTCTTGAAAACCTTTTCCAAATGTTCCAAATATTGTACATCTGATTGACTTGCGATTAATATATCATCCAAATAGACGAAAACGAAAGGTAAATTGACAAGTACTTCATTCATAAAACGTTGGAAAGTTTGACCGGCATTGCGTAGACCAAAAGGCATGCGGGAAAATTCAAACAGTCCGAATGGAGTTGTTATAGCTGTCTTACAAACGTCATTTTCAGAGACAGGTATCTGATGGTATGCTCGCACTAAATCAATCTTGGAGAAAGTAGTGCAGTCGTGCCACTGAGAGCTAAAGTCGTGGATATGAGGTAATGGATATCTGTCTGGAATGGTAATCGTATTTAGTTGTCGATAATCTCCACAAGGTCTCCAGTCATTCTTCTCTTTTTTCGCCACTAGATGGAGTGGAGAGGAAACTTGAGAAGATGATGGTTTGCAGATACCTAATTCTACCATGTTATTATATTCTGTTTGAGCTATTTTAAATTTAAGATTGTCTAATCTACGAGGTCGTGAAAAAGGTAAATGACCTTCCGTAACTATATGATGTACAATAGAATGTTTAATAGGTAAATTGTAATCTGGTGAACTAATTAAATTAGGAAATTGTAAAAGTAATTTGTTATATTTATCTGTCAAAGGAAATAATTTAAGTGTATCTAATCTACAATTGTCTAAAGGACTATTTTTAATAAAACAATTAACTGACAAATTAGTCTTGTTATCAATTATTCGAGCTCCTTTAAGATCTACAACTAAACCAAAATGAGACAAGAAATCTGCTCCGACTATCGGTATGTCAATGTCTGCTATATTGAAAACGAAAGGAAATAATCTACGTAAGTTTAGATTGACTTTTGACAATTTCTTACCGTATGTAAAAATGGTTGAACCGTTAGCCGCGGTTAATATCGTATCAAAATTCTTTTTTAAATCTGTGAAAGCATTGCGTGGCACCACAGATAAATCGGCACCAGTGTCGATTAGGAAGTTCAGGTTGTTAGATCTATCGTAAATAAAAAGTCGACGATGTTTGCTGTTAGAAATGTCAAAATCAGACGTCATAAAATTATCAAACTTCAGTCATCTTTGAGAATTATCAGATTTTTTACAATTCTTACTGAATTTGCACCATTCACCTCCACAACGATAGGCATTGGCACCATAAAGTTGATGGTAGTAACAAATAGTATTGTCTGTACGATCAAATTTATTGGAAACATTATTACGGCTGGGTGAACGATTGCGATTAGTGGTACGAGTTTGTGAATTGCTTCTACTTTTGCAATTGTTGCAGCATGAAGTAGAAGGTTGAGGCTCGAAGGATTGATTGGAAAGTCTGGATTCTAAAGAGTTTAATCGCGAATTAAAAATTTCTTGTTTTTGTAATACTTGATTAATTGAATCATGGAAAGTGATTGAAAAATTTTTGATAGTGGTAGTTAAATCTGAGAGTCAAGAGGATTTTTGGAGTACGAAGCAACCATTGAATTTTGACAGGACTCCCAGATCCGATCAGCAATATCTAGAATCTCTTTTGTGTCTGTTTTCCCTGAAGCTGTAATGGCAATATATACTGTTTGAGGCAAACGTCTTTTCCATAGCTTTATCAATAAATCTTGACTAACCATGCTGAATCCTCCAACCATATTCAGCATGGATCTATGCTGCCGTCATAAAGTGAAAGGCCGCATTTACATATTTGTCATAATTAATATCTTAATAATACATGAGCACCCATGAGTACTTATCCTAGTTCTGTAGGGGAAAAAATTGTAAAAATAAATATTTAAAGTATCCATTGATCCATTGAAATTGATTTTCTGAATTAATATTTACTAGTTTGGGAAAAGTACAAACCATTTTGTTACTTTCCTCGACAACCGACAATTTACAGATGCGGCTATTCTCCTTATGACGGCAGTATAGAAATCTGAAGGTTTCACATCGCACATTTGAGAACCTGATAACAGATCATTCAGACGTTTTTCCTCACTCGATGATAAACGTGAAATTAAAACTTTCTTTAAATTTATATAGAGATCCGTTTCCGGGGGATTAGATATTATATCGTATATATTATCTATCACATCTAATGGCAAATTAGCTATAACCTGATCATACTTTTTCTTGTCATTGACAATTTTTGCAACAGAAAACTGTGATTCGATCTGGGTAAACCAAATTTCTGGTTTTGATTTCCAGAATGGGGGTAATTTGACAGACGTGACATAATGGGTTTGAGGAAAATCCTCGTCTGAAGGTTGTCTTGGCATAACTAATCGATTGTGATTGATTGATTGATTGACTACTCTCTTAGATTAAAAAGGGAATGTACTTTAACTCACTCACCGACAGATGACAGTACTTGTAATGTACAACTTCAGTTGATTGAATTAGGAAATTACAATAAATTATAGGAACATCTATTCAAAATTCATCGGGAAAATTCTTCTCTTCATAAAATGATAAATTTATAACGGTAGTTGATATATTGAATCTCTTCTTGAAATTATTGATAATAATTGTTCCAAAACTGGAAAGTGTTATACTTCGGTAATTATATCTGAGATATTCTTCTATCTTTTGAAGTGGAAATGATTTTATCTCTCCTTCAAATTAATTAAATAACGTAGATTTCATCATGTAAGTTATAGGATAACTTCGGACATATATATCGATCACTTCTGGTATATATTTATCACGTTGGACATAAAATTTTCACTTCTGGCATATATTTATCACGTTGGACATAAAATGATCACGTCGGGGTCACCAAATTTATAGCGTTATCGCTATAAATGAAATTAAAATCGAAGTAAATATACGTATATTTGTTTTTAATACATGTTCATATTTTATGTGATTTTGGTATTTTTTAGTATATTGATATTATATTTTTATATCGAATGTTTTTTATTTTTCCTAGCGACTCCATGGAAACTTCTCCATTATGAATCGAGTTTTCCTTTTTGTGTCTTAGCGACTCCATGGAAACTTCTCGCTTTTGGAACTTCTCGATTTCCAGTGAGTGAGTCGCTATACTGAAGCTTAAGCTTATTGTACCCCATAGTCTCGTTATCCCATTAATCCCGTTCCTCTCCAAAAGGAGAGTATACGGTCAATGGGAGCTCTGGCTATTTCTTCCGGGGTTACGGTTAGTCCCCCGAAGTGTGAGAACCTCCCAGCCACTAAGGCTGGGCATTCACATAGTATGTGGTGAAGAGTTTCTTCATCCTCACCACACATCCTGCATTCTGGATTATCTTTCACACCGTTAGTTAGGTGTCTATTCAGTATGCAGTGTCCTGTTAGGATTCCCACTGCACATCTCAGCTGTTTTCTGCTCAGCTTTAGCAATTCGTTGGTCTTTGTCATGGATGGCCCGCCGGTGATGAACATACGTGACTGCCTCATCCCCGGCGCGCCGGTCCAGTACAAGATATGTTTCTGACTCAATAGTTCCTTTACCATTCCTCTTGCGGTATTGTATGATATCCCGCAGGATGACTCAGGTCCCATCAAGGCTGTTTTTGCGCCTTCTTTGGCCAGCTTATCTGCTTTTTCGTTGCCTTCATTGTTCTGGTGTCCTCGCGTCCACTCCAGTTGTATACTGTTTTGTTCCGCCAGTTTCGCTAGGGATTCAAGGCACTCTTTTACCGTTTTGAAACGTATCTCTACTGTATTCGGGGCTTTGATAGCTGCTTGACTGTCAGTGATGATGCGGATTCTTTTGTCAGTATATGACCTCCGTATCATTTCTTGTGCACAGATTTCTATGGCTGTGACTTCTGCTTGGAACACCGTTGCGGTACTGCCCAGGTTCAGACTACGAGATGGTTCTTACAAAAACATATAATACATATTTAAGAAATAGAGAAATAATTTTGAATCAAGCACATACTTTCCTGTTCTGTTTAATATTTGTGTGTTTATTATGTTTGTTTTCATAATATTTAAGTATAAAAACCCAATAAGCTAATGGCAACATAAAACATTTTTTCTCAATAAAATAAACCATTTTAATATAATATTAACTCATATATAACAAAGTTAAGGATTAATGGCATGAAAACTGCCATGTATGTGTGCATCACAAATGTACACAACGCGCAACGTGAGAAAGTGTGTTTTATTTCATTTTAAAATGTTAATACGTAACCTACTTTTATCAGAAATCTACTTACTATATTTGAGAAAAGTCTGACAATTACCTAAAGACGTAATTGATTCTTTTACAATTGCAGTGTTGAAGGTATTCGATCCTTACTGAGTGTCAACAATAGATTTCAATGTACGGCGATATTTTTATATGTTTTTCACGAATGCGCTTATTATCTCCTTTAATTAGGCGACGCCGCCGAAATTGTAAAACATTGCTTTGACAAAATCTCTTTTATTATACCTACACTGTGGCAATGGACTATATTAGTGATGACGTCACATGCTTATGCAACTCGCGTGAACGAGGAGTGACGCACGGGTTGCCGAAAATGACAATCAGAATTTGACCCTTATTCGCCTCTACAATAAAGGCGTCATACTTCGGCCATTTGTATTAGCACACAATTTTATTTATTTTCTCCCTTAGAAGAAATATCTTATAAACTCCGGTTACCGCTTATCACGCTGTAATGAAGCATTCTTTAAATTCCTGCTCCATTATTAAGATTCCGGATTTACACACGACACCAATGTGCACACGGCCCGAAAATCTACCAGCTCCTGTCTAGAGGCGCGGATTTGCACACGACACTAAACTATACGCAGTTCTACGTCACCAGTAAGCGAGGATTCTCGGATATAAAAGCCCGGCCGCAAATCAACATAATTCAGAGTGGATAATTCTGCCAATCTGTCTACAGCGTGCTGAGCTGGACATATTGCAGTTTTGTGCATCTCCCGACGCAAACACGACGGAACGAATGCAATCTGACCCTGGGAATCCTACAGCGTGTTGAACTGGGACCCCTCGAGTCGTTAGTCATTCCCCGGCGCCGTTTCGCCGCCAAAGCCAGAGACGTCGCATCGCAACCGTTACACTCTCTCTCTCTCTCTCTCTCAGATAATAGAAAATGTTGTCTTAAGAACCGTAAAAGATACGGACATATAACCTGTACCTGTATGTTATGTAACACTGCCACACATTACCTGTTTGAAAAAGAAAATAAATTGTTTATATCTTTATTGGGCTGTCTTATTAACTAATCTGGACCCTGATTAATCTCCGAACCAGCTACCCGACAACAAACCGTTACATAATTTGGCGCCCGAACAGATTTTGAGACTTTAGTTTATTCCAGATAGCCCAAAAAGAGACGTTTACGAATGAGAGAGAGATATAAAGACATTTCAAGTTAATTCATAGAGAAATGAAAGCATTCCAAATCAAGAGAGAAAACGAAAATGAAAAGGATTTTGTGGTGGCAATCCAGACTACTACAATTGTAAACCCAGAAGAGACACGATTCTGGATAGTCCCGAAAATACGTTAAACGAACCGATGTCCAGAAATAAATCCAGATTACTGCATTATAGACGATAGCTGTACCATCATATATGGAACAGTAAAATAATTTAAATTTATGTCCAGATTCCCGAAAATACGTTAATCGAACCGATGTCCAGAAAAAAACTCCAGATTACTGCATTATAGACGGAATCCTGTACCGCCATATATGGAGCAGTAATAATTTTATAGATCCCGAATTTTCCAACCCATGGAAACCCTGTATCCCGCAACCGTAACGAAAACAAGTCCAGTAAAACCAGAGTCATCTAAAATAAGTGATGAAGTCGGAAGTCCAAGTGCCAGACCTGCTGTCACCTCTGCCTCCGACACCCGAAGCCAAAAGGCCGCCCCCAGTCCGAGACGCAACAGCCAACCCTGATGTCGTCCCCAGTCCGAGACGTACCGTCCCCGATGCCATCCGAAGTCCGAGATGTACCGCCCCCGATGCCGTCCCCAGTCCGAGAAGTACCGTCCCCGATGCCGTCCCCATTTCGAGACG
The DNA here is from genome assembly GCA_936432065.2 of Rutpela maculata. NCBI lineage: Eukaryota > Metazoa > Arthropoda > Insecta > Coleoptera > Cerambycidae > Rutpela > Rutpela maculata. Next base: position 228,342,310 of record OW386285.2, read on the forward strand.
TATCATCCCAGATGCCGTCCATGATGCCAACCCCGATGCCGCCCCCCAGTCCGAGACGTACCGTCCCAGATGCCGCCCCCAGTCCGAGACGCACCATCCCTGACGCCATCCCCAGTCCGAGGCGTATCGTCCCCGATGCCGTCCCTAGTCCAAGACGTACCGTCTATGATGCCGTCCCCAATCCGGGACGCACCATCCACGATGCCGTCCCCAGTCCGAGAGGTACCGTGCCCGATGCCGTCCCCAGTTCGGAGACAGCCCCAGCCCCCCGAAGCCACCGACCCCAGGTAGGCCAATTGCCTGCCTCCAGGTGTTTTTCCAGGACGACGACGCAGCCCTCCCGGTCCCAGCTCCGCAACGGAAGCGACAGTTCAGGCGCCACAACCAAGATGGCCCCGCTTCCAGGATCCTTGGCACCGTCCCCCCTGTCCGCCATCGCCCCCTGCAGTAGACGTCCGGAAGAACCACATTTGTATTTGTATACCTGTTTCTTGCAATTTTTTTTGTGCTCATTTATTTTAACTATTTTACTTGTACCATAGTTCTAAGATATTTTACATACTGTTTATGTTATTTAAAATTTTGTTTTCCTCTACATCTGCACATATATACCAGGCGTATACGAAAGAATTGGCCATTCTTTATTTTTTTTGTTTGAAGATGTTTAGTAACTTGTTTTATTTTGATTTTAAGTTAGTAAAAATTTTCTCTTTGATAGAATTTTGAAAATTTTTTTTTTGTAAAGAAAGAGGGGAGTGTAATGAAGCATTCTTTAAATTCCTGCTCCATTACTAAGATTCCGGATTTACACACGACACCAATGTGCACACGGCCCGAAAATCTACCAGCTCCTGTCTAGAGGCGCGGATTTGCACACGACACTAAACTATACGCACTTCTACGTCACCAGTAAGCGAGGATTCTCGGATATAAAAGCCCGGCCGCAAATCAACATAATTCAGAGTGGAAAATTCTGCCAATCTGTCTACAGCGTGCTGAGCTGGACATATTGCAGTTTTGTGCATCTCCCGACGCAAACACGACGGAACGAATGCAATCTGACCCTGGGAATCCTACAGCGTGTTGAACTGGGACCCCTCGAGTCGTTAGTCATTCCCCGGCGCCGTTTCGCCGCCAAAGCCAGAGACGTCGCATCGCAACCGTTACACTCTCTCTCTCTCTCTCTCTCTCTCAGATAATAGAAAATGTTGTCTTAAGAACCGTAAAAGATACGGACATATAACCTGTACCTGTATGTTATGTAACACTGCCACACATTACCTGTTTGAAAAAGAAAATAAATTGTTTATATCTTTATTGGGCTGTCTTATTAACTAATCTGGACCCTGATTAATCTCCGAACCAGCTACCCGACAACAAACCGTTACAACGCACAAAGAATGCTAGAATATATACAAGTATAGTGGATTGTAAAAACTTTATTATTAATATATAAAAATAGACCTGCAATCGCAGTTCATGTTATGAAGTGGTTTAATCTTTATGCAGCTAACTTCAGATTATTTTATTTTGTATAATATCAAAATAAATTTCTAACCTAATTCTTTGGTTTTACTGAAGTGTTTATTGTTTCCTGCTTTTTGTTTAAAAGGACCTTTGGTTAATTTCATTGTAAAATGGCGCGTCAACCAGTGTTAAATATGTCTGCTATATTTGACTTTTTCAAAGATAGCAAAATACTCCGGAAAGGAGAAAATTCCGTTTCTTCTGGATTTGTTTATCAAATGTTATTTGATAGCGAATTATCGACAATTCGAGAGCAGGTACATGCAAGCATGAAAAATAAAATGTATAAAGTGGAGGCAGGTACTTATACTTATTAAGGTTTTAAAGGTATTTGATATTGAAAGTTTTGTTTTAGATAGTTCTGTCTGGAGCAAATATCATTAAATGTTCATGCGATTGTCCAAAAGGTTTAGATGTGTGTCACCATATGTGTGCTTTAGCAATCTTTGAACATAATAATTTGTCGATCACAGATGTAGCATGCAAATGGAGTAAACCTAAAAGTTCAGAGAATGATATTTCCAAAACTGCTGAGGAATGTTTTCCTCCTACGGTGGCTCATCATTTTAAGCTTCTTGAAGATATAAGCGATGAAAGCGTTGTTGAATTTAAAAAGGACTTGAAGAAATGTGGTCCCACTGGATTTGGATGGCTTTTAATGAGTGAACCACCTTCAGATTCATTTAATTTAATGGTAGATGTAGAACAGTTAATATGTTCAGAAGAATATTTAAAAGCTGAAGTTGAAATTAATTTTCTAAAAGAAAGTTTGAGAATTAGCACTGAAGATATTATGAAAATTCAGTCCGCTACCATAGGACAAAGCAGCAATCCCACTTGGTTAATGGTTAGAAAACATCGTTTAACTGCAAGTAATTTTGGACGTGTCCTAAAAGCATGCAGAAGGTCAAAATTTCCTCCATCTTTATTTCAGACTCTTACCGATAAGAAAATAACTTTTTATTGGTTGAAATTATTTAATCGCCTATGTTTTAAGGTAATACAAATCTCGATGGAATCAAGCAAATTCAATGGGGAAAATTTAACGAATCAGTTGCAGTAAAGAAATTTGAGGACATACACCACACATGTGTCATCAAATCTGGAGTTTGGTTTCACCCTTGTGGCATTTTAGGGGCTAGTCCTGATGGTTTGCTCGAGAATGATTTCCTAATAGAAGTCAAATGCCCATATACATTTAGGAATGCTATATTTAAGGACTGTTTATTAAATAATAATAATTATATAGTCAGTTTTGATGGTGAAAATTACAGAGTGAATGAGTGTGTGTGTGTGTTATGTTAAATGGCACTGGTCATAAACCAAATAGCCAGACATTTGTTGTCTATTCAACGGATTGTTAAAAATAATCAAGAGAGAGTGGAATAAAAATTACACCTATTAAAATATGTAATAAATAAAATTAATATACATTTTCATTTAAAAATTCCAATGAAATAATAATTATCAAGTATAAACTGAATTGTTTTCAAACATTTGTTACAGAATATTTGTTCAGATACATACATATATATACACAAATCTACATACATATACACATATAAATATTTTTTTGTTTAAACTTTTTTTTTTTTTTATATTTTTATTTCTTTATTTTTTAATTACCCTTCATGGCCACAGTTATTACCTATTAGTATATTCCCTTTTTTTGTTTTTTTTTTGTTTTTTTTTGTTTTTTTTTTGTTTTTTTTGTTTTTTTTTGTGCCTTCTTTATACTTCTATTATGCTAATATTTCCCTTTTTTTTATTTTATTTTATTTTATTTTTTTTTTTTCAAAACACCTACGACAATTACTATCCTAAAATATAATATATACACTATATACATACATACGTATATATTCACATATATACACATACTTACTTATATACTTTTACCTAACTGGTTTACAGCTCTATTTTGTTTTTTATTATAAATTCATAAAGTATTTTATACACATATTTGTTTTCTAATGCTAATAAGTTGGGGAGATTTGTAGGTAGTGAAATATTGTTGCGGGCAAGTTTAAAAAACATTTCACTTATTTCCTGGAACTTTAAAGGACATTCCATCAAGCAATGTTGTAAATTGCCTTCTTCTCCACAGGTGCAGTACGGATCTTCTTTGAGATTCAGTTTGTATTTGTATTGAGGGTAAAGACAATGTGAACTTCTAATTCGACACATTACTCTTACGAAATTTCGATTAATTTCACCATTAAACCAAGGATGTCTGATTTTAATTTTTGTCTGAAGTTTTTTGTAGTTTTCTCCTGCTGGGTAATTTAGATAGTGCTGCTGCCAATTTTCTCTAAGTCGTTCCTTTATCAGCCTATTAATATCTGTGCTGGGAATTTTAAAGTTGGGGATGATGTTACCAGTTTCAGTTGCTTCCTTTGCTAACTTGTCAACATATTCATTTTGTGTAATACCTGCGTGTCCCTTTATCCATGTTAGTTCAAGGGTCTTGTCTCGTTGTACTAATTGGTTGTAATATTTTATAATATCAATTATTATATAGTTTGCGTCAGACCTTGGGTTACAATTCTGTATTTTCATCGCCGCACTCTTACTGTCTGTGAATATAACAAATTTATTGTTCTTCTCATATTCTGAGCAATATTTAATTGCCTCCTTGATTGCTACTAGTTCTGCTGTGTAAATAGACGAGTTGGTTGGTAAGAGGTACTTTTTAGATATATTTTCGTTTTCATGGTAAACAGCACAGCCGGTTTTGTTGTTTTTGAGTGAGCCGTCGGTGAATATATACTCGTAGTTGGTCCAGTTAGTGTTTAGTTTTGATTTAAATATTATGTTGTTTAACAGTACGTTATCTTGAAGATCTATGAATGATGTTCTGGGTAATTTTGCATAATTTGAATATTCTGGTGTGAAACAAGAAAGAATGTCCGACTGATGTATTTCTTCTTTAAATTGAGATATCCATGTATAGCTTTCCACTAATAACGGCAATTTTTTCTTTTCCCAGTACTTTGCTGTGTGGCCCAGTATGGTTAATTTGTGTATATTTTCAACAACATCCTTATTCCTGCTGTAGATTTTCAGTAGTAGGTTATCGCTTAATTTTTGCCTTCTGAGGTGTAAAGGAGGTTCAGCGCATTCGGATTCTAGGATGTTCAAGGGGGTGCTTTGAAGAAATCCAACACACAGTCTGAGACTTTTGTTTTTAATTTGTTCAATTTTTTGAAGGTGAACTTTTGCTGCTGATCCGTAAAAGACACAAGCGTAATCGAAGATAGATCTTACTAGAGAACGATAGAAAGTGAGACATATGTTGGGGTCAGCTCCCCATTTTTGGTGACTAAATACTCGTAAAATATTAAGTGCATTTTCACTTCTTTTGCAGATATAATTTATATGTTCTTTCCAGTTCAGTTTCTTGTCTAAAATGACTCCTAGATATTTAACTGAAGTTTTATATTTAATTTCGAGATTAGATATTCTGATAGTGTTGGGCGGTTGAAATTTTGTTCTTGTAAATGTACATATTGATGATTTTTCTTCGGAGATTGGAGATCCATTTTTCTCAAACCATATTTCTGCTTTTCTAATGGCATTTGCTAGATTTCTATTGCAATAGTTGATGTCATTGCCCTGAGCTCTAATTGCATAATCATCGGCAAACTGATATACTTTAATATTGGTATTGGTAAATAACAGTTCGAAGTCATATGAATATATTATGTATAACAAAGGGCTTAAAATACTTCCTTGAGGTAGGCCTGTTGATGTCTGCCTTGGTCCAATCAGTTCGTCATGGGTTTTTATGAAAATACTTCTAGTGCAATAGAGCTTATGGATGTGCAAAATTAGCTTGTTGGGTAGTCCAATTTGCTTCATTTTTTCTGCGAGTATATTAAGGTTGACGTTATCATATGCCCCGGTGACATCTAGGAAAACCACACTGGTTGACTCGTTCTTTGTGAATCCCAACTGAATGTCCGAAATTAAACTAGCTAAATTTTCTTGAGTCGAACAGCCTTTTCTGAATCCAAACTGCGATTTCGGAAGTATATTCTTACTTTCTAACCAATATTCTAAACGATTCTTTATTAATCTCTCGTATGTTTTTAATACGCAAGAAGTCAATGCAATTGGTCGGTATGAGTTACAGCTGTCTTCCGGTTTGTTAGCCTTCAGGATAGGTACAATAATGTATTCATACCAGTCTTTTGGGATTTGAACATCGTTCAAATATATGTCGTTGAATATATTTAGGAGGGTGATTTTAGCTGATCTAGGTAAATTGGAAAGCATCGAATAGTGAATGTTATCTTTACCAGGAGCCGTGTTGTTATTTTGTTTTAGAGCTCTGTCTAGTTCTTTAAGAGTGAATGGATTTGACAAAACGTTTGGTTGGTCTATGCTGTCCAGAAGAGGGCGTTGTGGAGTTACAGTCGGGGGGGCTAATTTACAGTGAAAGTTTTCCAACCATTCTGCTGAGGAATCCATGAGTACGGTGTTTTTTTGAGGTCGATTTTTAAAACGGTTAAGTTGTTGCCATATGTGTTTTATTGGGATATTCTTATTTAAACTTGAACAATAAGAACGCCAGCTTTCTCTTTTGGTTTCTTTTATTATTCTTTTAGCGATAGCATCAGATTTTTTATAAGTAGTTATATTTGCTATATTGGGGTTATTCTTATATTGTAAAAAGCAATATTTTCTATGTTTAACGGCATTTTCACATTTGTCATTCCACCACGGTTTTCCTTTATTTTTTTTGGTATTTTCTGTATTGTTATATCGAGGTATGGATTTCTCAGCAGACTGGTTGATAACATTTGTAAGATTTTCGTAGTTTACTACATCATTTCTTATATTATCTAAACACTCAAGAGAGTAAGAGTCCCAATTAGCTTTTTCTATATTCCACTTTCTTTGATTTTTAAACACAATCCAGTTTGGAACTAATTGACAATTAATTAAAATCGGAAGATGATCCGAACCACAAGGATCTGATAAGGTAGACCATTCTAAATTGTGGTACACTTGAGGAGTACATATTGTTAAATCTATAGCACTTTTCTGTCTAAAATAGTTACCTATGTATGTTGGGCTACCGTCATTTAGAATTGTTAAATTGTTATTATCTAATGAATCTAATAATGTTTTTCCATAAGTATCACTATAATCACAACCCCACGCAATATGGTGGGCGTTAAAATCTCCACCTACAATAAAAGGTTTTGGTATACAGTTAAAAAAGGAATTCCAATCATTTGGATTGATTTTTGATTGCGGTGGGATATATAATGATACCAATGTCAGCTTACTATTTTTATCCAGATCTATTGTAATGCAGACTTGCATACAGTTGTTGATTGTAGGTAATACTATTTCCGAGTATTTTATTTGTTTTTGGACGAGGATTGCAACGCCTCCCTTTCCGTCTGCACGGTCCTTGTGAACATTATTAAAATTATGAAAGTTGGTATATACATTGGGTTTAAACCATGTTTCCGACAGTAAGGCAATGTTGATGTTATTAGTGGACAGTAAATTTTCTAAATTACCTTTATTTGCTACTGCAGAGCGACAATTCCATTGGCAAATTTTTAAACCGCCTTCTTTTATATTTAGAGAAAAATGAGATATATATTTTTTTTGTCCATAACACATCAAATAAAAGTATTTATGTTTAAGTGAATGTAAACATTAATTAATTTGTTTTAAGACGATCTTTTATAATACTAAATATTTCAGCTTCTTCTAATTCTTTAAAATTATTTTGTTTAATAATATCTATTACGAAAATAACCAATTCTAAAATTTTTTGTACAGGGAGTTCATTTTCTTTTTGGGTAATGTGTGTTTGTTCTGATTTATTGTGTAAATTTGAATTATATATGGGACTGTTGAATATTCCACCAGAAGTTTGAGGAAGGTTGAATGGTGATATTATTAGATTTCTTTGTGTTTCTGTGATATCTGGTGTATTGGGTCGTGTTTTTTTCCTTGGAGTGGTTGTTATCTGTGTAAAGCGGTTTGTTGTTCTTTGATGTGAATTACTGTTGTTATATAATAAAGGGGTTATATCTACGTTATGATTGTGTTCATTGGAAAGAATAGAGGCGTATGTCATTTTTGGGACATTTTTCTCAGCATCCTTATAAGACGAATTTGAGTGTGACATATATTTTTTAATCTCTTTCTGTCGTTTAAATTCTTGACATTCTTTAATTTGATTAGCAAAATGTTTTCCTTTGCAATGAAGACATTCCGGTTCATCTAGAAATTTTGTACAGGTTTCAGAGTTGTGATTGTCTCCGCACTTAACGCACCTGGCTTTACTTTTACATTGGCTACCCATGTGACCATATCTAAAACAATTATGGCACAAAATGACTTTTTGTACATACGGTTCAACATTAAATATAACATGATTGATCGAAATATATTTAGGTAATTCTTGTGCTTTAAATGTAACAACTACTGTTTTCGTGGGTATATATTTAGCTTCGTTATTTTCCATGATTTTTTTATGAATGCGTCGTATTGATTCTACTTCAAATTTGCAATGTAAATCGTACGGTTTGATTTTTTCTTTAAGATAGTCAACAGAATATTCGGCATCTATTCGAAAAACCCCCTGTCTATGTAGTATAAATTTCGGTATATAAATGTCTAAATTATAAACTCTTAAAAAGGACTGAGCTTTGATCAATTTATTAGCCGATTCAGAGGTTTTAAATACAATTCGTACTCTATTCTTTCCAATTGATTCAATTGTTTTTATTTTATTGTCAATTTCTGGTACTACTTTTAAAACAATATCACCTACCTTCACTGGATTTAATTTTCCATTAAAATCTGATATATTATTTTCAACGTAAACATGAAATGGTCCGGTATCGGTTTGTCTGTATATATAAATTGGTCGCTCTGCTCGTTTTTGTGCCGGAGGTATCGTTGAATTATCATCGGATACTTCACGGTTATTTTCCGTTTGTCCAAAATTATGAATAAGATTACTTACTACATTATGTCGATTTTGTTTTTGTTTTAGACTACTACCCTGTTCTTGTGTATATTGGATGTCTTTTGAACTCGTGTTGCCCTCTTCTTGTATATTTTCCAGAGATTCGCACACTTCCATAGTTATTAACTGGTTAGTTTCATTGGGGGGGGGGGGGTTAATTGTTCAGATAAATTTAAAAAATCGTAAATCAAGTATTAGGTATATGGAATTCGTTTCTCCCAGATCTATTTCAAGAAGAAGTATGTTATAGACATAGCAGAGAGATATGGCCACAAAGTGTAGAGATTACCGCCATATTTCCGTATTTGCAACCCAATTGAGTTAATTTGGTGTAAATTGAAAAAAAATGTCAAAAAGAAATACTTTTCCGAAATTCAACAAAAAAGTCATAGAAGTGTCGAAAACTAACAAGGAAGATTGGGAAAAGAGAATTAGGAAAGTAATTCAAATTGAAGTTGGGTATTAAAAAATTGGTCAACTTTATATACTTAAATGGTGGAAATAAATTTATTATAAATTTGAACGAGGATAGTAGTTCATCTGAAAATGAAGAAGAGAGTCAGAATGGCGAGGATTCAGAGAAAGATGCGATGTGAGGTGCGGTAAAGTGAAGTGAAGTGATGTGAAGTGAAGAAGTGAATTTTGTGATATTCACTGTATTATTTATTTCCATTTTTGTGTTTTCGTATTGAGTAATATTATTTTTCAATATGTTATTATTTATTTTATTTTTTTTTTTTTTGAGAAAATACGTCTTTCTGTTTTTATTGCAGTAATAACTTTGCTCTTACAGTTTATTTTTAGTTTATTTATTGAGAGAAATATTTGTTTCTGTTACTATTTTCAGGGTATATTTTTTGTTTTTATTGTGTTTTTAAAGATTTCTTGTTACTTTTTAAATAATCTCTTTATCCTATACTAATATTCCATACCCATCCTTTCCTGGCGAGAAATGCTCATACCTCCTCGCGGTTCTTGCTGGGTAGTAACAATCTATATTAAACGAACTGTATATACTGTAACAACTATATGTGTAGTCACTACTTTTATTTAATACGTGTTTTGTACATTGTTGCTAGCTGAACTGAGCACACATTCAGCGGCAATTTAGTATTGAGTCATGGAACCCAAGTCGTACTTTATGGCACGAGTATCAAGATAAAATAAAGCAGTTTTACAAAAAAAAAATTCCATCGAACTTTGCAAAAAAATTTTTTAAAATTAGTAAAATAAATTTATTTAAATTCTATTAAATATTTGCTCCCTTCTTTTTTCTGAAAAAAATTAATAAAACCCAAATGGTATTTAACTCATTTTTAAAACTTTTTTTCGCAATTTTCGATGGAAATTTTATTTTTGCAAAACTGCTTTATTTTATCTTAGTATCTTTATCGTGAAATATGGTTTGGGTCCTATAACTCAATACTAAGATATGACCAATCTAAATTTCACAAGCCACCGCTGACAAATACCTACACTGAAAAAGTAAACGAGCGAACAATATAGTTAAATCCGGTTCTGCGTTCTCAGCTGTCCTCAGTAATGTGGCTTCCTGTACTATACATAAATAACTATTAGCCCTGTCAATGAACGTTCAATAAGGGGGTCTAGAGGGAAATGCCGAGATCGCAATTTTTAACTTAAGGGCTGTGTTTGGACTATTTAGGAGGTAAACATACCAAAAGTCCCCTAACGTAGGAGGTGGGGGGGGGGGGGGGGGGGGGAGGATGCAGGGGGCACGATGAAGGTCCCAGTTTTTTGTTTTTCGCTCATGTCTCGAAAACGGTGAGCCCTAATCAAAAAGTGGCTATGTGCAAAATTAAAGCTGACTAAATTTTCTACAATAATGTTTCTATTAATTTTTTTCATATCTGTTATGGTTCAGTAATAAATTGTATATCTTTTGACTGTATTCTAACTTTATTTTAAATTTATTATAAATTGAATAAAAATTTTAATAATCATCGTAGAAAAAAATGTCTTGTGTAGATATCCGTTTCACAGCAGACTGAACTCAAATATCGAATAAAAAATGTCTTTACGTCTGTAAGTGTATCTGTGCATGTATATGTATGAGTGCGTGTATACCGTTTCTTGTAAATACGATAACTTCTGTTAGACATAAAATATTTAATTACAATTTGGAACATATGTAAATCAGCATATTACAATAATCCCTATTAAAATTGGACCATATCTGTAATACATGGTGATAACCAGAGGCCTACAAACTCTCATACGTAAAATAGGTTTTATTTTAATTTCAGAGCAAAATATTACTAAGGTTTTTGATTAAGCATACAAAAATAAGAATGTATAAGATTTATAAACCGCAATATACCGGGTGTATGTTAGGCAAACCATGTATTACACATATGGCCCAATTTCAATAGGAATTATTGTAATATGGTATTTTACATATGTTCCAAATTGTAATGAAATATTTTAAGTCCAACAGAAGTTATCGTGTTTACAAGAAACGGCATACACGCACACATACATAAACACGCACACACATACGTACAGACGCAAAGACATTTTTTATTCGATATTTGAGTTCAGTCTGCTGTGAAACGGATATCTGTACAAGAAATTTTCTTTCTACGATGATTATTAAAATTTTTATTCAATTTAAAATAAATTAATAATAAAGTTAGGATACAGTCAAAAGATATACAATTCATTACTGAATCATAATATACCAAAAAAATTAATAGAAACTTTATTGTAGAAAATTTAGTCAGCTTTAATTTTGCATATAGCCACTTTTTGATTAGGGCTAACCGTTTTCAAGACATGAGCGAAGAACCAAAAACCGGGACCTTCTTCGTGTCCCCCTTGCACCCTCCCATCTCATACATTCGAGGACTTTTGGTATGTTTACCTCCTAAATAGTCCAAACACAGCATGACCTCTGCATTTCTCTCTAGAAACCATTCATTGACAGGACTATATTTACATAACTGATTATTAAACTCATCATTTAGAAAAATAACTTTATCTAACCCCGTTATGAAATGTCAAATTTTAAATGCATTTTTGACGTTATGAAACGTCACATTTTTCATAACCGTCAAGTTTCGTTACATAACTAGTGATGTAATAAATTTTTATATAACTAATAATTAAAATAGTATTCAAAATAAATTGCCATTTCTTTTATATTTTAAAGTGGGATTAGATAAAAAAAAATTCCAATTTTGACATATAAAGCGACACTTTTCAAAACTGACGTAAGTGTCAAAACGTCCTACTTTATGTAACCAGTTATGAAAAGTAAAATTTTGCGTAACTGGTGAGGAAAAGTTCGTGATATAATGAATTAGGAAAGATAAACAACTCTCAAAAAGATAAAGAAATAATGTTTATTCAACACAAAATGGAATACTATATTGTAACTTGGCTAAATAATGTTTAAATTGTTTTTAGAATTTTAAAATTAGAAAAAAAAACATGTAACACGTTTCGAAAGACAATCTTGTGTAACTCGCGTTATTTTGCGGGATCTCGCTTCGCTCGTCCCGCAAATTCCACTCGTTACACAAAATAATGTCTTTCGTAACTGGTTACATAAATAGCTAATACTTAACACGTTATGAAAAGAGTAATTTTATTTGACTCATGTATTTCAACCCATTAATTCAAATTAGATAACATATGCAGTTTAGAACATTCCTATCATAATAATAATACTAATAATATTAATAATAATGATTTATTCATTACATAATTATTTATTTATTTATTTATACTGCATATAAACAGGTATTCCCTAGTTACATATATACAGTGAAACACAGAAAAAACAATAAATACAGACTTGAGTACAACATACTGTAAATAATAATGAATAACAATCAACTACAATAATAATAATAAAAACATTCGCAGTATAAGTACATGACATGACTAAAAAGAAAACTAAATATTTATGTTATCTTATCTGATCACAGATAGTTTTGACTTTAATTTGTTTCTGTTGATATTAAACATATCTGCATCACAGATTATATCATTGACTGCCGATGAACATCTTTCAACAGGTGAGTTTGTATTTGCAGATGTGTTAAACATACAATCTCTTCTCCTTAGTCTGACGTCTGGTACATGAAAGTTTAAGGCACCTAGAATTTCAGGTGCATCTATTTTGTTATATAAAATATCAAATATAAATAATATTTGAATGTTTTTACGGCGTTTAGTAAGATAAGTTACATTAAATTCTGTTAGCTGACTTTGATAGGACATTAAGAAAGGCCATATTCTATGTTTCTTAAAATACATAGATCTTAAAAACATTTTTTGGACTTTTTCCAGCATATCAGTGTAATGAAATGCTCTTGGAGACCATATAATGCAACAATATTCAAGTTTAGAGCGTACATATGAATTAAACAACATAATGCAGGTGCTGTAACTAAAATCTTTACTCGATCTAAGAATAAATCCTAATTTCCTATAGCATTCAGAGGTCAGAGCTATTATGTGATCGTTAAATTAAAAATGGTTGGTGAACAAGACGCCAAGATCTTTAATTTCATTTAGGCTCTCAATTTGAATATCGTTGATAACATATGCCACTACGACAGGATCTTTCTTTTTCGTATAGGATATAATCTTGCATTTCGATTCATTCAAGACTAGGTCATTGTCTTTACAGAACGTAGAAATGGCCTCAAGGTCACTTTGTAACCTTTCAGTGTCTTTTAGTGTGTTAATTTGGAAACAATTTTAAATCATCTGCATATAATAAAAATCTTGAATGCTTAATATAAGTGGAGATATCATTGACAAACATTACAAAAAGCAAGGGCCCCAATATCGAACCCTGCGGTATCCCAGATGTTGGTATAAAGGTATGTGAATAACAGTCATTAAATTTGACAAAATGTGGTCGATTAGTGAGGTACGATAATAAAAACTATATAATATTCCATACACAAAAATTGTACATTTATCGGATGTGTTCAAAATCCAGGAGGAATACAAATAGTATAAACATAAATGGTAAAATAATATAAACATAGTACAAATAACATAAATAGTATAAACAAGGTACAGAAATAAAATAAGTAATTGTATGAAACAACATATTATGAACCGTAACAAACAAGAAACGCTATGAATATCATTACATTTCTAGATATTCACAGTAAGGGAGTAAAATGCCATATTTAATAAATAATTATTTAGCGTTGATTTAAGTTTATCAAAAGTACTAATTTATCCAAACAGTGATATAATACCTTGGTATGCATGACAGTTTTGTCCAATGGAAAGTCTCGAGAATGGTAAATATAGATTATTTTTTATGTGTGTGTCGTGGGCATGTATTGAACTGTTTCTAATTAATAGATATTCATGCCTTTTTATATATACTATCAACAGAAGTATGTATAATGATGGAAGTGTGAGAATCCTGATACTTTTGAATATATCTCTGCAATATGTCCGAGGATGTACTCCGATATACATAAATATCTTCTTGAAATGGGTTGAGGAGTCCCAGAATATAAGTCCATATGATAAAATTGGTTGTACAAGGCCAAAATATGCCAATCTCAACATTTCTGTTGTAAGAGTATTATGTAGCTGTCCTAACAATAAACAAGTTAAACCTAATTTATAAATTATGGAATTAATGTGTTTTTCCTAGGTCATTTTTTGATCTAAAACCACTCGTAAGAACTTTGTGCTATCTACATGCTCAATAGATTGAAGATTAATTTTTATGAGGACACTATAATCGGCTTTACATACCTTAACTAACAAGCTATGGCTTACACAGAACTTCTGAAATTCGTCAGCACTAGTATTTGCCTTTCTAATAGTTACGTTCTTTGGTATCCAATTTAACATTATCAATGACTACAGTTTTCTTTCTCTCATTTAGATAATTTGACACCCTGTCATTTATAACACCGCGCACCCTGATTCTAGCTAACTGTTCTAAAAGAAGTGTATGATCAATTGTATCAAATGCACGACTTATAGACTACAAGCCCATCGTAATTTTTAAGAGGTCAAGTGACCCAGCATGAATTATATTCAGTACGATGCTGGTATATGATATGGTAACTTTAGGCACTATGCCCTCATTTTTGGTCGGTATAGGCGAGTACACAGGTAAATTGAATTTGCCATCCAAAGTGCACTCTTCAGACAAAATATTCTTATACGGCATTCCTCATGTTTGATAGTTCATAAAAAAATAATCGGTTAGAACCTACTGCCATACAAAAATAATGTGACCGGAAGCCAGAAGAATTTTTGATTTTCCGAAAATTTTCCCAGACAAATAGGTAATTTAATACTGTACGGCATTTGTACAATGAAATTTGTATGCTTTCCTAGCTTCATTATTCAGCAATGCTGTACATATTTGGTGGTTACAGGTTGAGAAACCCCGGGCACAACCCCCTACCCTTAACTAGTATAGTGGTGGTGATTTTAACCAACATCAAATTCAATGATCTTAATGCTTTTTCATGAATCGAACACACAAAGAACAATTTTAGGGTGAAAAATTTGTTTACGGCATTAGCATAGTTTGTTAATATACTTAAAACAATAATCAATATAAATTAAATGCTGTACAAAAAGAATGGTTCCAGATGGCTGGAAAAGTATTTTGTCACTCCCAAGATTTTATTTTGTTCTTGCAACTATTTTCTACTTCATAAACGTGATTTAATACTGTACAGCGTTTGTACAATTCAATTTTGACGTTTTATTTTATTTAGCAATGTCGTACGTATTTGCTGGTTATAACAAACTGATCATATTAACTTTGGATATCACGGAATTCCCAATAAAAAGTACAAGTATATTGTGTCATACTTGCATAAAATCTTTCCACACTGACAGAGCCAACCCTGCTTTTACGACACCGAGATACCGAGATAAAATTCTCGAGCTCTGTTTATGAAAGATAAAAACTGTCCGTCACATTCAATGATCAATATATAATTGCCCTGTTCAAGCTAACAATAAGTCACATTGGATGGGCTAATATGAACGGCATCACAATTTTCAATTACTATTTGATATAGTCGATAACATTTTGATGCAGTACAGTAATTAATGACCCTAAAGGCCGGTGAAAATGTTATGGTAAATCTCATCAGCTGTGGAAAATCCTAAAAGTAAGAATGTACGGCATCTATTTTTCTTTGTATTTCCATCTTTAAAGAATTCAAAATAGCAATAATTTTAGAAATATTACTCCTTTTATTAATACACAGCGCATTTTGAAAATCTTTTAAATTTTGAAAATTTCATTTATTTTTTTTAATTCATATTTTCATTTGGTTCCATTCATTATAACTGGCTATAATGGACAACGATAATATTTAGTTACATCATGTCAAAAAATCGGTTGCCGTACAGGAATATTTTTTTGAAGAGCGCACTTTGGATGGAAAATTCAATTTACCTGTGTACTCACCTGTACCGCCCAAAAGTGACTGCTTAGTGCCTAAAGTTATGGTTTCATATACCAGCATCGTACTGAATATAATTCATGTTGGGTCTTAAAAATTACAATGGGCTTGTAGTCTATCAGGTCAACATTGATACCTGAAAACAATAGATCTAAAAATATGCAAATAATAAGCTGAATTTCAATACAATACAATATGGGTATTGAAACTGAAATTAAATTTCTGACTATCGAGATATTTGAAAACTGCCATAAATATAATTTTATCTGGTAGCCCTGTATATAACATACATATAACTCATTTTTTTCAATTGACTCAAAAGTGAACGCCAATTTAAGATTTTCTATTCTATTTTTTAATTCTTCTACATCTTTTTTCAAGAAATAATTCTCTGCTTGTAACAATGAATTACTAGCAAAATTACTTCTGTTTTCTTCACTCACGCTGCTAGCAGGGCGTTCTTCAACTACTTTTGTGTAAATAGCGTCCAAAATAAAAAATTTGAAGGACCCCTGCTAGTAGAGATGGTGAATTCAAATCCACAGTCGTGCATGAAGAGGAGTTCCTAAAACAAAAACACTATGGTAACCGCGCTCCCAACAAGAAATTTTTTAATTCTTACCTTTGGACACGTGTACGTTTTCTTTTCTCTGGTGATGATATCGTCAAGATTTTATTAATATTGCATTTGAATGTGGTTGGTAAATTGCCTTTCTCCCCATCTTTGAAATGACAAGAACTCACAACAGAAAATGTGGTAGCTTTCCTATCTCCTCGTCTGGAAAATTACAAAAATTATTCGAACATGCATTTTTCAGCATGATTTTTCTAATAACCCTACTTTAAGACATAAAAATTTGGTACTAGGTAAAATTATATCAGCTGGTTAGTTATTAAAATAAATGCAGTTTACTAATCCTCACCTTAAAAGCTGTTCCCATTTTTCTTTTAACTTAATATCAGTTGGAAATCCAAACATTTTACAACCATTTTTATTGGTGTGATTACAATCGGGTGCAAAGCACAAACCCATCATGAGATACTTTCACAAAACTTCGACTTTCACTGTAGATTACAATTTATAAATAATAAAACTTTGAATAAAACACAAAGAAACTATCAATATCCAAAAATTATAAAAGGTACGCTAAAAGTTTACAATTTTGACAACAGGCAAAAAGCAGAGTGAAGTTGGCAGTAAAACCAGCACTTTTACCATTATTGCTGTCAGAGATTTGAATTTAGTTTAGTTAGTTTTAGTTTGGTGGGTTGGTAACACCTGGCAGTTGTAACATGAGTAGTAGGAAGATGATGTAATATGGAATGTACGAAAATCTAATAAAGAAGTTGTTTTAATTACTTTGGTGTATATAATTATTACTGTCGTGTGAACTTTGAGATTTATCAATACTACAGTTCAGAGTGTGACTTGTAACATGGCGCTGCGGTTTTAAAAAATAGAAGGAAATCTCGAGTTGAAAAGTGAAACTGGTATAGAGAACTTTTGTGTTCAATCATAGAACCTGTAGCTGTAGCTAAGCTAAAATAATGGAGAACATTAAACAAATCGAAGAACTGTCTCTAGTTGGTGATCCAGGAAACAATTTTAAAAAATGGAAACAACGTTTCCAAATTTTTATGGATGCGTCAGGCATGAGTACAGATACAACCATAACAGCTGAGAGAAAAGTTGCAGTTTTGCTTCACACTATAGGGCCTGAGACATTAGAAATATATGACACATTGGAAATTCCAGAAGAGGACAAAAAAGATTGGAAAGAGGTACTCAAAAGGTTAGAAGATTATTTTATTCCTACGTCTAATGAAACTGTTAATCGACATTTGTTTAACACAAGAAATCAAAAGGAGGGTGAAACTGTGGACATGTTTGTAACTGATCTCAGGAAACTTAGTAAAAATTGCAATTATGGCACTTTACGAGATAGCTTAATTAGAGATAGGATTGTATGTGGAATAAGAGAGAAAAAAGTCAGAGATAGGTTATTAAGAGAAACTAACTTAAACCTAACACAGTGCATAAATATTTGTAAAGCTGCAGAGATATCAGATTTACAATCGAAGCAGTTGTCAGATGACAGTAGCGTACAGGTAGTGTATAAAAAAGGAAAAACCGGAAAAGAGA
Source organism: Rutpela maculata (assembly GCA_936432065.2). Lineage (NCBI taxonomy): Eukaryota > Metazoa > Arthropoda > Insecta > Coleoptera > Cerambycidae > Rutpela > Rutpela maculata. Next base: position 228,360,425 of record OW386285.2, read on the forward strand.
ACAAAGACAAATGGAAAGATGAGGAAACAAGAAACCAACAGAGTAAAAGTGGAGAATATAGAAAAGAAAAACCCAAAGAATGTGGAGCATGTGGCACGGTACACGAATATAGAAAATGTCCAGCTTATAATAAAATGTGTAATAATTGTAAAAAATACAATCACTTTGCAAAGAAATGTCGTTACAAGAAAATGAATTTGATACAACAAAATGGTGATGATGCTGAACAAGAAGAATTTTTCATTGAAATAATAAATACAGAAAAGCAATATGAAGTAAATAGTGTATCAGAATGGTGCAAGAAGGTTATAGTCAATGGAAAGGAAATTGATTGCAAAATGGATACAGGGGCAGAAGTGAACATATTAAATATGGAAACAGCCAAAAAAGTGGGAGCTAAAATTGAGTATTCAAAAATAAAGTTGAAAAATTACAACGGCTCACCGATTGAGACTACTGGAAAAACAACACTGCCTTGTATAGTGAATAATCTTAAGTATGACATGAAGTTTGAGGTTATCAATTTTGAAGCTCCTTGTATAATTGGATTACCTTTTATTGAGAAGTTTAGTTTATTACAGAGAGTAGATACAGTGAACAGAGGAGCACTAGAGCAACTTTTAGAGAGAAATTCCAATTTGTTCAACGGAATAGGGGAATTAAGCAGAGAGTATAAAATTAAGCTGAAAGAAAACTGTTGTCCAAGAGCTGAACATGCCAGAAAAATTCCAATTGGTATTGTGGATAATGTTAAAAAGGAATTAGACAGAATGGAGCAGTCTGGTATAATAAAAAAAGTTACAGAACCCACAGAATGGGTGAGTTCAATGGTTGTGGTTAAAAAACCGGACAATACACTAAGAATATGTTTGGATCCCCAAAACCTAAACAAAGCTATTGTCAGAGAGAGATATCAATTGCCCACCTTTGAAGAGATTGCAGCCAGAATGCCAAAGGCAAAAATATTTTCTATTTTGGATGCTAACAAGGGTTTCTATCAGATCAAGCTTGCTCACGAAAGTCAATTGTTAACAACATTTAATGCTGGAAAATATGGTCGTTATTGTTACTTACGTGTACCTTATGGGTTGTGTTCTGCTCCTGAGGTGTTTCACAGGACATTTGAAGAAATATTTGGAAACCTACCTGGAGTGGAAATATATATCGATGACATCATAGTGTGGGGTGAAAATGAAGAACAACATTTAGAGAGGTTGGAAGCATTACTTGAAAGGGCAAAAAGTGCTAATGTGAAGTTTAACAAAAAAAAGTGTAAATTTAGTGTTCCAGAGGTAAAGTATGTGGGACATGTGTTTAGCAGTGATGGTTTGAAACCCGATGAACAGAAAGTGAGAGCAATTTTGGGTATGGATACCCCAAAAAACAAGAAAGAACTTCAAACTTTTTTAGGTATAGTAACGTATATTAGTAAGTTTGTACCTCATCTGTCAGATATAACAAAGAATTTAAGAACTTTGTTAAGAAACGATGTAGAATTTATATGGACTGAATTACAAGAAAATGATTTTAAGAAAATAAAAACAGTTTTAACACATACACCAGTTTTGAGGTACTACGATGTAAATAAACCGGTTGTTTTGTCAGTTGACAGTAGTAGTTCAGGACTTGGTGCAGTAATGTTGCAAGATGTGTTGCCAGTGGCATATGCTTCAAAAGCCCTTACTGATAGTCAAAAATCATGGGCACAAATAGAGAAAGAGCTTTTAGCGATATGTTTTGGGTGTGAAAAATTTCATCAATTCATATTTGGAAAAACGACAGTTATAGAATCTGATCATAAGCCACTGGAACACATTTTTAAAAAACCATTGAATGAAACTCCTTTAAGATTACAACGATTACGACTTAGACTACAAATGTATGACATAATTGTAAAATACAAACCTGGAAAAGAGCTTTTGGTCGCGGATGCCTTGTCCAGGCAATTTTTAAAAAATGACGATAGTATCACTGATTTAGAAAAACAAGTTGATTTGCATGTTTGTTTTGTTACCGAAAACTTACCTATATCTAATTCCAAACTTGAGCTATTTAAATGTGAAACTTTAAAAGATCTAGATTTACAATTAGTTATTAAATATATAAAAAATGGTTGGCCTAAAAAAGACTGGATTCCGACTAATGTAGTTTTTTATCATTCTGTTAAAGATGAATTGTTTGTTGCCAATGATTTATTATTTAAAAATAACTGTGTAAGTACCTAAGAGTCTAAGAAAAGAAATGTTGGAGCTCATTCATTATAGCCACCTTGGTGTAGAAAAGTGTAAGAATAGAGCGAAACAAGTTTTATTTTGGCCACATATGTCAAAAGATATTGAAGATTTTGTCACAAATTGTAGAGCGTGTCTTAAATTTCAAAGGACGCATACTCATGAACCTTTGTTAATGAGAAATGTTCCCGATGGCCCTTGGCAAGAAATTGGTACGGATATTTTTTATTTTAGACAAAAACCATATCTGTTAATTGTAGATCACTTTAGTAAATTTATAGAGTTAAAAGAATTACAGGGTCAAACTGCTGATCATATTATAGCAGCTCTTAAGTCAACCTTTGCTAGATATGGAGTACCATACAAAGTTTTCAGTGACAATGGTCCTCAGTATAAAAATTATAAATTTAGTGAATTTTCCAACCTGTGGAAATTTGAACATATTACATCTAGCCCTTATTATCCTAGGTCTAATGGTCTTGTAGAAAGATATGTTCAAACGTGCAAACAAATGCTAAAAAAGGCCGAATATTCTAAAAGAGATCCTTATATCGCCTTGCTTGAATATAGGAATACTCCGATCGACTCAAATCTAAAAAAATCTCCTAGTCAGCTTATGTTCGGAAGAAATGTAAATGCATTTTTACCCACTAGTGAAACTTTTATACCGACAAGAGATAGGGAAATAAAAAACAAATTAGAATTAAGAAAGTTAAATGACAAATATTATCATGACATAAAAAATCATTCACATTTAAAAAATTATAGTCCAGGTGACATAGTTTATGTAAAAGATTCTGTAAATCATATGACACCGGCTAGGGTTCTCGGAGAAAGCAATAAACCGAGAGCTCACAAACTGTTGATGCCTAGTGGCAAAATCACAGAGAGAAACAGATTTAATATTTACAAGGCCTCTCCAGAAGAAGAGTTTGTAAATGAGGAGGATATACCCGAAACTATTAAGCATAAGCATACTCTTGGTCAGCCACCAAAGAGTTCTAATAGCAAAATAACAAATGAGTCCAATGAACTCGGTTCTGGATTTAGTGATAGAGGTAACAATATAAAAATTGAATCAAATGATAAAAATACCTCTGTTACCAGATCTGGCAGAGTAGTGAGACAACCTCATTATATGTCGGATTATTATACTTGTTAAATAATTTTAGTTATATAAAAAAAAAGGAGATGTCAGAGATTTGAATTTAGTTTAGTTAGTTTTAGTTTGGTGGGTTGACAACACCTGGCAGTTGTAACATGAGTAGTAGGAAGATGATGTAATATGGAATGTACGAAAATCTAATAAAGAAGTTGTTTTAATTACTTTGGTGTATATAATTATTACTGTCGTGTGAACTTTGAGATTTATCAATACTACAGTCCAGAGTGTGACTTGTAACAATTGCTATTGGTAGATATTTCATGAATTTTTAGTAACAATTTATTCTATTGATAATTAAGTTTCCATAGTCCACTGTACTTGTATATATTCTAGCATTCTTTGTGCATGATAAGCGGTAACCGGAGTTTATAAGATATTTCTTCTAAGGGAGAAAATAAATAAAATTATGTGCCAATACAAATGGCCGAAGTATGACGCCTTTATTGTAGAGGCGAATAAAGGTCAAATTCTGGTTGTCATTTTCGGCAACCCGTGCGTCACTCCTCGTTCACGCGGGTTGCATAATTATGTGACGTCACACTAATATAGTCCATTCTGAGCAATTACGTCAACATTTAATAAAGAAAAAGCTTAGACCATCCGAGATCGCAGTTTCGCAATCCGTAGTACAAATCTAGCCATATGTGTATATGTATATGTATCGACAAACCTAGCGTGAAATTATACAGAGTCGACGGTATACAAAAATATACACAGTTACTTTAAAGTAGTGAAAAATACATGTGTGAGAGTCTGTGTGTGTGTGTGTGTGTGTGTGTGTGTGTGTTTGTATTGTATTTGCTGTGGCATAATGTGCGTGCATAATGCTGTACTCTTACCTCCGTTCTACCTGTGGCATCTTACACTCCGATGTCACAGCAAAATATCCTCTAAACTGGTAATTTCACTGCGAAATTTCTCCCAATTGAAATTGCCGCGCTTTGACTTGGCAACAGAAAATTATGCAGTAGTTGCTTTCCCTCCAACACTTACCATATTGGATATTGAAAATGTGTAAAAAGTGTGACAATTCATGATGTGTCACATGGGCATGAAAACCACTTCTGACATCACTGATTTGGACTGAGCTTGAGCGCCCCCTAACGGATACACACTTAATCTCGTGTGTATAAATCTAATGACTACTCAAGTAAGTTGGAAAGAGAACCTCGTTCTCTGTGAGAGAGAAAGAAAACGGCCAGACATTCAAGGTTCCGCGTTTATTTACGAATACGTTTAATGTTAGTTTTGACTATTCGGACTGGATGATGAGCGGGCATGCGCACATGTGGATATATTTAATTCTGTAAATGATAAATGTCGCATTATATCAAATGCAATAGGTATTGCAGTTTTGAATATATAAATATTAAAATATCGTTCTAGTGCATTAAAATCTGGTAGTGGAAATACTTTTTTGTTCATATAAAGGGTGTAAAATTAGTTATTAAAAAAACATCAGACATTAATTCGACGAAAGAGGGTGAAAAGGGGGGTTGAAATTTTTCGGAAACGATTAGATCTAGATGCGTAAAATTTGGCAAAAATATTTTTTGTTGAAATCTATTGGATACGTATAAGACGAAATTTCGATTTTCACTTTTTGAAGGGGCGAAAACGGGGTGGCAGAGGGTTTAAAGCGCACCCGTATTTTTTAAATCGCGTAAGTCAGAAACGTGATTATTCGAGCGATGGACTGTTCTGAGGAAATAAGAAGACACGTGTTCGACGGTTTTCAAAAAGAGACCCCCTCCCGGAAAACCCCAAGGATGAACGGGGAGGGGGAGGTTTTAAGCTTTTCGGAAACGGTTAGACCTAGAAGCGTAAAATTTGGCAGAAATACTCTTTATTATAATCTATTAGACACGAGTAAGACGAAATTTCAATTTTCACTTTTTGAAAGGGTGAAAGCGGGGGTGATATTTGGTCTAAAGGTTGCCCGCATCTCTGAAATCACGTAAGTCAGAAACGTGATATTTTAGCGACGGGCTCTTTTGAGGAAATAAGGAGACACGTATTCGACGGTTTTCAAAAAGAGACCCCCCAAACGGGTGAGCGGGGAGGGGGAGGTTTTTAACCTTTTCGGAAACGGTTAGACCTAGAAGCATGAAATTTGGCAGAAATACTCTTTATTTTAATCTATTAGACACGAGTATGACGAAATTTCAATTTTCACTTTTTGAAGGGGTGAAAATGGGGGTGGTAGATGGCTGTATTTCTGAAATGGCGTAAGTCAGAAACGTGATATTCCAGCGACGGGCTCTTCTGATGAAATAAGGACACACGTATTCAACGGTTTTCAACCCCCCCCCCCCCGCCCCCGAACGAGCGGACAGGGAGAGGGATGCTTTTAAGCATGAAATTGGATACATACCCGCCCATGTGCTCTATTGTCGATTAAAATAATAATTTTTTTCGTTTAACTCGCTCTAACACATAAATAGACAAATTGTGATGCTCAGTGGGTTTCTCCGAGTACTAAGGATGCGCAGTGGGTGTCCTCGAGTACTATGGATGCGCAGTGGGTTTCCTCGAATACTATGGATGCGCAGTGGGTTTCCCCAAGTACTAAAGATGCGCAGTTGACTTCCTCGAGTACTATCGATGCGCAGTGGGTTTTCTCTGGTACTATGGATGCGCAGTGGGTTTCCTCGAGTACTATGGATGCGCAGTGGGTTTCCTCGAGTACTATGGATCCTCGAGTACTGTGAATGCGCAGTAGGTTTCCTTAAATGCAATGAATGTGCAGTGGGTTAGTATGTCAATGTTCCTAATTCCACGCGGACGAAGTCGCGGGCATCAGCTAGTTATGTAACAAATAATTATTTATTTAAATTAAGTACCATATTTTAGTACCATTATTTAATATTAATGATAATTAATCTTCTTGTGCATTTCATTTATTTAACTTTTATAAGTTAAATCTGGTTATAGTGGAATTAAACTAGAAATTTAATGTCCATATTTGTCTGGTCAGGACAGCTTTTTATTTTAACGTGCTCAGGGGATCAAGTTGACACTTCAGTTTCGGCGAGGCCGGCGTATTGTTTATTTATAGTACAGTAACTAGAGGCTTTAACTTCGGAATAATGTCATATTGAACGGATTTCGTTTATTTTTGGCGGTATAATAGTAAACGCTTCACAGAAAAGTTTATATATTGAAGGTGAAAAAAAAATCAAATTTTAAGATGAAAAGGTTTTTCACATAAATTGATAGTTTTTAAGTTATAACGACTTCAAAATTGCGGTTTTAGCTTATAAAAAAAAAGGTATTTCCAAACGGCTTTCGTCAAGTATCCCGAAAAGTATTACATTATCGAAGAAATGTTACAGACCAAGTACAGAAAGTATAAACTGAGAATTAATTATATTTTTTGTTTACTGTTGTAGGATTAATAACTTCGGAGATATTTAAGTTTATATTTGGCATCCAAGTGTTTCCGCATTACCTTTAAAGTTTAAAATGCATTTATTTTCTAAAGTAAGTGCTTTAAATGAGCAAACAAATTTGAGCATCTAGGTAATGCTACATTTTAACGAAAAACTGTACTTGAGATCATTTTTTTAAAACTACTGGCTAATTAGAGTAACAAAATGGCGACCTTTTTATATAAAAAAAAAACATAAATACGCATATTTTTCCGTCATAACTTCTTTATTTCTTATACTACAGAAACGAGTAAAAAATAATTTGAAAGCTCAATTAATTGTCTTTAATTATATTTCTTAGCATGCGTCACGTAGGTGTCACAATTTCTGAGATATTTAACATTTAAACTGCATTTTTGGTCTCATAAACGTTCGGACGCAATTTTTAAACTTCCATATCTCCGAAACTATTAAATTTATGTAAATAAATAAAAAAGGCGAAATTCGCTCTCAGTTTATGAGCTTTATTTTTTGTCTCTACCCATTTTTCAATAAAACTAGTATTTATTCAGATATTTGGAAAAGAAAAGAAACATTTCATGACACTCTTGGCCTATTTGAACAATAAAAATTTTTAAAAATTTGTTCGTCGTTACTATACTTCCATTGGATGTGGAAGTAAAATACGTTGTTTCGAAAATACCTAGTTTAAACTGTAATTTTTTCTAAAGCAAGTGCTGTACACAAATAAAAAAAATTGGAGCATCTACGTCATGCTATATATTAATGAGAAACAGTGTTTGAAATTCCTTTTTTTTTAATTACTGGCTAATTACAGTAACAAAATGGCAACGTTGCTAATAAAAAAATGTGAAGACGCACATTGTTTAGGTCATAACTTCTTTGTTTTTATGCTACAGAAACAGATAAAAAACAGTTGAAAGCTTAATTAATAACCTATTATTCTACCTATTAGCATTCTTGATGTAGGTGTCACAGTTTCTGAGATATTTAACTCTCACTGTAAATAATTATCTTATGAACACTTGGATGCCAAATATAAACTTAAATATCTCCGAAATTATTAATTCTACATCAATAAACAAAAATTATAATTAATTCCCAGTTTCTACTTTCTGTAATTAGTCTGTAACATTTTTTTGATAAAGTAATAATTTATTTTCGAGATACTTGACGAAAGCCGTTTGGAAATAGCTTTTTTTAAGCTAAAATCGCAATTTGGAAGTCGTTATAACTTAAAAACTATCAATTTATGTGAAAAGTTGCGTAGAACCTTTTTTTCTTAAAATTTGATTCTTTTTCAGCTCCAATAAATATATATATATATATATATATATATATATATATATTTATATAAGGTATCCGTTGGCATCCTACCTAATAACGTTCTCACTTGGCATCCACTAATATACACACTGATATACACAAAATTTATTTAAAGGCTAAGTTAGCATCCTACCTATTTTACGGTTTAATTGGTGTCCTTATGAATATTTTAATCGATGCGTAAAATGACACCCGAATATAAAAATTACAGGTTTAACTGTCTTCCGGCGGCGTTGTCAGATATATGCTATGCTGCTTTATCGTATTTGCCTAGAAGAATATTATTACAATCTGCAGTCTGTCGACGTATAAGTGAATAAGGAAATCTCATCCTGTGAGAATACTAATTTATGTCACAATTTAAGTTTCGAAACATGAAGTTCGCATAAAAGTGAATTACTTTTTATTTGCTTATAATTGTTATAAAATATATTCTTTATGGGATTTGGCAAACAGTAGAAAAAACAATCTATATGAACTAAAAAGAAAATGTATCTGCAAAGATTGGAAATTAATTTTGTAGATAGTTTTTCTTTTTATTTCTCACAGATAGTTTTTTCTGCTATTTGTCAATTTATCAAATTTTCTGTACGAGATAGGACAGGGTGCTGTAAAGAAATATTATTCAGAAAAATAAAACTGAATTTGTTAAAATTTTGCTCACTTGCAAAGTGACCCTATAAGGGTAAAGTTGGAGTATCACGTATTTTTAACGTTTATTATTATTTATTTGAGTTCTCTTTTACACAAATTATTATTAATTAATCACCTTCTAGATTGTGTTAATATTTTAATGCTTTTCAAATGTCTTAGACAATTATAATTTATTCAAAAAATTATATTTTGCTATAAATTTGTAACATTTCCAACTTTTTTAAAATTTCACAATAGTTCAAAGAATACGAATTAATAATTATTTTTTCAATTACACCCCCCATGAGAACTATTGGGCCTCAAAATGACCCCATAAGGACAAAAGTAGAGTATCATGTATTTCTAGCATTTATTGTTATTTATTTGTGACTCTTTTTGCAGAAATTATTTTTAATTAGTCTCAAGAATGTTCTTTATTTTATATATGAGCAGAAAGTCGATGAAAAGTTCAAAATTTCTTAAAACCTGCACAACTCTAGCTCTATTCTGAAGAAAGTTGGCAATAAACAGGAATAAGTTGCTTAAATAATTTGCAGGTTTCATTAGCAAACTCTTAATAAACAAAATTGTGAAACTAAAAAAAGATGGAAATGCTACAAATTTGTAACAAAACGTAATTGCTTAAATAAATTATAATTATTTAAGTAAATTAAAATTGTTTAAACAATTTGAAAAACCTTAAAATATTAAGACAAACTGAAATCTGACTAATTCAAAACTATTTCTATAAAAAAATCTCAAATAAACAATACTCATTCTGAATAATTCTTTCTAAGATTTTGTCCTATCCTTTACAGAAAATAGTGTATTGTGTATTTAGGTGTGAAAGCAGTACATTCCCGGACGACGATGCATCGAAGTTCGGGAATGTGCTTTCACACCGAAATACGCATACCATTTTTTCTGAAATCACAATCAATATTATTATAAATTAAGGAATTTGTATTAATGCATAAAATTTCTTCATTAATGAATAACATTTCTTCATTATAATCTAACATTTCTTCATTACATTTTTTCATTACAATCTAACTGCTTACTAATAAATGTAATTTTGATGTATGTGTAAGTGTAAATGTAAGTTTGATTGTTTGTCGGCGTGTATTTATTTACTGTCAAAAATATACATAAAAAACCATACGGGAATGTTACTTTCCCGGCCTATGCCGGGAAAGTAACATTCCTGTACGGTTTTGTTGATCGTTGCTTGGCAACGGATCTTTTCCGGTCTGTTTTCTGATAGTTTCTTAGCAACGGACTAAAATACTGAAATTGTGCATTTTTCGATCTGAAATCGCGCCGAAAATGTAGACATTGCCGATCGATTTCAGAAAAAGTACTTTATAAATGAGAGAAGTTACTTTTTTTTGGTAAATTTCCAAGACATATGAATTGCTCATTTAATCATGCGTCGCTCCCTGGCACACTGTATATGTTTTCTTAGAAAATGTAAGGCTCTTACTGAAACGAGAAATTGGAGATTTTTTTAATTTTTAAAACATAATAACATTGGAAATATCAACTTTATGAAAAAAATTATCGAACATTTCTTGTTGGAAATCGATAAAAAAATATTTAAAAACATTGTTTCATTGAAAAAATGTAATATTTCCTTTTGTTGTAAACAAAATTGTTTTAAACAATATCAGACCGGGTTACCGTCTGGTAACATGGATGCTCATAATCAGTAGTGTCTCCAGAACTGATTCCAACAAATAAACTGCATCCGAAATGTATTCGAAACTCATACGCCCATACTGCCTGCTATATAACTAGACCTCCCAATTTTATAGACCAGTAACAACTTCGTAAAAAAAAATGAAAATCGGCAAAGATACAACGGTGTTTCATTTCTACATAAAAACTTTTAAAAAGTCAAAAACCTAAACCACATTCCAATTTAAAAAAATATAAATGACTAAGTTTTAAAATCCAAAAAGGAAGTAACAGGACAAGCTTTACTTGAAAACGTTTTTATTGAAAATAAAATTATATAAAAAAAAATATTTTTAAGAAATAGTATATTGTGTATTTAGGTGTGAAAGCAATACATTCCCGGACGACGATGCAAATTGTTGGCCGAGGCGCTAGCCGAGGCCAACAAGCATCGAAGTCCGGGAATGTGCTTTCACACCGAAGTACACATACTATTTTTTCTGAAATCTCAATCAATATTATTATAAATTAAGGGAATTTGTATTAATGCATAACATTTCTTCATTACAATCTAACTGCTTACTAATAAATGCAATTTTAATGTGAGTTGGTTTGTCTGCGTGTATTTATTTACTGTCTAAAATGTACATAAAAAAACCGTACGGGAATGTTACTTTCCCGGCCTAGGCCGGGAAAGTAACATTCCCGTACGGTTTTGTTGATCGTTGCTTAGCAACGGATCATTTCCGATCTTTTCTGTAGCAGTTTCTTAGCAACGGACTGAAATACTGGAATTGTGCATTTTTCGATCTGAAATCGCGCCGAAAATGTAGATATTGCCAATCGATTTCAGAAAAAAGCTTTTATTTGAAAAAACTGTACTAAAAAGTAAAAATAATTTTTTTAAATTCATACACCTGGAAAACAAAAACTTTGCGGACGGTCATATAGCACTATTGCATAGTTACTTTGCTCAATTGACAGCCCCCAAAGCTTTTGGTTTCCAGGTGTATGAATTTTAAAAAATTATTTAAACTGTTTAGTACAGTTTTTTCAAATGAAGGCTTTTTCTTAAAAATATTTTTTTTATATAATTTTATTTTTTAGTTTTTAGTCTACTTATTTTACAGACAGACAGACAAAACCCTTTCATTTAATATAAATGGCAAGGGAGTCGTGAAGAAAGATAATTTGCCATCCTAGGGCGTCCGCCATATTGGATTTATAATTGCGTTACATAGTTTATCGTATTTTACTCGTCAAACCCTTTCATTTGATTCCATATCAAGGGGGTTGTGAAGAAAAAGACGATCTGCCAGCTTGGGACCTCCGCCATATTGAATTTAGAATGACGTCACATTGTCTATCGTATTTTACACGTAAAACCTCTTCATTTGATACCCATATCAATAGGGTTGTGACTAAAAAGCCGATCCGCCATCTTGGGACATCCGCCATATTGGATTTAGACAGGTAATGGCTATACTAGTTACATTGTCACCGGACTTATAGAAGTGTGCCAAATTTCAAAGCTCTAGTATAATAAGAACTAGTCGAAATTCAGCTTGCAAGATTTCACCAAACAAACATACATTCATACATAACACATTGCAAGTTAAATAAAAGCTTTTAAAAAAATTAATACAACACAAATATTTAGCATTTATGAAAATGTAAACATACGTATTTCAAACCAAAATAATACAACAATGGTAAAATGAAACAAAAACCGAACATCAACTCTTAAAAGGAAATTTATTTTCTCTGTCTGTATAATCCCAGGATTATGTTATGTGTACTTTGTAGTTCTAACACATTATAGTGTAGGCAAATTAGCATTCTGACTAAATAGTTTACCGAATGAATGGATTTTCACGAAACTTTGTGGATTCTGTTCGTTTTGAAGTCTAGATCAAACTCCAAAAAAAAAAAATGGCCGCTAATATTGCCTCGCAATTGTTATAAACAATGATCTTGTTGCTAATTTGTTAACTAGTAAAATTGAGGTAAATTAAAAAAACAAAATGTCTTTTTAGATAATTCTATGAAAAATAACAACTTTTTACTCTCGTAAAATTTTCGAAAAATGCATATTTTCCGAGATATAGCGGTTGAATTTTTCCAAAAAGGGTTGAAGGTGGAATAAAAAGTGACGAGAAAAATCCATAAATTCGAGTGAATATATTATTAAACTACAAGACTTTTTTTCCTTTATGACTTTTTCCTAAAGTGCACTCTGTCCAAGTTTCCCGGAAAAAACCGAAAAAAAAGGCCCTTATCGGAAAACGGAAAATATCGTAAACTATGAAATTTAAAAATCTGGAAAAATTAAACGTATAGGTTAATATATTCTTTAAAATTTTGCTCTCTTCTAATTTTTTTGTAACGTACATATTTTCCGAGTTTTCAACAGTTTTTCACTATCAAAATGTATCTAAATTTTTTCATGACACAAAATGCATGTAATCTCTAAAATTGTAATTAATTTATATATATTTAATAGAAAAATATCTAATTTGTGAAGAAAAGAAAGAACGAAAAAATGTCTACTGCAGTCTTGTAAGCAAATATTAAACCACCTTTACCCTTTCAAATATAAAGACGTAAATTGGACTGTAAGTCGATGAAGTCTAGTACTTATTTTGAACAATAGATAATTACACAATGCACACACATCCTTTAAAATATCTGTAGAGAAAATGTTTATGAATTTAAAAAACCAAACATATGGTTGAAATTAATATATTTCGGAAAGGATTTCTTACAATAGAGGCCTTACCCCACAAGCGTCCATAATAAGACGCAATAAAAGTGTCTTTCAGAAATAGCAATCCTTCATTTCAAAAAGACAAGTCAATTAGTTTCAGATACAACCCATTATTGTCTGTTTAACCGAAACTAGAATAACAGACGAAAATGTAAAAAATTCTAAAATTTATCTATACAACTCTCTTAGCTGGTGTATTATACATTAATGATAATTTATATAATCAACACAATAGAAAGTAGCTTAATTGAAAATATTAGATTCATATATAATTATATAACATATAAAATATGCTATAATTAAAATATACAAAAATATTATTTTTAATTTTTGTCACGTTTGTTAAATTATTAAGTATTTTAGTATTTATTTTATTTTGTAATATATCGAAGTTTATGTCGATTTACGTGTATTTTAATATTGAGTAACTGCTATTCTATACTAATAAATTAGAAAAATTATCACATCGCCTGTTATATTACGATTTTACCTATGGACAACCTCTGTTTAATAATAATTAAATAGAGGTTGTCCATTCTTATAATAATAATAAGAAATATGCACGACAACGTACCAGCTGCCTTATTAATTATATACCAAAATAAACGATAATTAATGGACAATAATGAACAAAATAGTTCAGGTCGATAAGTCTGTTGTTAATTATCAAATGAAATCGCCGAGAATCGCATATACGAAAATGCAATTTTTGTGAGTCAGTCCGTCAATTTCTTTTCAGTATTGAAAGTCACTGCTCATTCTTTTTGCCTGCCTAATGATATGCAAAATCATATATGTAAGTTTTATCTGGCTATATATAATTTTGTATCGCAAATTACCAAATATAAGCCACTTTTCGAGCGGCTTTTACACCGTTATTGTAATACATTCTGGCGATTAAGTAAAATGCTAGAATCTCTAAAACGATTATTTTTTGTGTAATTTTATAGCAATGTGTTCCAGATCTTTTTATAATACATACACGTAACAACTATTAAGTTAATATCTTAAACCGTCCCACAGGAAAAGTGCTACAAAAAATACAGACAGACCGATAGATACAATTTCTTTTTGCCCTCAAATTTAAAATCTTGATATTTCATGACATCTAAACCGATTTCAACAAAAAAAAATTGTTTTTTTTACGATTACTATACTTCCAATCCACTATTTGGATGTGGAAGTAAAATTTACGACTCAAATCATCCAATGTCCCAAATTGGGATACAAATTGTGCGAAAATTATTAAGTAATTATAAATACTGATTTAATGAAGCTAAAATATTATGACATGAGGGTTTATTGATACATCTGAAAGTGTATTTTAAATAAAAAGAAACATTTCTTATTATAAAAACACAATTTGTAATGTTAAATGTTAATAAAATTGAACATGCCTCAAGTTTAACAACAGGTATTTTTCTTTATAGTGTAAAATATTATAAAAAAATCTGAGGCCTTGGCTTCTAGTAGGTATACTTATTCACCAAAACTACACTAACATTTTTCTTTGTATGTCTTACAAAACATTTTTTGTAATAAATATAAAATGTTTTTTTCCATGAGATTATTTTAAGGGTAACTAAATGAACTATATTTCACAATAGAAATATGAAACATTTCATTTCTTGTTTCTTATTTATAACAAATTCGGATAAAAACATACATTATTTTTAATGAAAATATATGCCATTTGATTTATTACTTCCACATCGACGTAGTGGAGTGGACAGATGTACAGGGTGCGCCACGTAAAACTGCCCATACTTGTAACTTTTTTATTTTTAAGGCGATGACCTTGTTGGGCACATCAAATTGTAGACATTTTTAAAGCCTTAAACACGCATACAGAGTGATTTAAAAAAAAAATTGAAAAAATTGTTAAGAAAGGAAACTTAATTTCTTTGAATATTTTTTTACCTCACCTTGTACATGAAATGTGTTAATGTTTTCTTATAAAGGTTTTAATTAGCTTCAATTTATGTTAAAAATAAAGTTTTAAGAATAAAAATTCCTATTATTTAGTACATTTTAATAGAGTTTGTTTTTAAAAATATTTATTTCTTTTGTTTCTTGTTGCTGTTTTGTTACGTTGAGGATTTTTTGTGATATATCTTTTACAAATAAAGCATAAAATTATTATTTACATTTTTTCAGATATTAAAAAAAAATTAGGAGTCGGAAGGAGTGTTTTTAATTTCTTTTTCTAAAACCAAAAAGAATTTCGGATATGACGTAATAAACATAACATAAATTGAAGCTAATTAAAACTTTTATAAGAAAACATTGACGCAGTTCATGTACGGGATGAGGTAAACAAATATTCAAGGAAATTAAGTTTTCTTTCTTAACAATTATTTTAATTTTTTTTAAATCACTCTGTACACATGTTTAAATGCCTTAAAACTATCTACAATTTGATATGCCCAACATGGTCGTAGTTTAAAAAATAAGAAAGTTGCAAGCCTGGGGAGTTTTAAGTGGCGCACCCTGTATAGTAATCTTAAAAAAAATTTCAAAATGTTTTTTGTTGAAATAATAAATGTCATAAAACGTCGAGATTTTAAATTTAAGAGAGAAAAAATTCTGTCTGTGTGTCGGTCTGTAACTTTTTTGTGCGCACGTTTTCTTCGCAACGGTCTAAGATACTGTCTTCAAATTTGGCACACATATGTTCCATGTCGAGATCTGGTACTAGATTATGTCTTGCGCTAATTCCAGTGAAGGGTTGTGAGTTAAATAGGGTAAATAGGGAAAAACAATAAAGCAAGCTAATAACAGTCCAGAAACATAATTTTTAAAATCTTCTATTGAAGTTATCATTTTAAAAGCTTTGTACGGTAGTTAGTATGTTTGGGTCAAATCGTGCAACCAAAATGGGTCCTGGAGGTATTGTTTAATAGTGGATTCGGCGGCGCCCGGAGAGATTCGAATATGGATTCGGCAGCGCCTGAAAATTGCCTTGGTATTCGACATGGTCCGGAAGTCACCTTGGTGTTTAGCCGTTCTCGAATATGGATTATGCAGCGCTCGAATATAGATTCGGCGGCGTTCTAATTTGGATTTGGCAGCGCCCGGAAGTTACTTTGAAATTCGGCAGCGCCCAAAAATGGATTCAGCGGCATCCTAATATCGATTCGGCAGCGCCCAGAAATTACCTTGGTATTCAGGCGCGCCCGGATATGGATTTGGCACTATCTTAATATGGATACGGAAACGCCCGGAATTTGCCTTCGTATTCGGCAGCGTCCGGAGGTTTGGCTAGCATTCGGCAACGCCCTTTTATTAAAATTCTGTGACCAATTATTTCCACATACTAGAGTGCAAATATGGTCAAGATGTTTTCCTTTAAAGAGACTTGGATGGGAAATTTGGATGTGGAAATATTGATTCCTTAGGCAGCGGTTTTATTCCAAAAGCTACAACAAAATTTGAATGAATTATTTTATCACAACTCAATTGAGAGTAATACTCCAATTTCGATTTTCATAAAAAAAGTAATCTTTTAACAAATAGCCACAACTTTGACAATTTTTATTGTAGAAGAACCGGAATGTATTAAATTGAATTACCTTTCAACGTTGTAATAACCAATTTCAGACCCTTCGGTTTTTAAGTTATTCACGAAAAATACGTGTTGAAATTTGACATTTAGAAAGGGACGAAAAAACACAAAACCTTAAAAAAAATAATATCTCGAACAATCTTTGAACGGGACTAATCTGAAATTTAAGGTAAAGTTAATTTCTTATGTTTCAAGTCGTACAAATAACAGTTTTTGACATAATTCGTAATTTTCAAGATATTTCCAGAAACCCATTTTTTAACGAATTGCTAGATGCAACGAATCAAAAATTTACATTCAAACTATACAAATTGCGCGGAAATATTAACAAAATTGTATGACTTTTATATCAACTTTATTATTCTAATTATAACATGTTGTTTGAGTGACCTATAATAATTAATATCATGTGAGAAATAGAAGTAAAAATTGTTGAATTACTTAAACACTATCAACGAAAAAACTAGCTCGAATTAAAACTAAAATATACTTTACGTGCAATATGTACATACAATATGTTTACTTAAAGTAAACTGCAATTAAATTTTAATTTTATTTATATAAATATATACTTTGGA
Source organism: Rutpela maculata (assembly GCA_936432065.2). Taxonomy (NCBI): domain Eukaryota; kingdom Metazoa; phylum Arthropoda; class Insecta; order Coleoptera; family Cerambycidae; genus Rutpela; species Rutpela maculata. Next base: position 228,377,759 of record OW386285.2, read on the forward strand.
CAACACTTTGTTAGTTTCGATGAATTATAGTTTTACAGATATCTATGAACTTACATTTAGAATCACGAGGTTGTAGATGCTCCAAACTGATTAATTTTGAAGCACAGTGACAAGTGTAAAGTAAAAAATATATTATAATTTAAGCTATCAAACTTTGTCGTATAATTTTTTCCATCTTGTTAGTTTCAATTCGACAGCTTTATCTTTAACGGTGTCTTAGTAACTCTACAACTCTTTCAACCATGCATTTCTCTACAAGAGGTTGTTCTTGGGTCACCTACTATACTTTTCTTAAATAGAATCCAATAAGAAATCCAAAAATTTAAACAAAACGAATTAAAATAATCTCCAACATACACTAGTTCACAAGTTCAAAGACGTGTTAATTCTTGATAAAGCTTGTAAAAATGTGAGTGAGGGCACATTGGATTCGGAATGACGTCTAGAAAAATGTGCAAAACTTTCAAACCCGCATATAAACAATTGCAAAAGTTATAAACAAATTAAGATTGAAGAAATAACGAGCTTCGTTTTTTGAAAATAACTCGAAAACCGTTAATATTTAAGAAATTTAAAAAAAAGATTCTTGAAGAGGAAGAAATTTCCAATAGAAAAGTCAGAACTCCCGGTATTCTATCTCTATTATTAATAATTTTAATTTAATGTTGAAAATAAGGCTTCGTGCGGCAAACGCTAAGCCGTTACGAAACCGGCCGTAATAAGTAAAAATATTTTTTTATGTATTAAATATTAATTTAAAAATTTTAAAAAACTATGGTATTATTCAGACATTTAAAGAAAAAAAAAATCCAGATTTTTCATAAAATGAGCCTATTGTTAATTACCAATTTTTTTTAGAGCTTACGTTTATATTTCAAGTCGGATAATTGTTAAGCAAAAGCCACTAAAATTATTACCTTTCCTTTAGACCTTATATCAACTATACTGTACGAGATTATGACATTGCGATATTTTTAATTGTTATAGTCTATTAGTTATTAATTATTTAAGATAACAAAAAACTAAGAAATTAAAAAAAAAAAAGGTTGACATTTTTTTTATTAATTTTAATTATTATTGCCGTTTTATATTCAAAAATAACATAAGATTACATAAACTTTAAATTTTTAGTGTTATTTGTTTAAACAAATTTTATAAACAAATAGATAAATTACTTATTTTTGAAAAACATTTTTTGCCATTTTATTTGTTATAAAATATTATGAATTAAAAAAAAATTTTTTCTTAAAAACATTTTTTAATTGTTTATAATCATTTTTTTTCCTTTTTTCATTATTTAAATAAGTTATTAAGTAAAAATTTTAGTCTTAAAACCTATTATTTGCAATTCTCTACAAGGTGGAATTTTTTTGTTGTTGTTAATTTATTTGTTTATTTAATAAATAATTTGTTATTAACAACTTCCGAATGTGTTTATATTTTTTTAGATAGAAAAAAAATTAAAAAAAAAAACAACCGTATACATAAACACATAAAAAAGAAAAAAATGTTATATTCTTATAGAATTTTAAATTTTAAATATTAAAAATGTTTTTTGACATATTTATGTATACGGTTGTTCTGGTTATTTTTTTCTATCTAAAAAAATATAAACACATTCGGCGATTGTTAATTAGAAATTGTTTATTAAATAAACAAATTAATTAATAACAAAAATTCCACCTTGTAGAGAATTGCAAATAAAAAATTTTAAGAATATTTTTTTTCTTAATAATTTGTTCAAATGAAGAAAAACGGGAAAAAATAATTATAAACAATTAAAAAAATGTTTTAAGAAATTTTTTTTTTCAAAAATACGTAATTTATCTATTTCTTGATAAAATTTGTTTAAACAATTAGCACTAAAAATTTAAAGTTTATATGATTTTATAGTATGTTTGAATATAAAAACAGTAATAATAATAATTTTAAAATTAATAAAAAAAAATTTTCAACCTCTATTTAATTTCTTAGTTTCTTGTTAGCTTAAATAATTAATAACTAATAGACTGTAACAATTAAAAACATCGCAATGTCATAATCTCATAAAATATAGTTGACATAAGGTCCTCACGAAGCGAAATAATTTTAGTGGCTTTTGTTTAACAATTTTCCGACTTGAAACATAAACGTAAACTCAAAAAAAAATAATTGTTAATTACCAACGAGCTCATTTTATGAAAAATCGGTAAAAAAATTTTTTCCAACGGGATATTGTTCCTTTAAGTGTCTAAATAATAACGGAATGAAAAAAAAATTATATTAATACTTGACATTATAAAAAAATTGTTTTGCTTCTTACGACCGGTTTCAGAGTATCGGAACGGTTTAGCGTTCGCCGTGCGAAGCCCCATTTTCAACATTAAATTAAAGTTACTAATAGTAGAGATAGAGTTCCAGAAGTCCAGACTTTTTTATTGGAAATTTCTTCCTCTTTAAGAACCTCTTTTTTTAATTTCTCAATTATTAATTGTTTTCGAGTTATTTGCAAAAAACGAAACTCGTCATTTTTTTTAATCTTAATTTGTTTATAACTTTTTCACATTTTTCTAGACGTCATTCCGAATCCAATGAGCCCTCACTTATATTTTTACAAGCTTTATCAAGAATTAACAAGTGTTTGAACTTGTGAATTAGACTAAATAAGATTCTTTTACATTAACATAATTTTGTAGTTTATCAGGTATCTAAAATATTTTTGCTAATAACTTTTCTCTTACTTCTGTAGTTTAGTTAAACTACAGAACACTATTTTACTTATAGCCTTGCTGAACCATCCTTAACAAAAGTTGTTTACAATCAAGAGGTACAAATTCCGTCCTCATTTTTACAGTTACACGAATTGTCTCCACTAAGTTTACTTTTCCTAGTAGTAATATATTCGAGCAAACTAAAACATCTGGATCAACATGTGGTGTATAATAACCTACTTCCACGGTGTTGCCAGCTGACTAGATGCCATGTAAACCGCTTCTGTGGTCAGCAGGTATTCAAAATGAATATTTTTCGAGCGACAGGCACGGCAGCTAGTAACAAACCACTGAACTAAAATATTCACTAGGGTGTTAGAATGGGTCACTTGACCTCCAACTTAAAATAAGTTTTAATGGCATAATACGACATCTACGATGCCCCTGCGTTAATATCTCTAGCAGGTCAGATGGCATCCGAATACCGGATGCCATCTGACTCGTGGATGCCAACTGAACCTAAAATTTTACATTGTGGGATGCCAACGAATACCTTATATAAATATATATATATATATATATATATATATATATATATATATATATATATATATATATATATGGAAATTCCTTTTTTTTAAGCTAAAATCGCAATTTTGAATTCGTTATAACTTAAAAACAATCAATTTATGTGAAAAATTGCATAGAGCCTTTTTTTCTTAAAATTTGATTCTTTTTCAGCTCCAATAAATATATATATATTTTAAGTGCCACCCCTGAGAAAGGGTGGCATCCACCCCCTATAAATTAGCAAGCCCCCGCACAATATAGAAACTTTTCTGTGAAGCATCTACTATTATACTGCCAAAAATGAACGAAATCCGGTCAATATGACATTATTCCGAAATTTTGCATATTTCTTACCTCTAGCTGCTGTATTATTAAGCAATTTAAGTTTTTAGAGCGCGTTTTTTATCGATTTCTGTTTCAATATCTCAAGATCTGTAAGTCCCATCATGGCGAACAAAAATAGGAAATTATTGTTTAGAAATTGTACAACAAAACATATATAAACTAAAATTCGTTCTGACTTATTATTATTTAAAAAAAAAATAAAATATTGCAAATTTAGGCATTTTTAAAGAAATTATTATTCTTTTGAAGAGGACTGATAAATTTCAATGAAAATTAGGGAAAATGTAGTACAATCGTCGCTTAAAATTTGAAATCAAAATATAAATATTAAAACAACTGAAAAACGTAATTGTTCGTAAAAACGTGAATCTCGGCTCTAAAGCATCGGAGCACAATTTTTTTTTTAAATTCGTGTTTTTTTAATGGCAATTGAAATGCCGTTGGTTGCAATAAATTTTATATAAAATCCACTGAGATATTTACGTTTGTTTAAACTGCAAAATCGATTTTTTGCGTAGAAAAGTCGCAAATTAAAATTTTTTGCAATATTCTTTTTTATGGCGTAAATGTACGTCAAATACAATGTATTTACCGAAACAGAACTGTAAAATATTATTTGATCTTTTATTATAATAGAAATTGACGGGTCGAACGATATAAGCAAAAAACTAAGTTGCAAAATTCATTTTGTTTACATAAAGTTAAACTAGAGGAAGCATTATACTCTTCGCCGATTTACTGAGCTTTTTATATAATTGTTACACATTCTATAGGATACTCTTCGCATTTTTCTTGTAAATAATGTTAGTTTTTGGACATTCTAAATTTTGTGAAACCAACTTTGTTGTAAAAAAAAATATATGAAAAAAAAAATCACGATATGAGGGATCGAACCCGGGACTCCTGGATTGCGAGACGAAACTCTTGCGGCTACACCACCATTTCTTATTACTAAAATTGTTAATGAGTGTAATATATACCATTAGAAAATTTATTGTGATTATTAGGAAACACACATTAGTAAAATATATTAAAAAAAAAATAGTGATAGGAAATAACATTTCGCAGGGTTTCTATTTATTACAAACCAGAAAAAAATGTAAAAAATATTTTTTTAAATTTTAAATTACTAATAACTTTTTTATTTACCAATCTATTTTGTTAAAAAACAATAGGGTTCTTCCTCTAGCTAACACTAAGTTACTCTCCAAATTTCAATACAATCGGATTTTTCTTTCTTGAGTTATCGTGCTTACAAGAAACGTGACGAACGGACAGACGGACAGACGGACAGACGGACAGACGGACAGACGGACAGACGGACAGACGGACAGACGGACAGACGAACAGACGGACATTTTGAAAGTTGTTCAGAATTCGTTCACTAACATAGCGATATAAAAAAATTTTCTCTACGAGCGATATTTACTGATTTAGAAATGTGCCGATCAAATACAATATACTCTTCGTTTTTGCGAAGAGTATAATAACCGCCGTCTTGAGTGACATCAGTAACACGCATGCATTGTTTACACTTTGGCTGTAACATCCATGCATTTTGGTTTTTATTGAAACATCTTCATACACACATACTAATAATTATTTGTTGTGGCATGTTAATGCACATACGTAAATAATAATTTGTCGTGACATCATTAACACCCATGCATAGTTTACATACTTTAGCTTAACATTCATGTATTTTGGTATTTATTGAAACATCTTCATACACACATACTAAAAATTATTTATTGTGGCATTTTGATACACACACGTAGATAATACTTTACTGTAACATCATTAGCACACATACGTGTATAATAATTTGCTGCGACATCATTAACACACATGCATATTGTACACTTTGGCTGCAATATCTAAGCATTTTGGTATTTATTGAAACATCTTCATACACATATACTAATATTATTTGTTGTGATGCACACACGTAAATAATAATTTGTCGTGACATCATTACCCATGGTTTACATTTTGGCTGTATCATCCATATGTATTTTGGTATTTATTCAAATTCAAATTCTTTATTTGCCTTTTCAGTGTAATTACACAATCAGACACGTCAGCATAATATACAATGTTTAAAAAGACAATAATGTAGTAAAAATTGGTACATAAGCCACAATTTTTTTAAAAATAATTATTTTAAAATTTTAATTTTTCGATTTTTTTTATTTTGATTAAATTTTTGTCATGAGGTTTTTGGACAATTCTGAACAAGTTTTATTAACAAAATTTTCCGATAAAAAAATGCCTAATATGATTTCTTGATTTTCACCGCATATTTTGGTACAGCAGGTGGCTTTGCATTTGTAGGTGTGAATGTTTTTCTGGTCACAAGTGGATCCTTATTTGTTTTATACTTAAGTAAAATTTGATTCAAATCGAAAAAAAAAAATAAAAAAGTTACCATATCAAGTGAAACACACTGTATATCTCAATATTTAATTTCAAACAAAGTTTTCATAGTACAGTTTTCTAAACAAAAAAAAAAACAACATAAAAATGATATTTTCGGACTTGGACATTATTTTAATCAAAATATAAATATTTTATCATTTTGATTAAATTTTGGACTTAAGGTTTTTGGACAATTCTGAACAAGTTTCATTAACAAAATTTTCCGATGAAAAAATGACTAATATTTTTTTATTTTCACCGCTTATATTTTGGTACCGCAGGTGGCTTATTATACTCTTCGCAAAAACGAAGAGTATATTGTATTTGATCGGCACATTTCTAAAATCGTAAATATCGCTCGTAGAGAAAAAATTTTCATATCATTGTGTTAGTGAACGAATTCTGAACAACTTTCAAAATGTCCGTCTGTCCGTCCGTCACGTTTCTTGCAAGCACGATAACTTGAGAAAGAAAAATCCGATTGTATTGAAATTTAGAAAGTAAGTTAGTGTTAGCTAGAGGAAGAACCCTATTGTTTTTGAAGAAAATCGATCGGTAAATAAAAAAGTTATTAATTATTTAATTAAAAAAATATATATTCTCTTAATTTTTGTCGCTTGTACTAAAATGGAAATCTTGCGAAATATTATTTCCATAATATATTTTTTTTTGTTTATGAATTTTACTAATATATATTTCATAGAAGTACGAATTGAAATACCTATGTATAATTGTCGAAAGATATATATCACAGACAATCAGTTTTTCTAGCAGTAGTTGGTGGTGTAGCGGCTAAAGCTTTGCGTTGCCGAGAAGTCGAAATCAATTCTATTCACGCGCCGTTTCACTGAAAATCGGATTCTAACACCACTTTCGATCGGGGGTCGCCAAATTCCAATTAAACGGTGCGTGAAGTATCTACGGGTGAACTTGGACAAGAGACTGACGTTCAACATTCACATAAACGAGACAGTACGCAAGGTCTACTCCATGTCCAGGAGTCTGTATCCGCTCCTGGCAAGGGGTAGCGGACTCAACAGGACAAATTAAAAATTGTTGTATACGATGGTGATCAGGCCGGCCATCACATATGCGGGGCCGGTGTGGTGCAGCATACCGACCACGACAATGAGAAAACTCCGAGTTCTCGAACACAAATTTATGCGCCTCATCTCTGATTCGGGCAGATACACCTCCCTCAGAGATCTATATAATCGTTGCCACGACATAACGCCACTAGCGGACTACGTCCAAGACATCTCCCAAAAATTCTATCAATTCAAGCTGGGCGATAGTCCGCTAACCCGCAACATAACACGAATCAGACAGCATAATGCGATCCTTTTCGATATCCGAAACCCCCTACCATACCAGGCGTTGCCTATCTTTCGGCAACCTCTCTAACCACACTTTCCTCTACGACAACTTCTCCTTTCCCCACCTTTAATCCTCACCAAAACCTGCAACCAACCCCTCTCTACTCAATCTATTTGTTTTTACCTTTTTTTTTTTTATTCCTTGCCAATTTTTTGTCTCTAAATTCAGTCTCGACCAATAAATTCTTAACAAACAACAATTTCACATAACATTACACACTTTTAACTATCCACGACACTTTCCTGGCGTCAGGAAGACTACCAGGGTGGAATTGTCTCAAACGGGTTTTTTCGTTGAGTTTTGTTTTCCCGTGCCAGCAATCAAAATTTTTAAGTGTTCGCATGTGCGCGAAATCGATAGTTTTACAGTTTTAATTTTAATTATTTTTAAGTACCCTCGTGTACTACGTTACACGATACTGTTAAATTTAAGCCTTTCCCTATTAGCCAGGAGTTTTAACTCACAATTAATTTTCGTCATCGCCAAACCGCACCCTCCCCGCCCAACCTCACACCCACCTCGGCGATGTTCGCCGTGGTTGTCTGGCTGGCTCCGGGCCGGACTCTGGAATGACGCATTATTGTATGTGAATATTAATAAATGCTTGTTGTTGTTGTTGTTGCGTTGCAATCAAAGGTCCCGTGTTCGAATCTCACACAGGTTGGATTTTTTTTTCATTTTTTTTTTTTTCATATAATTTTTTTCACAACAAAGATGATATCACAAAATTTAGGATGTCCAAAAACTAACATTATTTACAAGAAAACTGCGAAGAGTATCCTATAGAATGTGTAACAATTATATATAAGAAGCTCAGTAAATTGGCGAAGAGTACGTTTTTAACTTGTTTGCATTTGTAGGAGGCGAATGTTTTTCTGGTCATAAGTAGATTCATTTGTTCTATACTAAATTAAAATTTGATTCAAATCGAAAAAAAAAAAGTTATTGGGGTGTTACCATTTCAAATGAACCACACTGTATATAAAATATTAAAAGAAAAAGAAAACAGGTACATAACTACGAACAAAAATATACGTACGTATTACATATACAAAGATACATTGTCATAGCAAACTAAAATTAATAATTTATGTCAGCATACCCGACCAGTATATGCTGAATTTATTGAAACATCTTTATACACACATACTAAACATCAATTATTGTGGCATTTTGATGCACACGCGTAGATAATACTTTGCTGTAACATCATTAGCATACACACTTAGATAGTAATTTGCTGCGACATCATTAACACACGTGCATATATTAGTATTTATTGAGACATCTTCATACACACGTACTAAGAATTATTTGTTGTGGCATGAGGCCACATGTGAGGTTGATGCATGAAGTTGTAACGTTTTAAATAGTGTGTGTAAACATATCAAACCTAGTGCGCCGTGTTGCCCCTTTTTTTCCTAGTTACGCAGTAGGCTTACTCTGACTGAGGCCACAATCGATGGCCTGGATGCGATAATTATGTATGAACCAGTATAGGTGTGTGTGTGTGTGTGTGTGTGTGTGTGTGTGTGTGTGTGTTAGTGTGTGTTAGTTCAAAACCTCCTCTTCGAGTGCGTAACAAACGCTTTTCGTTTGTTTTACAGTTTACCACTAGAGTGTCTATCCTCCTTTTGTGTTCCATGGTTGGAGCAAATGTCGCACCGGATACACACAGAGATACTTCTAACGGCCAGAGATGCGACTTCCGTGAACGGAAAGACGGACTTTCGTTTTCGATATGAGTGAGGTGAGATAATCTGCTTATTTTTTTTAAAATTCTAGATTTTGTTATTGTAATCCCTTGATATTTTGGGTAGATTTAAATGTTAAATACTGAGATATTATTGGGTTAATGTTTGTGTGTAATTATTTTTGGGGAATACTAAATAGATTCCGGGTATTAATTACGTTTTTGTTGAGGCACATTTAAGTGCGACCTCGTGTTCTCGCTGGAACACGTGTGAGTTTGTTAACCCCAGGGATAATTGTATTTTCTTTATCTCTTGTGACAAATTACTGCCAGGTGGTGATTTTAATTTTTTTAGAGTATTGTGTGGACGAGAGTTGAGCTCGTAGTTTCTACATACGGTGCAAGAACCAAAAGGTGCAGGACCAAGAGGTGTAAGATACCTGGCAAAAGCACGCTGAACTACTTCGTTGGATCTACCGTAGGTGAGTGAACCTTATTTTTATAGTTATATAACCATAAAGGTACATTTGTATAAGTGTTCACTTACCTTACGGAAAGTTTAGCGTTACTCTTGGTCTCGCAATACAGGTCCTGAGCCTTACCCAGGTTATTTCTGTATATTTTTTTCTATAGTCGGAGGAGGTAATCTAGAATATTTTTCTTGCTTCCAGGTGTGCAGATGATCTCACTTCACCATTTAATATTCAGAGTATATTACTGAATCTCTCTGAATAATCGAAACAAGTCAAATTTTATCAAATTTCATAGTAGGGGAAATTAAGTGAAAATTTTCAGTAAAGTTTATATAGTTGAATTTTAAAATTTATGTCAATCTCGTAGAATTTAAAGCTTTGAAATTTTATTAGTCCGGTGGATAAGCCGTATATTTTTACATTTTCTTTTTTGTGTACCAAATTTCCAATTTTTGCTTAATTAGAATATATTATATCTATTCCTTTTTTGAACCAAATTTTTTTTGTGCTTAATTTTTTTCTTGGTCATAAACCAATATTAGTGAATTTATAAAAGGCTTCAGTGCCTAAGTTTCCTAACTTTTAAACCTAGTTTTAGTAGAGTTCTTTTCTTTCAAACTGTTATAATAATTACATCTTTGCTTAACTGTATTTCAATAAGTAAATTTTTACAAGTTCTATTTTTTTCTTATTTGAATTGCAACCTTTCTTTGTCACTGTAGTTTTGGTAGTTTTTTTTTAATAATTTCTCTTGTTTCTAATTTAATATTTATTAATCAATATTCTGTAAATTGATAGAACTTTGTCTATAATTGGACATAATTTAAACTGTTGTGATTCTTCGATATCAAAATTGTTTTTTTTTTATTATCAACTGGTTCCTCACTTTCCCTATTTTTCATGTAAAAACCCTGTACCAACCGAACATCGAAGTAAGACACGAGATAGAGCTTGATAGTGGCTGGAAATTGCTCCAAATTTGCTTGACATCTTCCCGACTCAGCGTCCTCCTGGAAATTTCTCGTTGACAAGGACACAAACATTAATAGTCCTCATTCCCGGGTACCCGTGGCCGACTCCAGGATCTGACCACGTCGGAATTCCACGCTCTCCGTCAAGTTACGTAAGCCACATCTCGTGTAAATTCGTCCATTGTTCGGAAGCTTATAAATTTGTAAACCAGTTGATTACTTCATATTTGTCAATTTCTTTTTTTTGTATTTCAAGGATTCAATCAATTTAAATTAAAATTTTTCTTTGATTAGAAATTTTTCCCATTCCATTCTATTAATTTAAATATTTGTAGAATCATTCAAAATTTTTTAAATTATTTACTTTTATTGTGAATACATTGTATTAAAATTGTTTTTGATTATTTTCATCCCTAGTAAGTTGTAAAAATATCAATAATTTGAATACGCTGGCATCCAACATTTTGTAGTTTATTTTATTTTTATTTTTTTGACAATCAGATAACACAAATCTTTTGTTTACACATTGGAACCTCGACCCAACTACTGAGCTAAGCTGGTTGCTACGGTTACTCGTCTTTTGCTCAGTCGCCAGCTGAAAGAATGGTTAGTATACAAGTGTTTATAATAAACTGACCATATTAACTTTTGATATTCCCTAAAAAAGTACAAGGTAAGATATATTGTGTCATACTTGCATTAAAATCTTTCCGCGCTGACCTAGAGCCAACCTTGATTTTGACGTCAGAGAGATAAAATTCCCGAGCTCTGTGACATTAAATTATTCCAAGTTTCCATTCCAAAAATAGGAAGGTAAAGAACTAAATCGAAAAGTGAAACCACTGTCCTTACTTTATATTAAAAGCAACGCAAAAAAGTTGTATCTAGGTAAACAATGATCCAGTATTTATGCTATTCTAAATACCCCTTGTATTTTTTTCTTTTCTTATTTCTCTGCTCTGTATTTTCTTATCTATACTGTCTAGGAATGTTAATTATTTATTGTATGAATTGTCTTGGTTGAGTGGTAGAGCAGTTAATCTGAACTCCGCCAAGACAGAAAAATAAATAAAAACGATTTATTATTATCATCGCTGCCGGACAGGACTTCCGTGGCCTCCGATACCTCACGGTAGCCGCGCCGGCGAATTCCTTGCAGCCACTCTCCACGACCTGTGGAGTTAGTGACTGCAAATACCTAAATCGTGTGCCCTAAGTAGACGAAGGGACCCCAAGATAACCGCCTTCTGCATCTGGCCTGCCAACCATTCTGCCGAATTCTGACAGGCCGGTATGATCTTCAATTCTGAGAGCAGCGAAGGCTTCATCCCTCCGAGTACGCCGATTATTAGGACGACCATCTTGACAGAGTAGCCTGGGTACAGCACTTGGAGCTCATACCGGAGATCACGATATTTGGTCCGTTTTTCCCCCTCCTTCAAAGCGATGTTTGTCTCAGCAGGTGCTGAGAATTCGATGACAAACATCACTTTGTTCTGATGGTCGAGGAGGACTATGTCAGGCTTGTTGGCTTGAATTAGCCTGACGGTCGGGAACGAGTAGTTCCAATAAATTCGGCACCTCTCGTTCTCGACAACGGACTCAATATCTCCGAGGATGTAAGGCAGCACTGGTGTTTGGTCTACCCCATACGAGTGCCGTAGATGGTAGTATAGCACTCGTAAAGCCGCGTTATGGCGGTGGATGTAGGCCGAAATCGCGTATACCGGGCATGCTGAAAGCAAATGCATAAGCGATTCCGGCGCCTGACGGCAGGTCCTGCAGTTAGTATCAGGGACCTCTACACCCATTACGCGGCTCCGGTAGACCAAGGTGTTTATTACACCATCCTGACAGGCCACAATGAATCCCTCGGTCTCCGACTTAAGCCCAGCTGACCTTAAAAAGGCGAATGTCAGCCTAGTCGATAAACCCAGTGTTTCCATGTTTTTGTAGAATACACCGTGCATGGGTTTATCGACATGCTGCCTAAACAGGCTCTCCTGTTCGGCAGCTTTTATTTGGGCTTTCAGACGAGTTGGCTGAAGCTCAGTGACTGACTCTGGGTCAGCACCGCGCCGGCCGCCTCGTCTGACGTCGAATACGAGACCGAGTTCATCTGCGGCTCTTTTTGCTGCCTTAAACAATCCTGCGCCCACCCCTGCGATTTCGTGATCTCTCACTAATAGCAGGAGCGGATCCGAGCTCCTGAGGATGTTACATGCCATACTCAGTACTACTCTGCCGTGCATACACTCCAGACCCAAGAGTCCTCGGCCCCCCGATGACGTGGGAGGTAAACACGAGGAACGGACGATCTAGGATGAATACTCCTATGGATGTTCATCATCTTACGGGTGTCTCTGTCTAGTTGGCGCAGCTCATCTACTGTCCATTTTACTACCCCAAAGGAGTAGAGCAGAACAGGAACGGCAAGCATGTTAGTAGCAGACGCCTTATTCTTCCCCGAAAGTTCGGACGACCAAATCTTTCGGAGTAGGCGTCTGTACTTGCCGCGGAGAGATTCCTTTATTTGTTTATCATCATTATTATTATTATTATTATTATTATTATTATTATTATTATTATTATTATTATTATTAACATTTCAGTCGTGAAGAATCACTACCCGAGATTTCATTCGATCGCCGTGTTTCCGATTATGTAGATTGCGAAAATTAAAATGTTTTCATTGCATCAGACAGTCTGTTTGTCTGTATGTTTAGTGTCTGAGGTCTGTCTGTCTGTTGGCGCTATATCTTCAGAAATATTTGACGGAAAAGAAAAATATTTGGCAAGTAGTTGATGCTTTTGTCGGTAAACCTAAAAGAAAAAATAAGGAAAATATGTGACGGAGGAGAAAAATATTTAGCATATAGCCAACCATTAAAGAAGAAACCTGCTTTATTTTTAGTGAAAGTATACAGAATGTATATTCTTAAGAGCAATAATTAACGAAAATACGTGAAGGAGAATAGTCATAGTCACAGGGTGGTCACTGAAAGAGTAAATAATTAATTACGAAATTATTGTGGAAATAACATTTGGAATGTTGTACTTGAAAGTATTATCGACGAGGGCACTTAATATTCTTAATGACAAATATATATGATCGATACTCTTAAATAAGTAATTAACGAATAAGAAGAAAATAATACTTGACATATAGTTAACCGTTAACCTGTTATTAAAAATTACATGGTGGTCATTAAAAAAAATCATATATAAATAATGGAAAAATAATATTTAGAATGTAGATGTCACTGTTGTCAGCAGGGAAATCTGATATACTTTTATTTATTTTGTAAAAAATCATACAGGGTGACCATCCAATAGAAAAATTACACTAGTTTACAGAGTTTTGACGCCACACCTAAAAATCATTGCTCCTTAAGCATTTCAGAAATCATAAAAAAAAATCATAACGTCATATTTTAAAGATATTCGTTTATTTAAAGAAATTAAAAAAATAGCCTTATGCACAAAAATATTAAAAATGGTTTATTTTGCTTTTCTTTTATATGTGTATAGATCTGTTTCCCCTGTAACTGAGCAACAATAATCTTTCAGCATATTTGTATTCCAAAAATGTTCACACCGTTCCTCAGAAACCTACGAAGGCGTAGAAGGGCCACTGAAATATATTTTTTTTAATTCCGCGTTTAATCTCGGAATTCCGACTTTATTCTCGAAATTCCGAGGTTAAAGTCGGATTTATGATTTCATTTGAAAAACGTTCATGTGGCGATGAAGCCACCCCCAATACCATCACCTTTCTCCACTAGCAGCGTGGCATATCGTTTTATTGGTTTTTGGAGTAGACGATTTCAAATATTATATTATTAAAGTTCTATGAAATATAATTTTCACATAGTAGCAAATATAGCATCAAATTTCTTTTCCTTTCTGAGAGGCTTGGATAGGAAGTTTGGATGTGGAAGTAGTGGTTCTTTAGGCAGTGGTTTTTGAACACATAACAATAAAATACTTTCTTTCTGGCGATTACACTATCGCCTTCACCTTCATACTAACATAATGGCACTGAAAATAAGTTTATTTTCGGTATTTAATTTCTGTGACCTCCTAGATGAAACTTACTTAATATAAAGATGCAGAGAATCAAATTTTCTATAACCAACTCTAGTTTTAAATTTTTTTAAAATAAATATCAAAATCCATATAAGGAAACGTATATTAATTACCGTTCCTCTTAGTTTAACAATTCAAAAAAATTTATTTTGTTCTGATTGCCGCCACCACTGGTGTCTACACTGAATGTCACTTAATTCGTTCTCATTGGCTTAGAAAGATAGGAGTGCACAAACTCGTTTCTGCACATATTTTTTTGCTATCTTCTTATTATAGTAATACCACTCTACAAGGCAACGTTAGCCTCAGCCCTTCGTTCGTTCGTACATTTTTGCACTTGCTTTGTACGTATGAGAGGTCAAAATATTTCATCATATTAGGACGCAACGTGCCTCTTGCCTCATAGGCGATATTGGGGTGGTCTGTTTATAATACCAATTGATTTATATTGTATGTGTAGTTTATGCAAATATCACTGCGAAGTACTTATAAAAATTTTACGATGTTTTTTGTTCACGGATAAAGCTAGTGCGACTAAAGTTAAATAAAAAGTGGCTCCATCTATTATACTGAAATGGTGATTATTAATAAGCTGTTTTATTAAACTAAATAAAATATTTTCTTGTGGATAATAAATTAATACTACAGTACTGCCGAAGCTAAAATTTCCCTATTAGGAAAATTTCTCTTTATTTGGTCCATTGCTTCCTCTTAAGGTAAAACTAAAAACATAATTAACTGGTACGTGTTGTTTACAATCAATTGTTATTGCTAATTGTTGGCTCACCAACTCGGATCTCTAAATTATTGATAGCATTAAAATATTATTATTACGTTATAATTATACGTATATGGACATAATTTTACATTTCATTGTTTACAATGAAAACTGGTCATAAATAATTCATGTTGAAATATAATACAAATTGGTGAAATTGTGGTTCCAAATTTACAAAGAAATTTCAATAATCTTTTATAAATGATTCGTTGCAAATACAGAGAGATAATTGAATGCATTGTGCTAGACTGGCAAATGTAAATCGATATTATAATTGTTACTCGTGAAGCTGAAACAACAAAATTATTAATGTGCGTAGTTTTGGAACAGTAAAAGTGCAGCAAAGCATGATATGCTATAATTAGCTGCAAAATTATAACAAACAAAAACATATTTGACCTGGTTTTCGGTCTAGGAGGGTAATATCTCGAAAATATATGGTGAGTGATTGGCTCTCTCAGAATATTAAGTGCTAAGAATTGCAGGTAAAAACAAATTAACTAGTATGGAAATTAGAGTAGCATGTTAGGTACAGATTTTCTAAGTGGAAAAATTTCGATAACATGGAAATGTATGTCTACGATTTTAACAAAGTACTATTACAAAATTATACGTCAATGCCAATATACAGTATGTGATAAATGTACCGATCGAATGAGGAACATTTTTTTAACGGTTTGAAGAAAAAAAATCTACAGACAAATTTGCTTTAAATGAAACCATTTTTTTTATTATTATCGTAAACTTGATATCGTTACTGTTTTTAGCATAAAATAAAATTTTATTTTGAGAGCAATTTCCAAATATTTTAGAATAAGTAACAGAATCGTGGAATATACGTGAAATTAAGGAAACACGTTCCACAAATGTTTTCGATGAAGTGGTACGTTTCTTAACAGTAGACAAACGAAAGTTATCTGTGAACAAATAAAAACGAAATTTGGCATTCTTCATCGCACTTTGGTGATTACGATTCATCAAGATTTTGGTGGGGGAGCTACGTGGCTTTTTCGGAAACTCATCGTTACAAGCATTTTCTATGCGTTGATTAATTTTATCGAACTTAAATAACTACAAAATAGACTTCTGGCATATGTCAGTCCGTCGAGTTGGCCATGGTTCAAGATATAAAAATCAGTGAAATTATATCATCGTTACAAGGCTAATTTTTTTTGTGTGTGTGCACATTTTATGTTTAGAATTAATAAAATAAGATCACCAGAAAGTGTGGACCGTCAGGGGCGCAGCCAGAAAGGTCAAAGATGTAAAAAAACGGAGTTATGTAACATGCTCGTTACAAGCTTTTTTTTTTAGGCTGAGCATGTTTATTAAAATGTTTTGAACACAGAAAAAAATTTACAGAAAGAAACTCCCATCAGTAAGGCTAGCCAGAAAGAAAATGTTTAGGGTTTTTGAAGAAAATTGGATTTTTTTTCGCATATTTAATCTCAGAACTCTAAAATTGTCGTTACAAGTTCTGGCTCCTTTTTAAAACGTAAATATAAGCTCCTTCAACAATAGAATAGCCTCCCCAGAAAGTTCTTGGGGCCAACAAAAGTACCATAGGCTCTTAGATACACAGGAATTAACACCTTCGGCTAACTTGACTTCCTACCGTGCCTCAGATGTATTGTAACATTATTGCTTTTCTAGCTGCGCCTCCTGACGTTCCACACCTTCTGGCGATCTTATTTTATTAATTCTAAACATATAATGTGTACACACGAAAAAAATGAGCCTTGTAACGATGACATAATTTTACTGATTTTTAGACAGTGCTCGTGACGCACTTGACAGAAGGTGCCCCGCCAGAAGTCGATTTTATGAATCGTTATCATCCATTAAACCATGAAAATATCTCAAAGTTCATAAAACGATGATGTGCCGAAAAAGCCACTTAGCTCCCGCTCTATTTATTGAGAAATGCAAAATTCTTTAAATGCTTTCACGAATTAATTTAGGGGTCTGCTGTTAAGAACCAAATCACCTCAGAAAAAATCGCTGCCAAAGGCAGAAAAAATGCCACTGATCTCAGTAGTTTACTATCTGCAAAGAGATTAGAAAATTACCATTTTTTAAATTTATTATAAAAAATTTCTTTAGTAGTAATTAAATTAATAGCTGTTAATTTAATCTCAGCACTTAATTCATCATCCCGTTCATTACACCGTTTTGTTATTTTTACTTTAAAACTAGGTAAATCGAAGACATTGACAACACTGTGTGATTGGAGGCGGCGGCCTTACCTACGGCTAAACAAGGAAGTATGAACATTATCTTTGAACCGCAGATGCCGAGAGCGGAGGGTTCCTTTTATGAAATAGACACCGATGTTTTTTAAAGTTTTTATAACTCACTATTAATACAATAAATATAATAAAAAGGGAGATGTAGGTCGCAAGAAAACATTGAACTTGATTTTAGTTTCTACTGCAAAACTGACCTACACAGTATTTATATATACTATCTGGCCTGAAAATATCGTATTTTTAGAAAATAATTAATTTAAGCAAAACCGTTGGAGTAAAGCAAACATTTCATAAGACCTTCTTTGCTTCTTTTATGTCAATATATTATCATGCAAAATATATGTACGTAAACAGCAGACATCCTGTATGATCCGGCATAAAATTGTTAGAGTCAATTTAGAGAAACAAATTATTTTCACTTTTAACTTCTACTCCACGGCCTCCTCTTTTAAGGAGGGAAGGAGGAGTCATACCACGTCATATCGGTATAAAGCGAATGTGAATATGTCTGTTAAATTCGGTCAAAAGTATTACAGAGGTTTGAGAAAAATAAAATATATAATGTTTTAACTCCGATCCCCACAGCCTCCCACCCTACATTTTCCAGGAGAGACTGGTTCAGCTACCTCATACAAGTAATAAGGGAGCATCTATGTCTTAAATTTGATTAAATTTATTACGGTTACTCTAGAGCAGTGGTTCCCAACAAGATTTTTTCAAGGACCCCCTCATCGGTCGCTATCCTGACAAGGACCCCTCAAAAGCTTAAATTCTTAAAATGGTAGAATCTACCACTGCAAGTCAAGTAAAACACAAAACAATTGAATATCTCAGTGCCATTTCGCGGACCCCCCTAGGGGTCCGCGGACCATCTTTTGGGAATCACTGCTTTAGAGAAAATAAAATGATTTTCACTGTCTAACCTGTTTTTATTGGTTTTTAGGGTATACTTCTCCCACATTTGAGGTAGGACCGACTTTGTGATTTTACTTGGAGGTGTGCCTGTTTTAAATAAGAATACAAAATTTGTGCAAATTTAATTCAATGGTTTGGGAAGCGTGACTACAGATGGTCCAACAGACGACAATTTTTTAATGTTTTTTTGGGGGACTTGAAAATATATGAATTCACGAAAAACGCAAAATCGAACTTTTGCACATTCACAACAATACTTCCTCTATTTTACTATGTATTGTTGGAATATATTTAGATTTATGTTAAAGAATTTCTTAGGAAAATTGATAAAAGTGTCATAAATATAATTGCATTTATAATAGGTACCGAAATTAATGAAATTATACTCACAAAAATTTCAAGATAAGCAGAGAAATACCATTTAGTCATAGGCAGAAAGAATAAAATTAGGTCAGCACATCAAAATTATAATACAGATTGTTCACCACATGAATTATAGCTTATTTGGTAGATGTAATGCAAATCACTAAGGCCCGGTTGTACCATGTTCTTGAACTCATAGCTCAACATTGATCCTCATTAGAAAATAAAAATTGGTTGTACCAATGACGTTCAACAGTTCAACCAGAGAACTTATACCACAGAGAAGCGACAATATCGGCGGTTCCTTTGACATTTTATGACCCGGTTCTAATGACATTGAACATGAGTCAAACACAACCTCTTACACTGAGAGAACTTTAAAGTTTGATGTACACTGAAAGTAATTCAGTATAATATGTACTCAACACAATCTCTTACACCGAGAGAACTTTAAAATTTGATGTACACTGAAAGTAATTCAGTATAATATGTTACTATACCACATATTAAATATAATTAAATAATAGTTGATGTTTTAAATACTGTTAGTTTCTAAAACAGGCTAAAAAAACGTAAAAAAAATGTAAAACGCCCCTCATATATTAATACCTAATATTTACATTCACATATAATAGAATTTATTGTATAGGTATACGTTATCAAAACATATTTTAGAATAATATACTGTACATAATAATATTACAATTTATTCTATTTTAATATTTTTTTGTTTGTAATTCTAAAAATTAAACAAACTACATGTTTTACAAAAAAAGATTTTTATTTCTATATACATAAATTCTATCTAAGTTGAATATACATGGTGGTATAGTACGTATTATATGCTGATGATACAACACTTTTATATTTTGGAAAAGATTATGATGAAATAACTAGTAATATGAAATATGACAAGGCAAATATCTCTTTGGTTGCAGGTTAATAAATCAACGCACTCAATTTTAGAAAATCGTCATTTATGTTTATGTCTAAAAATCAAATTCCAAATTCAGTTCCATCCATTACAATTAATAATGATACAATTAAATATTCGCCATTAACAAAATTTTTAGGACTTCGTATTGATGAAAAATTGTCATGGAGTCATCATATTGATGCGTTACGGAAAAAACCCGTTATTGGAATTCTTTTTAGAATACGAACTTTTATATCTAGAAAATATTTAAAAAATATATATTATTGCCTCTTATATTCACACTTACAATATTTAACTTCTATTTGGGCCACAGCCAATAATTCTGTTATGAAACTTTTAAAAACTTTACAAAATAAAGCTATAAAATGTATCTACAATCATCCATACTTGGAACCTACAATTAGTTTATATATACCAAATAATTTACTTGATATTGACTCGATATATACACTAAAAATTATAAGTGTGACAAAATTTTAACCTTTCTGTTTACTTTTTTGTCGGTGTTAGTAGTTTTTAAATCCCGATTTGTGTATTTAATGGAATGAAAATCTTTATTCTTATAAACAGCTTTTTAACATATACTTTTGGGAATTCTAAACATGGATGAATAAAATCTGTGTTGTTTATTATGTTAAATAACGTCGTCCAGTGCAAATTTCCTCAAAATTTTTAAATAAAATTGACAAATTCTTCTGGAGTTTATAGCAGGTTTCCGTAAATATTTTTTTCTGTGTTAAAAGCTTTGAAATAAAAGTAAAAATAAGTTATTTATATGTAGTATCTCGCACTGTTTCCCAAAATATTTACAAATATCGCAAGAGTGTACTTCAAGGGTTTTTTTCAAAAGATATCCGCAAACATAAGTGATAGCATTTTGCGTGGGTATATTTTCTTTCATATAGCTGTAATCAGGAAGAACAGGGGCTTTAGGAGGTTTCTCTTCTTCCTCTTCATTAATCGTGCCAGTTATGGTTTATAAATGCGATATTTTTGCTAAATTTTGTTAGTTGTAAAAATCTCCACATATAAGCCAAAACATTGGATATACAGGCCCGGTTCTGTAAGAAAAAATATTAGTACTTAACTCGTTAACAAATCAAACGGGTAGTTTTTATATTTTAAATCTTGATTTTCCAAGAATGGATTATACAGATTTTATGGTTCTCTAGGGTTATACCGCACATCGCAAAATCATTCCCTGAAGGCACAAACACATCTATTTTTTTCTTTATGGTGTATTATTTATCAAAGTTTTTTGTTTATCGATTTTTACTTCTATTTGTACATGTGTTAAAATAAAATATGTTTTAAATTTTACTTTTTTACTTTCCTCTTTTCAACTCCATTTTTAATAGCATTTACCTCTATTTTTTTAAACAAAATTATCTAATTCGGGTGTATAATAAATTCTATATTGAAAAAATATTAAAATATACACATTTTAAATGGAAAAATAAAATTTTCCTATCCCCAAACCAGAGGTTATATCGGACACATTTAAAAATAAAAAAAAACATGCTGCTCACTTTAATGTACGTTTTTTACATTAAAATTAGTTATCTGAATATATCTCTATCAACGTGCTTAATCAGATTTAAATTACGCAGATTCGTTCTTGAAATATTCAAAAAAATCTTTAGAAATTACTAAATATATCCCCGATTGACGGTAACTTTCAGAGCAAGGGACACACGTGGAACTGACAACTACACAACCTATTTGACACATGCGCATACGAAAACGGTACACGTGGGAAGCCTTGCTGTCGTTTCTCTGTGGTATAAATTCTCTGGTTCAACTCAGAAGAGCAAGGCGGTCCTCTTCAAGAAAAGGAAGCAGAACCCCACAGGACACGTCTCCATGTTTGGTGAAGACATCCAATGGCACGATTCCGTCAACTACCTTGGCGTGGTCATGGACAAAGGCCTAACATGGAGACAGAACACGGAGGCCATCGTCAAGAAGGCCAAGAGGACGAGAGCCCTAATCTACCCGATGACGAGTAGACAGAGCAGACTCAACCTGAGGAACAAGCTCACGCTTATCAGGTCCCTCATCCGGCCACTTCTGACGTATGCTTCGGTAGCTTGGGGCTACTAAGCACAGAGCTACCTCCAACAGATCCAGAGAGTGGAGAACGTCGCCCTCCGGACGGCAGTCAACGCACCCTGGTTCGTGCGCAACGAGGACATCTTCAGGGACCTGGACTACACCCCGGTCACTGACATCATCAAGGAGAGAGCCAGGAAGATGTACACCCTTGCTGAGGAGCATGGGAACCCACTGGTCAGGGAGGCTACTGACTATGACCCAGCAGACGCTCCGAGGCACAAGCGGCCGAAGGTGCAGCTACTGGATAACGGGTGAGTATAAAACATACCACCGTCCGATGAAGACACCCCACGAAGAGACAGGACGATCACCCAACCACCCACCCACGACCCTACGGGTACCGGACAAACAACCGTCCAGTACCTGTAGTCCCCCTAGCTCCGGGCAGGCCGAAAATGCTACCAAAGCAGTTAGGTCTGCCCTTCCTCGAGCTACACAGCTCATCCTTACCCTACCGATGATCCGGATGACAGGATGCCTCTTGGCTTCCTGTGTACCGGCAGTCACTCCCGCCACAAACCCAAAACACCCAACTGACAGATGATTACCCCCCGGGGGGGACAAGCTGGCGAAGAAATAAGATCAAGACAGAAGCATGCCAGAAGAGGCCTTAGCCAGCAAGGTCCAACGAGCCAGGACCCAGGGAGGTGGGCCGAAATCGTCTGCACTGCTCACACTTGTGAATGGGGCCGACGTAAAGTAAGTTCGCCCGCCCTGCACGAGGCTGGTCCCCGGTCTACAGTGATGTATTGGGGTAAAGGGCAATAGTCCTGCCTGACCCCAGTCATCCGAAACCGACATCTTTAGCCAAGAATATTGGTGCACATCAAGATACACTGGAGTTGGTTCAAGCTAGTTCACGATTGTAAACATAACCTAAATTTGTAAATATTATTTTGTAGCAATTGATTTTTTTGATTATTTTATCAATCATGGAGTATTTCAATGATCTAATGTGTATGAAAATTTCGTTGAAATAGTGCAAGTAATGTTTAACACAAGAGAAGAAGAAAAATATAGAGATAAACGGCCACTATTACAGTTAAAAGTTAAACTCGTTCGCAAGTGTCCATGACGTATTTTTTTCTTTCGGTGTACAAGCATCATTGCTTTCACACTCGATGACAGTTTTATTCATTTACCCACAAAATGATCAAAGCGTCCACCTAATGCATGCTAAAATTTGTTACTTTTGAAATTTTGGATTTATTTGACTAGTTGCTATTGCTACAGCACCACAGAACACAGACTTTTCTGATATGTGCTTGTGCTAGCACACATCCTCAAGCTCTAACCAAGAGGTAAACAATACGCAAAATAAAACACCAATAATAAGATAAAAAAGTTAATCATAAATCGAATTATTGAATAAGCATGTAGATAATTCATATGTTGAAAATATATTATTAAATAGCACACAAGCTAGTATAAAAGATAATTCTGTTAGTTAAATATGGCATAAACATGTAATTATTTAAATTATTAAGAATTTCGTTAACATAATCACACTAATGACGCCCTTATGTCACGAAAACGTCGCGAAATTGTAGCCAATTTACATCTGTCAGAGATTTTGACATATGGACTACCAACAACAGATAAATTCAATTTTACTTGGTTTAGCTGAACTGGTTTTAAAAATAGTTGACACAACAGAATGACTGTTGAGCTGCGATCAACGCAGAACTTCAGTTCCCTTGAACTTATCATGTTCCCTGTATGGTACAATCGGCCCTAATATCCAAAAGAACAATTGATAGATTGATAGATTTTTATAGGGTTTCTTCACTTGAGTAGTTTTTCACGTCACAGCAAATTAAAAAAAAAAACACAAACTGCTACAAACTAAATAATTACGTCTACAAAAATGTCAATTTTCTGCAGGTTGAAATGTGAATATAATATTTCAAAAATACGAAGAAGTGATTAAAGAATATAAATTTCAATATCTTCTGGCCCCTTTCATCATTTAACTTTCTGCGCATGATGTTGTTAAGTCCTTTCATCGTATATTAGTAGTCTTTGATGTATAAGTTTATGTGTGCGTTGGGTTGTCATGTCCTGTAATATATGCGTCAACTCACATCTTAATATCGGGAGTTAAGTTTTGCCTTTTCTCAACAATAACAATCAACAAACACATAATTTAATATTTAGCTTGAATAATAGACGTTTACGCGAAGATGTTAAAAGTTCTAACGTCGGTGTTAGTATAAGTTTTTAAGAGCGTTTATGCGCGTTAAGATTCATCCACCAGATGTCAGTCCGTTACTAAAGTTGTTAGTTGAATTTCTGATTTGATTTTAAATTGTTTACAATCAACCAATCAGATGTATTCTGTGTATATTTTTTAGACCTGACATGCGCCGTAGCGCACACTACAACCGCCTAAAGTGTTTACGCGAAGTCCTTAACTCAGTTTTGCTTAGTTAGATGTGTTAACTTAACACATTTAGTAAGGCTTGACAACACTAAGCCAAGTAATATTAAGGCGCGTTTACGCGCAAGAATTTCAATGTTAAAACCATTCTTAACAGTTTTAACGTTAGCTTAACTCTTCGCGTAAACGTGGTGAGTGACCAACTTAACAAAAGTAAAGAACAAGAAGTGCTGCTTTTAATATTTTTAATATTTATATGAGATGATAAACGGTGTGTCGCAAGAATGTAACACCTTCATAACTTTTACTTTCACATCGTGGAAGTAGAGACAGTAGATAAAATTTTGATTTTTTTTTGTCAAATAAGCTTAGAATGCCACGAATTGTTGAGATTATAAGTTTGAACAAAAAAAATTCTGCCTGTCTGTGTGTAATTTTTTTTAGTGCGTACGATTCCTCTGGAACGGTTTATGATATTGACTTGAAATTTAAAAAACACGTATGTATTATAACGAAATCTGCAATTAGATTATATTTTGATCTTTTTCTGTTGATGTATTGGGTGAAAAATTTGGGTAAATAGGTAAAGTAAGCAAGTAAAATCGGATTTAGTATATGTACGAGAAGTCAAGATTTCAAAAAAAAAATGTTGACATCTGCCACACCCATTAACACCCCCACCCCGTTATTATAGGGGGTAAGAAAAATTAAATTGCAATTTAGTGTGTGCACAATTACTTCCACATCCAGTGGAAGTTAGTAACGACAAAAAAATTTTAAAAAATTTTTATTGTTCAAATAGGCTTAAAATGTCATGAAACGTCGAAATTTTAAGTTTGAGCGAAAAAAAAAATTCTGTCTGTCTGTCTGTCTATCGGTCTGTCTGTAACTTTTTTTGTGCGCACGTTTACTCTGGAACCGTTTAAGATATTGACTTGAAATTTGGTACACATATGTACTTTAACGAGATCTGGAGCTATAATATATTTTCATGTTGTTCCGCCGAGGGGTTGGGGGGTATTTTGGGGTAAATGGATAAATAAAGCAGGTAAGAGTACATAAAATTGGTATTTTGTATATACAAGAGAAGCTAAGGTCTCAAAAAAATTTTTGGCATTAGCCACCTCCATTACCATCCCCACCCCCTTATTAAAGGGGATGGAAAAAATTTTTGATTTAGTGTATGTACAGGTACCAGAAGCCTCAAAATATTTTTTTCCTCATTCACTACTACTACCACCCCCTGTCACCACCCCCACCCCACTACCGATGTGGGGTATCGTTTTATGGGTTTTTGGGGGTAGAGGATTTCAAATATTATATTATTAAAGTTCCCTAAACAATTATTTTCACCTACAAATTTTTTTCGTTGTGAGTGTCTTGAATGGAGAATCTGGATATGGAAGTAGTGATTCCTTGGGCAGCAGTTTTTTTTTACATTAACCATCACCCACCGCTACCCCTCCCCACTACCGGGTGGCATATCGATTTATGGATTTCTGGGGTAGGCGATTTCAAGTACTACATTATTAAAATTCTATGAACAATAATTTCCCCATAGTGGAGTGCAAATGCAGTATAAATATTTTTTCGTCATGAGACTTTGATAGGATATCTGGTTATGGAAATAGTGATTCCTTAGGCAGCGGTTTTTTATTTTGTTTCAATTTGAACCAAATTTTGCTCAAATATAGGACATATTACGAACTACTTATGGCCAATAACACTCACCTCCCATAAATTCAAAGCCACCTGCGATACCAAAATAAACGGAAAAAATATATAAATATATTGCGCATATTTTTCCAAAATATCATTCTGATGGTTTTTTCTTGTTCAGAAAAGTGTGCTGTAACAGTTTTGTTTGAAATTAAATGCAAGTTGTCAGACAGTTGTCAAGAAATTTGTATTGTTGTATTCTTTAATTATTTTAGTTTGATGAAATTTTGAACTTAATGTTTTTGGATAATTCTGAGTAACTCTCATTATAGTCCCTTGAGGTAAAGCTTTTACCACAAAAGTTCTGTGACCGGAGCGCAAGACATGTACTCCCCCGTTTTCGAGGACGGGGAACACGATGGTGGCAATATTTTCCGACCTACCCTCCAACCACTGCCCCTAAACCGAGAAAACCACCCTTTTCGGAGTTTCCGGTGCTGGGCATTTTTTTATCGGAAAATTTTATTAATGAAAGTTGTTCAGAATTGTCTAAAAACCATAAGTCCAATATTTCATCAAAATAAAGAGAATGAAAAACTGAAGAAATGATAAATTTAAAAAATATAAAAAAGCTACGTCATCAGCCAAACTACCTACGTCACCAATTTAAAACACCTGTTACTCCACTTATTTTAACTTCTGTTTTCTCAAAAAATTGATAATTGTTTTCATGGAAATCTGTATTGGAAGGCTTGTTTGTACATATTCTATGATATTATTCAACAAAAAAAAAAAAAAAAATAGGAAAATACCCCATAACTTGACAACCACCTGACAGCTTGGTTTAATTTCAAACAAAATTGCCATGAATTTTTTAAGCAAAAAAAAAACCATTAAATGATACTTTTGGACTTATTTTTAAAAAAATTTCAATGTTTTTTAACTTTGATTAAATTTTGGATTTAGGGTTTTTGGATAATTCTAAACAACTTTCGTTAATAAAATTTTCCGATAAAAAAATGCCTAGCATCGGAAAATTGGAAAAGGGGTGGTTTTTCCAGTTTAGGGGTAGATCTTGAAGGGTAGGTCGGAAAGTATTGTCACCACCGTGTTCCCCGCCCTCGAAAACGGGGGGAGGGAGGGGAGATGTCTTGGAGAGGTCTTGCGGTCCGGTCGCAGAACTTTTGGGCTTTTTGCCTTTTCTGGTTTACCTCAAGGGACTATTAATAAAATTTTCCGATAAAAAATGCCTCATGTGCTTTTTTTATTTATTCCATTTATTTTGGTATTACAGGTGGTTTTGACTGTGAGCGTTACACTCTTAAGTGTGACACACTGTATATGATATGTGATATCCCATATGAAAAATGTGCCACTTTCAGTATAAAAATAAATTTATTATTGACTTTGTAACCAATTAAATCTCTAAAATTGTTTGCTTTTGAGACTATCTCAGGTTTTAATTAATAACACAATTTGAATTGGTAAAGAGCTCCTACATTTTAATTTATTTCAGCATTAAAATTTTTAATTAAGATTTGTCTTTGTTTTACATTACTCAAGTTGTTTTAAATTGTATAATATGTATACCTCCAAAATTCAGAGCAAATTTTAATTAACGGTAAAATGTAAACTAAAATTTCCAGAGTTCAGATATAATAATACTGTACAAAATATATTTGAATGGTTCATTGCCAGTGTCGTCATCATTGAGATCATATGTAAAGGGTCTCTGAAATATATCTCTGATAATCCGCAGTATTACACAGAATTGCAATACAAACGGAATATATTGAGAGCCTGGATTGACTACCGATACAACACATCAGCTATTGTAAACTTTATGAAATACCAGCAAGGTATCAGTACAACTAGCGAGATAACTTGAACTGCTAGTTATTTCTTCTACACTTTCGAAAATTTAGGGAAATTTAGGGACGCGTTCTTGATGCGACGTGTTGGCCAGTCAGATCTTCAAAACTTTTTTCAGCTGGCGAGAAACTGTCAGTTTTCAGTCTTAACGAAAATCTATTTGTAAATTTGTTCACCAGCTCTTCGGTTATCAAGAAAAATCTGGAACAATCGATGTCCTGATTGTAAATAGTTACAAATTGCAACTACCACGCAGCAATAAGCAAGTTTGTTATATTTAATTAAAGTAATAATAAAAAACCGCTGCCCAAGGAATCACTACTTCCACATCCAGATTCTCTATCCAAGTCACTCACAACGAAAAAACTTTGTATGTGAAAATAATTGTTTATGGAACTTTAATAATATAATATTTGAAATCCTCTACCCCAAAAACCTATAAAACGATACCCCACATCGGTAGTGGGGTGGGGGGTGGTGATAAAGGGGTGATAGTGGGGGGTGGATGAAGTAAAAAAATATTTTGAGGTTTCTGGTTCCTGTACATTCACTAAATCACAATTTTTTTTCATTCCCTTTAATAAGGGGGTGGGGGTGGTAATGGGGGTGGCTAATGCCAAAATTTTTTTTGAGACCTTAGCTTCTCTTGTATATACTAAATACCAATTTTATGGACTCTTACCTGCTTGATTGACCTATTTACCCCAAATTTACCCCAATTTACCCCCCAACCCTTCGACGGAACAAGATGAAAATATAATCTAGTTCTAGATCTCGTTAAAGTACATATGTGTACCAAATTTCAAGTCAATATCTTAAACGGTTCCAGAGTAAACGTGCGCACAAAAAAATAGTTACAGACAGACCGACAGACAGACAGACAGACCGACAGACAGACAGAATTTTTTTTTCGCTCAAACTTAAAATCTCGACGTTTCATGACATTTTAAGCCTATTTGGACAATACAAATTTTTAAAATTTTTTTTGTCGTTACTATACTTCCACTGGACGTGGAAGTAATTATACAATTATTCGTATACCATTATCACCACTTTCATGTTCAAGTACATATAAATCTAATAAATACAGAGTGCAGCAGCGTAATATCAGAAGTATATGTTCCGTGTTAGGCCTAATATTTTCATTTAAGTAAAAAGAAACTTTATCCGACGAATATAATTATTCGACGGATAAGAAAATTTGCTATCTGTAGTATAGCTTGCATCCGTACTTTCGTTCGAAATATAATTTTGGTTAACTATTCGATAGATATGACTTTAGACACTTCCCAAAGTAAGTGTTGCCAACTTAAAATGCGATAAAATAAGGCAGTTTTATGCCTTAAACTATGACTAAGACAACTTAAAATTTTTCTAACTTTTAATGTTTGTATCGCATTTTTAGCTTTACTTCAGGTACACGTTTAAAATCCACGCGAATAATTTTTCAATATTGCTGATTAATAAAATAGATTGATAATTACAGGATTTCCAACCCATAAAAGAATCATATTTTGTTGGGACAAAGTATTTGAATTATGTATTGTTACGTGTTTATGTAGAAGAACACGTTACCTTGCGTCTAGGTGACGCCATACCAATTTATATTTAGGAGGGCACCAGCCGCGTTCTGCCCCGTTCTTCCACTCCCAAGCGGGTTCGAGATAGGATATACTTCGATAGACGAGTAATGGGTCAAGGCTGGATTATCTCAGATCATTAACGATGCTCTTTCAAGACATGATTTCAATTATTCACTGGCAATAAGGGCTTTTACGTCTTTGGATTATTGCGATTTTTCCATAAAAAAATCCCTATCGAAGGTTTCTCTCCGACTCGCTTATGAATAGCTTGAGGGTCCCAGATCGTGATTTTATCATTCATAGGACGAAGTTCAACTTATAGTTTTATAACTTTCGGTCAGCCTTACGACGTACTTGTCCCCATGCAGGTTCAATATAGGAAAAATGGCAGCGAGTTACCTTCGAACGACTTTTGGACTATTGAATCCTTTGTACACAAGGCGGATTTCTCTATAACTTTATTATTTGGAAAGTCCTGCAGTTGGCTTTCCTACCGTCGCTTTGTATTGACCACCCAACGCACCAAATTACGAGTCATTGGGTGAATTCAAACTTATTTTATGCCAATTTTTGAGTATAGGCGCTACATCGCTTTTGCCAAATTCGTCGATTTGGCCTTTTTGATACATTGCTTTGTTAATATTTTATTGTCAGTCTTTAGGTATATAATGACTGTACCTACATGGTCAATGTCTTCGCCGGAGTACCTTTTTAGCGTACTTTTTAAAAAGTATGTGATTCATCTTTCCATGAGCACCATATACTTTCACTCTCATATCCTGGACCAAAATATATTCTCCTAAGTAAAAATTCGGTGTTTCTTCGAATTTTTACCCTGTTGTGCCTAATGTCTTATCGAACTCATAACGGTCCTTTTGGACAGCTTGTGGCTCTAAAGTCTCTCAGACTCTTGAAAATGCCCTTAAATGAATTTTTTGCCTAAGTCGAATTTTTTATTTTGGCTTCGACTTAGGTCAATTCTGGAAGGTTCTACAACAATTACACCACTTTTGTATCATGGATCCGAAAATTATGACACCAGAGTAACACTAAACACTAATTTATTAACTTAGGTACTAATTACAGCAAATAATTACTTCACTAACATTGCACCAAGTCCTACTATATTTCAATATTTCAGTAACTTCTCCTTGATCTGATCTGAACTCACTAACTGAACTGAACTGTACTGTCCTGTGCGTCCACTCGCCTCTATTTACTTAGCTAACTAAGTGGTCCTGGAATTTTCATCTAGATAGATGATAGACTTCCAGATGCCGACAACCGCGCGTACTTTTGTCTAGTTCGAGCAACGAGGAGCAGCAGTAGGCAGCTTTCAGCGAGAACCTGAAGATGGTAGATGGGATTCTGCCGAAACGTCGTTTGGACAACAATGGCTCCAGCAGGAGCCTATCCAGCAGGAGCCTATCAACTACGTGGAAAAACACCCGGAAGTACACCAACACTTCATTTAACACCCGCGAAAACCTAAGAAACAACATATATATATATATATATATATATATATATATATATATATATATATATATATATATATATATATATATATATATATATATATATATATATATATATATATATATATATATATATATATATATATATATATATATATATATATATATATATATATATATATATAGATATGTTGTGCGTGTAGTTCAGGGACTCCAGAGTATATATAAATATAAAGCATATACCGCGTACTTTAGGGTACCCTATATACTAGTATATACTTTAGCTATATACTGTATATTTTAAGGACTATCCAGATATATCAGTTATGGCCCGATATCTCCATCTGGTAATAAAATTAGTTCTAAATAGTTCTTTGTCAATTTACTTATTAGGAATATCTTATTCGTCATTGAGTATTATTTTTTTCTGAACCCTGTGATTTAGTAAAAATTATAAGATTGGTAGTAGTAGAATGCAAGTTCAACACCATTGAACATTTTACAAATATTTTATAATAGTTTCAATATTCATGAAATATTTTTGAAGTCATAAAAACATTAATATTGACATTAAAACATGTTTAATGTAACGTTTTAAGTATACTTAAGAAAATGTTTTTAAAATATTCATTCTACGTACTATTATTATAATATGCTACTTCGCACCTTCACCATTTCATCTTTTGTTTTAAAATTGTATGTGATCTGTGCAGACTGAATGAGTAAAAAAGAGCAATAATTAATAAACACAATACACTGTACCTACTTGGTCTGTTTTAAAAATTTTTGCTTATTACTTTTAACCATAATGGCATTCTAAAAATCTCTGAGGCAACTAATCAATATACATGGTGAGTCATAAGGAATGGGTAATATTTTACCTACAGATTCTATAGGCGAAAATATTAATTTCACTTCCACATCCAGTGGAAGTATAGTAACAACAAAAAAAATTAAAAATCTTTATTGTTCAAATAGGCTTAGAATGTCACAAAACGTCGAGATTTTAAGTTTGAGCGAAGAAAAAATTCGTCTGTCGGTCACTAACTTTTATTTTGCGCACGTTTACTCTGGAACCGTTTGAGATATTGAAGGGGGGTAAATTGGGGTAAAATTGTTATTTGGTATATACAAGAGAAACACTTCACCCCATCTGATGGTACTACAGAATATCATTTTGTAATTTTTATTCTGCATGTTTCTTTTTTAAAACAGTCGTAGTTTCAAAAATGTTTGGAATAAAATACTAGTCGGTATCGATGTTAATCTACTAATCAGAACCATTAACTTATGAAGATTCCTACAATTTTTTAGCAATGATAATAAATGGCCTCCTAACAGAACAAATAAAAGGTAAAAGGGCAGATATGCAAATTATTTGTATTGAATATAATTTTTGTGGCGTTACTATAGGCCAGTAGAATCAGGAAAAAAACCAGGGTTTTTGAGAAAACTCTGATGACAGCACTTTCTTTACATAGAAATGTAGGTTACGACCTCCTGTATATGTTGTCAGATGGCGTCCAAATTTTAGGTGGGGGAAGTGTGTTTTATATACATTATATATGATTTTTCGTGAATTTTGACCAAACACCGGGAATATCTCGAAATCTGTGCATGCTATTCAAAAAATCTAAATAGAAAAAAATTCCAAATTAAATTTTCTACAAATTTTGTGTGAAAAATATTTTCGATTTTCCCAACCGTTTTTCCGCAATGAATGAAAATATTTTTATGTTATTGCAAAAAAATTCATAAACATCGCTAATACCTTGAAAAGTACATTTTTTTTTGAAAAATGGTAAGAGACCAAAAATGTTTATAACAACATTTTCCATGAGGAAGTGGAAGAAAAATCTGACATCTTTCAACCGTCTTTGCGCAGTCGCAGAAATACATATGAAAAACATGTATTACATAAATCAAAAATTGATGATATCTCGAAAACGATGCATTTTTTTGTAAAGTGTCAAGGGATGAAAATTGTTTAGATCGACGTTTTCTATAAGAAAAGGGAAAGAAAGTCATAAAATATTCAAATGGTTTTCTGAGGTTGCGAGAAAGCATGTGAAAATTTTATGATTCTCTTTCCCCTTTCTTATAGTGAAGTCAAATAAAGGATCAAAATAGGTTAGTAAGGAATTCTCTAGCTACAGCAATTTTATTGTTTTAATTTGTTGTAGGTATAATAACAAGTGCTCTGACCAATTTTTTGTTAAATCCGTCCATTGCTTCTTGTAGAATTTTAACAATTTATTTTTCAACACATAAATTTTCTGCTATTTTTCCTATTATCTCAGGTCACAGTAATCGTATCGCGATAATAAAAATACCAAACTGTTCGCTATAAAATTATGAATAAGACTAGGCATATGAAGAAACATCTAGATAATTTGTAAATTTGTAAAAAAATAAAAACCACCAAAAATTGCCTTTTTTTAACAGTTTAAGAAATATGATGTAATAATCCACCAATTTTAACGAAAGTTGGTGGAACCATGCCCTTTATTGAACTAAACCTCCGTGCCAAATTTTAGCGCAAAATATTTATTCAAACGGCTAAAAATCAACAATAATTTCAAATTTCCATCGCATTTTGTAAGTGCATCGACTCGTAGTAGGATAATTTTTCTTTTAAAGTGTAGGTTTTTACATGTACTTTACGGTGGCGTTTAGAAAGAAAAAAAAATTAATTTAAACCAATTTTTTGGACTTTAATTGTAATTATGGATATTGCAAGTATAAACAATTTTAAATAATAATTACGTGATTTTTGTGAAATCAAAAACGATAAGCGAATTATGAAAGTATATGAAATAACCAACGTTTTAAAAAAGGATGATGTTCTACTTGCATTTGAATCCGTGATGTGTTAGTTTTTGCGTTTCAGTTGATTATAAGTAAATATATTAATATTTTTTCTTGAAATTTGCGCATATTGTTCCAAAATGAATATATTTCTCTCTGCTAGTTGAAAATTATCCACTATTAAGATTTTTTTAATTACATCGCATAAAGCACCATTGAGGACGTAACGCACATTCGAAAAAAAATTATCTCCCCACGCTTCAAATATTGTAACTAGGCAACTAACTTACTTAATGGTATACATCACTCCATTTTCATCATATCGAGTCTTTTTTTAAACATTTTTAGTCTTTTTTCATATATTCTGATTCTATTATTTAACAAAACATAATTTGTTAAATTTTTATTCATCAAAAATTCAACAATCTTTATTATTTTATAATGTTTTCGGCTCTTGTCATATCTGATTTTCTGTTTTTTTTTTAAATGTTTGTGTTTTGTGTGTATTTTCAATTTTTAATGTATTGTAACGTAAAATAATTTGTTTAGCCGTTATTTAATTAAAATGCATTGGAAATTTTAATCTAGGTAGATTATTTCTATGTTTAATAAAATAATTCAAGACTGATTATTTGCGATGTGTTATCTGAAGTACGAAATAGTTTTACTTCCACATCCAGTGGAAGTATAGTAACGACAAAAAAAATTTTAAAAATTTTTATTGTTCAAATAGGCTTAGAATGTCACGAAACGTCGAGATTTTAAGTTTGAGCGAAAAAAAAATTTCTGTCTGTCGGTCTGTCTGTCTGTAACTTTTTTGTGCGCACGTTTACTCTGGAACCGTTTGAGATATTGACTTGAAATTTGGTACACATATGTACTTTAACGAGATCTAGAACTAGATTATATTTTCATCTTGTTCCGTCGAAGGGTTGGGGGGTAAATTGGGGTAAATTTGGGGAAAATAGGTAAATCAAGCAGGTAAGAGTCTATAAAATTGGTATTTAGTATATACAAGAGAAGCTAAGGTCTCAAAAAAAATTTGGCATTAGCCACCCCCCTTACCACCCCCACCCCATTATTAAAGGGGATGAAAAAAAATTGTGATTTAGTGTGTGTACAAGAACCAGAAACGTCAAAATGTTTTTTTAATTCATCCACCCCCACTACCACCCTTTATCACCACCCCCACCCCGCTACCGATGTGGAGTATTGTTTTATGGGTTTTTGGGGTAGAGGATTTCAAATATTATATTATTAAAGTTCCATAAACAATTATTTCCACATATAAAAATTTTTTCGTTGTGAGTGACTTGGAAAAGAATGGATGTGGAAGTAGTGATTCCTTGGGCAGCGGTTTTTGTAATTGGGCCACTTTTGCTTCGTTGCTTCAGAGTAATATGAAGAAATATTGTTTTCGCTAGTGTGATATGAAATGTTGTGGATTTTTAAGTGTAGTCCCGCGTGACTCGTAGTCCCCTAGAGGAGATTTTTTGAAGAATCTTTTACCATTTTCAGATTTTTCGCTGATAAATACGTACTACTGCTTCTCGTTGCTCGAACGGAAGTGACGTTCTTCTTGTGTTCTCTGGTCAATAATACAAAGCATTAGCTGGTTTAAATTATTTTTTTACATATTTATAAAGTACCGAACTTAGTATACTTCTGAAATATCCATGCTTAAAAAAAATATGCAAGTTTTTTATGATCGACAAGCTACAAAGGCAAGGATATTTGCTGCTGGCATAAGTTGCATCGTACCACTGTATGGTTCAGATCCAATGAAAAACACATGTTTATACGTTCTGCGTTTTGAATGTTTTAAAAAATGCACTTCAAAAACATGATGCAAATTATCTATTCTCCCACCAACCGAAGAAGCTGCAAACGAGCATTCATTGAGGGTGTATTTTCAAATACAGAAATGGTTAGGATTTGCAGATAAAAATCCTGAAGAGTATGGTTGGAAAGATAGCGTAAATGGATTAATGCCACTGACAACAACAAAAAATTCTTTGCCAGATAGTTTATTGAAGACTATTTGCTGTATGTGTAAATCGTGTTGCAATACAAAACTTTTTTCATGTAAAAGGATAGGGATTAAATGCACAAATTTGTGTCATTTTTGTAATGGATTAAATGCAACATCTGTTCTGAAATAACATTGAAATAAACTGAGGACGAATTTGACGATGATGAAGACGATGTTTTATCGATTTCTGAAATTGAAACAGATGAAGCAGACTTTAAAAATTTATTTGTTACAGCGGAAGACATTGAAAACAACTAAGTAAGCAATGTTTCGAAAAGTGAGGATGATTTTCAAATTGATAGATGATTCAGATTTCGTTTGTAAAATAAGGAAACTACAATAATATTTGTATGTATAATTAAAGAATATATCTATTCTTCTTCTGTACCACTGCATTACATCTCTATCAACGTTCTCTTACATATGAAATAAATGCTACGGCCAGGCCGAACTGACTTTTCTCGACTGAATTACAAATTATTTGTTTATCAGTAAATAACCTTTATGTCACAAAATAAATATTTAGAAACTAAAATTTTCAATGCATTTTAATTAAATAACGGCTAAACAAAGTATTTTACGTTACAATGCATTACAAATTTAAAATGAACACAAAACATAAACATTTTAAAAAGAAACAGAAAATCAGATATGACAAAAGCCGAAAACATTATAAAAAAAAAGATTGTTGACTTTTTAATGAATAAAAACTTGGCAAATTATATTTTGTTAAGTAATAGAATCAGAATATACGAAAAAAGACTAAGAATGTTAAAAAAAAAACTCGATACGATGAAAATGGAGTGATGTTGTACCATTAACTAAAGTTAGTTGCCTAGTTACAATATTCAAAGAGTGGCGAGATATATTTTTTTTGTACGTGAGTTATGTCCTCAGTGGTGCTTTATGCGATGTAATTTAAAAAATTTTAGTTGTGGATAATTTTAGCAGAGAGAGAAATATAATCATTTTGAAACAGTATGCGTAAATTTCAAGAAAAAATATCAGTATGTTTACTTGTAATCGACTGAAACGCAAAAACTAACGTATCACGGATTCAAATGCAAGTAGAACATCATTATTTTTTTTTGAACGTTGATTATTTCATATACTTTCATAATTCGCTTATCGTTTTTAGTTTCACAAAAAAATCACGTAGTTATTTGAAATTGTTTATACGTGCAATATCCATAATTACAATTAAAGTCCAAAAAATTGGTTCAAATTTAATTTTTTTTCTTTCTAAACACCAACGTAAAGTGCATGTAAAAACCTACACTTTAAAAGAAAAATTGTCCTACTACGAGTCGATGCACTTAAACAAAATGCGATGGAAATTTCGAAATTATTGTTGATTTTTAGCCGTTTGAATAAATATTTTGCGCTAAAATTTGGCACGGAGGTTTAGTTCAATAAACGGTTCCACCAACTTTCGTTAAAATTGGTGGATTATTACATCATATTTCTTAAGCTGTTAAAGAAAGGCAATTTTTGGTTTTTATTTTTTTACAAATTTACAAATAATCAAGAAGTTTCTTCATATGCCTAGTCTTATTCATAATTTTATAGCGAACAGTTTGGTATTTTTATTATCGAGATACGATTACTGTGACCTGAGATAATAGGAAAAATAGCAGAAAATTTCTGTGTTGAAAAATAAATTGTTAAAATTCTACAAGAAGCAATGAAGGGATTTAACAAAAAATTGCTCAGAGCACTTGTTACTATACCTACAACAAATTAAAACAATAAGATTGTTGTAGCCAGAGAATTCCATTCAAATTTTATTTATAGAAAACGTCGATCTAATCATTTTTCATCCCTTGACATTTTACAAAAAAAGCATGTACACATAAAACAAAAGTTTTCGTCACATCAATCAAATTAAAATTTATAAGACTAATTTATTGAATAGCGGGCAGTTCCAACAAAGTAAATTTTTATACCTAAAATTTGCAAAGGCAGTATAAAATTCCTTTCTAAACAATTTTTCTTAGTTGAATTTTTTCATATTTGGAAAAATAAAGGTAGTGTTATAGTATAATGATCTTTACAAATTAGCTTATGAAACACCCTGTACAGCACCAGTGCAAATTGTTTTTGATATGTCTTTTTCATCAAGCAGAACTGAATCCCCAAGTGCCATTAAAAAATTTGAACATTTTTTGTCCATTGTACCTCGTTACATCTATCCTGGGGCACACTGTATATAGTCATTGCAATTTCTCCAAGTAATATATAAGAAACATTATGCTTAAAGGATTTTTTTTAAATAATTATTTTACGAGATAATATACATTTAAACATGTTATACTTTTTTGTATCCATTAATTGTTAATTAAATATTTTAAAATGTAACGAAAGTTAAAAATACGCATGGTTAGGAAAACTAGTCTTTCCCTTTAATCTGTTTTTTTTTTAATTTCTTATTGTTCGTTTAGGTGTAAAAGTACTTTTGGTCAATTTTCCGTGCGACACATACATATGAGCTAAAGTTTTTAATTCTGTTAAAAAACACTTATTTATCGAACAAAACGGATATTAAATAAATTTGATCCTTTTCTACAAAGCATACGCTAAACAACAAAACATAATAACACTGTGATATGGGACTGAATGCCCTACCCCTACCATTTCTTAACTCAAGTTGTCATAAAAACACAAAATAGACAAGTGTAACACAAATTATTTACAATAGGGTAGCTAACGGTATGGACTATTATTGCTTATTCTAGGAAATATATCTAAAGGAAAGTAAAGAAACACGTGTTGGTTCAATTTCAGATGAACTCTTCGGTGTACTAGATAAAATGAACTAACAACTTGAAGATCATTTAAACATAATATTTCTTATATTACTTGGAGAAATTGCAATGACTATATACAGTGTGCCCCAGGATAGGTGTAACGAGGTGTAATAGACAAAAAATATTCGAATTTTTTAATGGCACTTGAGGATTCAGTTCTGCTTGATGCAAAAGACATATCAAAAACGATTTGCATTGGTGCTATACAGGGTGTTTTATAAGCTAATTTGTAAAGATCATCACTATAATACACTACCTTTATTTTTCCAAATATGAAAAAATTCAACCAAGAAATGTTGTTTTGAATTGAATTTTATACCGCCTTTGCAAATTTCACTATTTACTATTCAATAAATTAGGATTATAATTTGATTGATGTGGCGAAAACTTTTGTTTTATGTGTATATGATTTCAGAGCATTCTTAACTTTCTAAAATATATTTTCGTCGCATTAATCAAAATAAAATACTAATTTATTGAAAAAAGTTCCAACAAAGTAAATTTATATTCCTGAAATTTGGCAAGGAAGCATAAAATTGCATTCCAAACAACTTTGTTTTTAGTGTAATTTTTTCATATTTTGATAAATAAAGGTAGTTTATTAGTAATGATTTACACAAATTTGCTTATAAAACACCCTGTATAGCAACGAGTCAACTCGTTTTTTACATATCTCAGTTTTACACGAACCAAGACTCAATCCTCAAGTGCCATTAAAAAATTTGAATTTTTTGTGTTAATTATTCTAATTACATATATACACACTGTATATAGCTATTTTTCCTAAATTTGATTTAAATTTAAATTTACTCCCAAAAAGTGCCGTGATATAGTAAATATTTGACGTGAGAAGAAAAACCTATTTTGAAGCTATATGTAAAAAATTTACCTACATAGTTTTTGCTTCACTAACAATTGAAGGTTTGAAAATATTTTCATTTTGAATCAAGATTTTTTCGTGTATAATGTACCGTTTTCATTGTAAAACGAAAATGAAAAAAATTGCAATTAAACATTATTTATAATAAAGAGCGTAAACGTAAATCAACAATTTAGGCTTTCCCACGACTCGCCTATACACTGTCCACTATTTCTCAAACTTTTAGAATCCATAGCTACAAAATGAACTTTCCAATATTAAAAAAATGTATCAGAGATGTTCTACATATGTTTCCGTTTGTTAAGCCTTTATCAAGAGTACCTACTATAAAAAGAATACTAAAGTTACAGAGGCGGTTATTCTTTTGTACCTAAAAAACAAAAGAACATTAAGTAATACCAAACTTTATAAAAAGAATCTGGGAATAATAATTAGGGTATAACGCACCGTAATTTGGGTCCTCTAACTTATAGAAAAAATATTAGACGATCACGTAAATGGACAAAAGTATTGTTTACCTTTTCCTAAAAAAGAGGATAAATAGATATGGGGATAGGGGGGATGTGTTTCATATCTAAAACTTCTAAAAGCAGTATTTAATTAAACATAAATAATTGTTTATTAAATATTTATATATTTATTAAATATCGATGTTTATTTTTAATATTTTATTGAGGACAAAAATATGTGAGAGTGAGAATAGGTTGTTGTTGTTTGAGAAAAAATTTAAGGTTTTAAGTTCCAATGTGTTTAGTCCACAGTACAGCGCTCTTTTTTTAATGATTAGTAACAGGCTGAATTTTCGTGGGTAACTTCGTTTTGACGAGACGCCCAACTTTTCTCTCTGCGAAAATTCTCGGTAGTGGTAGCTAATAACTGCGCTTGGGTGTATATATGTCGATTGGGTGATTGTTCAAATTTTATTAGTAACAGTTAGTTTTTTAGTTAAATCTTGAGATACTTTAATAAAAAACACGAACAAACGTTTGTCCTACAAAATCGATGGTTTGACCGAAGCGTCCCCCACCTCCAACATATCCAAATAACGAGGTCAAAAAAATGACTAATAACCAGCTGATTTTTTTACTATTGCTTAATAAATGTTTTTAAAATGAAATGGCCACATTGTCCTACAAATTGAATGGTATGTTTTTCCAGTCCTACGCTCGGAAATTGTTCCACGGTAACACTTTTCTCATTAGTAACTGTAGGGCAAAGATACCACATGATAGATGAGTGTATTCTCTGCCCAAATAAAGTAGTGTCTTAAAAAAAAAATGGTAAGTATCGCAAGTAACGAATTATTTTATAATTGCGGTTTTGGTAAATTAATATACTTTTATTATTTAAGCGGAATTCTGATATCTACCAAATTTAGCACATAGATTCAGATTATCAAAAAACAACATTTCTCTTGATTTTAAACCGTAATTTGCAAATTCACATTCGTTGCGAATGTTTAAATTTTTTATATGTGAGGCGGAAAGCAGAAAGGGACCTCTTGTCGGCGATGTCAATTTTTCAGTACAGTTGAAATTAGTGGTAAAAGGTCAAAATTATCGATTTTCGGATTTTGTCCTTTACAAGTTGTAATCGATTACAAAAGCGATCTAATTGGATGAAACACTTAAAATAATCGATAAAGTAGTCAATGTTCAGCCCTGGAAAGGTACCTCTCGTCGCTTATGGAGAAATATGGAGAAATAACATGGGATCGACAAGAGGTCCCTTTTCATAAACGCACTAGTAACTTAAACAAAAAAAATCATAGAGACACGATTTTTGCACCAAATTGTTCAGAATTAGAGCTTAATTCATTTAATATTAATAACTAAAAACCGGAAATTGCCGACA
This sequence comes from Rutpela maculata, assembly GCA_936432065.2. NCBI lineage: Eukaryota > Metazoa > Arthropoda > Insecta > Coleoptera > Cerambycidae > Rutpela > Rutpela maculata. The sequence continues at coordinate 228,419,095 of OW386285.2, forward strand.
AGAGGTCCCTTTTTGCTTTCCGCCTCACATATGTTATGTTTTCATGTTTTATTAAATGTTCGACTACAAGACCGAAAAATTTTCTTTATAATTCTAATGTAGTATTATCTTTAATGTTTAAGTGTTTGTTTAATTAGGTTTTCTACACAGTAAATTGCTTAAAAAATACTCCATAGTCGCTTTTTATTTCGCACGAATTAGACAATCCGACAACCTGTCAAATTATTTTGGCAATATGTTGTTGTGGACCACAGTCAGTAAACTATACGGTTACCTCGATCAGCAGCAGGCTGTAGACCCTATCGGAATCTTTGTCTTTGTCTTTTGCACGGAAATCAGATATGTCTCTCTCTTTCATTCAATTCCCCGCTCCCCGCGTCTCTCTCGTCTAAAAGCTGCTGATCGAGGTAACCGTATAGTTTATTGACCGTGGTTGTGGACAAACACGGGTTTATTTTAATTAACTCGCGGAAACGTAGCCAAGGCAACCGAAAAACAAACTCTTTAACAAACGTTTAACGAATGAAAAATAATATAAAACTTTACCTATGGAATGAAATTTCAAAATAAGTGTTTTAAATTTTTTATCAGTATATACCACTTTTTGTGTAGGACTTCAGTAAAATCGTGTTCCACACTTTATTCCCAAGAGAAAAAAACGAAAATTAGGTTGTTACTAATGAGAAAAGTGTTACCGTGGAACTGACAACTGAGCGTAGGACTGGAAAAACATACCATTCAATTTCTAGGACAATGTGGCCATTTCATTTTAAAAACATTTATTAAGCAATAGTAAAAAAATCAGCTGGTTACTAATCATTTTTCTGACCTTGTTATTTAGACATGTGGGTGAGGGACACTTCGGTCAAACCATCGATTTTGTAGGACAAACGTTTTTTCGTGTTTTTTATCAAACTATCTTAAGATTTAACTAAAAAACTAATTGTTACTAATAAAATTTGAACAGTCACCCAATCGACATAAATACGCCCAAGCCTAATTATTAGCTACCACTACCGAGAATTTTCGCAGAGAGAAAAGTTGGGCGTCCCGTCAAAACGAAACTACTCACGAAAATTCGGCCTGTTACTAATCATGTACTGTGGACTAGTTCTGTCTAATGTCTGTAAAAATAGCATTTTTGATAATTTTGCACCTTCAGTATCCATTTATACACCTTTTCAAGGTTCAAACTAATAATAACCAATAGGCAATAACGAAATATCACAATAATCTATGATTCACAGAAAAATGTCTGTATATGAGTGCAGTAGTACAGTAACATCGGCTCCATCTGTCGAACAACGGTTTATTATATCTGGTGGTCTAATATGAAAGTGTCAAACAACTGGCTACGAGATCATAACAGATATAGATTTCTTTTCTGTGTAAATGACATGCAATTCAAGTTAAGCCACAAACCTCTTATTAATGCTTCTGCATGATAGTAACCAGTCCAGTAATTAAAACATCTCAAATATTTATAACCAGGGTCGCGTCTAATGGGGACAATTTCGTACCCCGCACAAAGGCGCACTAGGCCATGGGGCGCCAAAAAGCGAATTTTAAAAAATTTTGGGACGAAAAAAATTTTTTTCGGAGTTTTCCTCCCCACTCATGGGACGAAAAATTTTTCGAATTTCTGTCCCCCGCTGATCAAAAAAATTTTGGGACGAAAAAATTTTTTTTTCTGATTTCTCCCCCCCGCTTTAGGACGAAAAATGCCCCCCCCCCCCAAGCTCAAGGTCCAGCCCTTGTTTCGACTGAGCGGAGCCCACCAAAAAAAGTGCGCCAAAAAATGCTTCTCGTACGAAGGCGTCTCATGACCCAGATGCGGCACTGTCTATAATTAAAAGATAAATTAATGCCATTTCTAATCAAAATCGTAACTAATATCGATATCTGCTTAGAATATCGCAATCTAGTTATCGATAGATTTTAACCTAACATCGATTTTTAAAAAAATATCGACTATCGATGCTCATCCCTAATACTTATTTCTTATGAATCAATATTTAAAGAACGTGAATCAATAAACTAAAACGTTGCAAAAACAAACTTGGTAAATGAAACATTTCCATAAGCTTATTAAGTACTTGATTTATGGGGATTAATGAAATACACTATTTTATAATTATAATAAATAAATATTAATATCAGTCTGAATCATAATGGAAGTGATTTTGACAGTCTAGTTGAGAGTACTACGCAAAATAAAAATCCTGTTGAATTTTACGTTTTCTATTGTTTTGTGTCCTTTAAACTTAAGGGTGGTCGTTCTCAACCCTATAGGGGCAGTTTATGAAGATTACGTCGGACCTGATGCAGTTTTATATCACTTTAACAAAACTTAGACATTTTGAGCTTTTTCAGCAGTCGTTACTGTTTTGGATCGATTTTTATAAATGGGGGCTAGTTTTCGCCCCTCACTGGGGGTGTGTTTTATATCTATTGTATGTATGCTGCTGTTTAACCTTAATTTGTATAATTCGATCGATTAAGATGCAACAACTATTCTCGTAGCTTAATATTTTTTTTACCCCAGTCCAGGGGTGTTTTTTGGCTCTAGCTAAAGATTTTGGGGTGTACGATTTTTTTTGACCTCGGATTCGGATTCAGGGACCGAAAATACATAGAGATACATGGGTCTGGTTCGCCCGTCTGAACTTTTTTTTATTTTTGTGGGGCTGTGTTATTTAAGATCAAATATGGCACAAGAGAGGCTCACGAACCTCGTTATACTATCAATTGAGAGCGAAGAATCTAATTCAATAAAGTATGATGATGCCATAAATGAATTTTCTGAAAAAAAAGCAAAGTTGTTTTATGAAAGTGTAGTGTAGTAATGAGTATATGAATAAAATATTTTTTATACTATAACATTACTTAAACAAATACATATTTAAATGTTTAGTTGTTTTATTTTTAAATCCATTTTACTTGTAGTTCTAAATTAAAACGAGTATACTTCTATGCCTAATGAACAGGATTCATCAATTTCACTAACGAGTTTAAAAACAATAAAATTTCTGTAATTATTCTGCTTAAAATTGTTTCAAGTTAAAGAGACTCATTTAACAATGAATGTTCTGAACTTTAGAAACCCAAACCTCCGAAAATGTCTGACTAAAGAAGAAGACGGCAAAAATCAACTAAAACTGTATATGTAAACTGTATATGTATATTAAATAAAAAAAAATTCTTTTGCGGCTGAAAGCAATTTTTGCGAACGATAACACTTGATACAACACGCTAGATATGCTGAAGCGCGGATTTATGGGGGCTAACGGGGTAATTACCCCCCTCCACCCAAGATTCTATAAACCATCAACTTTCGTTTTAAAATTGCATAATTTTTTATTTATTTTATATTTTTGAATATATATTCTATTTAGTTGTAATTTTTTTCTGTGATTTTCTCCCCCCGCTATGCTCAGCAATTTTAATTTTCGAGGAAAAATATTTTTGTTATTTTCAGCACGTGGCTGTGTTACCCCCCCCCCCCCCCCCAAGCTCAAGGTCCAGATCCGCCCTCGGATATGCTTCGTAAATAGTACCAACTGACATTCATTGAAGAGGGGGAGAAGGATTTGGCTAATCAAAAAATAATAAAATATAAATCACTGCAACCAACCACACACTTATACGTAGGTCTTGTTGCCTATGTCAGATATTGAATATATTTTTTTGCAACCTTGGTGCATGTGCATTCTCTGATTTTATTTATTTACTGGCATTTATTTATGTTAAGGCCCTGGCGGAGTTTGGCGTTTCTGATATTTTACCACTCAACTAGGACATACTACAGAAACAACCATTCCTCCAGCAGTGCCAATTGCTGCAGCCGAGAATCTAACTCTGGAGAGGTTAGATAGCGAAGCGAACCAGCCATGATTTTTTGCTACATATATGCCTTAGTCCGTTAAGCTACCGTCTCGGTGTTGAACATTTTATTTTTTTAGATACAATAATAGCTGTGTCGAAAATGTCAAATATGTAAAAAAATGTATCAAAACGTATACTGGCTTATATTGAATATCATACGTTTATTCACTTGGACAGGAAATGAAAAACCCTGTATTTTATGAATTAACAAAACTGAACGAAATTTTACAAGTAGAACGTGCCTTGGATGCAACGTAAAATAAGGAAAGGTAAACATCGGGAAACAGAACATTTTTAGCTTTTCCGTGATCTCAGTTCCTGTAGTTGAAATTGAAAAAACGCAGCACCTTTTGTGAATTCAATAAAAACTACACATATACTTGTGGCCCTTATTAATTTTTTTTAGCGAATATTAAGCATTTAAAACTGGATGTTTTTAATTCATAATTTTATTATTTCTTATGATATATTATATTTATATTTTAAACTTTAAATATTTTAAACACTGTGCTCTGAAGAAGATAATAAATTTATCGAAACTTCGACATTTTTAAAAACCGCTGCCCAAGGAATCACTACTTCCACATCCAGATTCTCTATCGAAGTCACTCACAACGAAAAAACTTTGTATTTGGAAATAAGTTCCGTAAACTTTAATAATATAATATTTGAAATCCTCTACCCCAAAAACCCATAAAACGATACCCCACATGGGTAGTGGGGGTGGATGAAGTAAAAAAATATTTTGAGGTTTCTGATTCTTGTACATACACTAAATCACATTTTTTTTCAGCCCCTTTAATAATGGGGTGGGAGTGATAATGGGGGTGGCTAATGCCAAAAATTTTTTGAGACCTTAGCTTCTCTTATATATACTACGTACCAATTTTATGAACTCTTGCCTGCTTGATTTACCCATTTACCCCAAATTGATTCCAATTTACCCCCCACCCTTGGACGGAACAAGATGAAAATATAATCTAGTTCCAGAACTCGTTAAAGTACATATGGGTACCAAATTTCAAGTCAATATCTTAAATGGTTCCAGAGTAAACGTGCGCACAAAAAAAGTTACAGACAGACCGACAGACAGAATTTTTTTTTTGCTCAAACTTAAAATCTCGACGTTTCATGACATTTTAAGCCTATTTGAACAATAAAAATTTTTAAAAATTTTTTTGTCGTTACTATACTTCCACTGGATGTGGAAGTAAAATATATCTTAATTTTAAGATTTGTACCACCAATTAGAAATTAAACAAGTGAATATTTAAAAAAATCTGTACCACATATTTCATATAAAATTACATGTATATTAGTGACCTCAAACTACACTAGTAATGTTTTTTTTTCATTAAACTGTCAGTTTAGGGACAGTACCTTATAATAAACAGAAATGAAATTTATCTATCACTCGTGTATTTTGAGGTCATGTTCTCAAACAGACGGTTTTATAAAATTGTACTTTGAGGACTGACCTCAAAATATACAAAAGTCCTCATTGTCACCACTTGAAGCATTTTTTTGTCCCCGAACTACACGCTATATATATATA